>OZ010620.1:10336276-10639384 GCA_963932285.1 Caenorhabditis macrosperma
CAGTAGTTGCATTTTCCCAACTTTCCCAATAGTTGCATTTTCCCAACTTTCCCAATAGTTGCATTTTCCCAACTTTCCCAGTAGTTGCATTTTCCCAACTTTCCCAGTAGTTGCATTTTCCCAACTTTCCCAATAGTTGCATTTTCCCAACTTTCCCAGTAGTTGCATTTTCCCAACTTTCCGAACAGTTGCATTTTCCCAACTTTCCGACAGTTGCATTTTCCCAACTTTCCCAATAGTTGCATTTTCCCAACTTTCCCAGTAGTTGCATTTTCCCAACTTTCCCAATAGTTGCATTTTCCCAACTTTCCGAACAGTTGCATTTTCCCAACTTTCCCAATAGTTGCATTTTCCCAACTTTCCCAATAGTTGCATTTTCCCAACTTTCCCAGTAGTTTGCATTTTCCCAACTTTCCCAATAGTTGCATTTTCCCAACTTTCCAATAGTTGCATTTTCCCAACTTTCCCAATAGTTGCATTTTCCCAACTTTTCCCAATAGTTGCATTTTCCCAACTTTCCCAGTAGTTGCATTTTCCCAACTTTCCCAATAGTTGCATTTTCCCAACTTTCCCAGTAGTTGCATTTTCCCAACTTTCCGAACAGTTGCATTTTCCCAACTTTCCCCAGTAGTTGCATTTTCCCAACTTTCCCAATAGTTGCATTTTCCCAACTTTCCCAGTAGTTGCATTTTCCCAACTTTCCCAGTAGTTGCATTTTCCCAACTTTCCCAATAGTTGCATTTTCCCAACTTTCCCAGTAGTTGCATTTTCCCAACTTTCCGAACAGTTGCATTTTCCCAACTTTCCGAACAGTTGCATTTTCCCAACTTTCCCAATAGTTGCATTTTCCCAACTTTCCCAGTAGTTGCATTTTCCCAACTTTCCCAATAGTTGCATTTTCCCAACTTTCCGAACAGTTGCATTTTCCCAACTTTCCCAATAGTTGCATTTTCCCAACTTTCCCAATAGTTGCATTTTCCCAACTTTCCCAGTAGTTGCATTTTCCCAACTTTCCAATAGTTGCATTTTTCCCAACTTTCCCAATAGTTGCATTTTCCCAACTTTCCCAATAGTTGCATTTTTCCCAACTTTCCCAGTAGTTGCATTTTCCCAACTTTCCCAATAGTTGCATTTTCCCAACTTTCCCAATAGTTGCATTTTCCCAACTTTCCCAATAGTTGCATTTTCCCAACTTTCCCAATAGTTGCATTTTCCCAACTTTCCCAGTAGTTGCATTTTCCCAACTTTCCCAATAGTTGCATTTTCCCAACTTTCCGAACAGTTGCATTTTCCCAACTTTCCCAGTAGTTGCATTTTCCCAACTTTCCCAATAGTTGCATTTTCCCAACTTTCCCAATAGTTGCATTTTCCCAACTTTCCCAATAGTTGCATTTTCCCAACTTTCCCAATAGTTGCATTTTCCCAACTTTCCCAATAGTTGCATTTTCCCAACTTTCCCAATAGTTGCATTTTCCCAACTTTCCCAGTAGTTGCATTTTCCCAACTTTCCCAGTAGTTGCATTTTCCCAACTTTCCCAATAGTTGCATTTTCCCAACTTTCCCAGTAGTTGCATTTTCCCAACTTTCCCAGTAGTTGCATTTTCCCAACTTTCCGAACAGTTGCATTTTCCCAACTTTCCGAACAGTTGCATTTTCCCAACTTTCCCAATAGTTGCATTTTCCCAACTTTCCCAGTAGTTGCATTTTCCCAACTTTCCCAGTAGTTGCATTTTCCCAACTTTCCCAATAGTTGCATTTTCCCAACTTTCCCAATAGTTGCATTTTCCCAACTTTCCCAGTAGTTGCATTTTCCCAACTTTCCCAATAGTTGCATTTTCCCAACTTTCCCAATAGTTGCATTTTCCCAACTTTCCCAATAGTTGCATTTTCCCAACTTTCCCAATAGTTGCATTTTCCCAACTTTCCCAGTAGTTGCATTTTCCCAACTTTCCCAGTAGTTGCATTTTCCCAACTTTCCCAATAGTTGCATTTTCCCAACTTTCCCAGTAGTTGCATTTTCCCAACTTTCCCAGTAGTTGCATTTTCCCAACTTTCCGAACAGTTGCATTTTCCCAACTTTCCCAATAGTTGCATTTTCCCAACTTTCCCAGTAGTTGCATTTTCCCAACTTTCCCAGTAGTTGCATTTTCCCAACTTTCCGAACAGTTGCATTTTCCCAACTTTCCCAATAGTTGCATTTTCCCAACTTTCCCAGTAGTTGCATTTTCCCAACTTTCCCAGTAGTTGCATTTTCCCAACTTTCCGAACAGTTGCATTTTCCCAACTTTCCCAATAGTTGCATTTTCCCAACTTTCCCAGTAGTTGCATTTTCCCAACTTTCCCAGTAGTTGCATTTTCCCAACTTTCCCAATAGTTGCATTTTCCCAACTTTCCCAGTAGTTGCATTTTCCCAACTTTCCCAATAGTTGCATTTTCCCAACTTTCCCAGTAGTTGCATTTTCCCAACTTTCCCAGTAGTTGCATTTTCCCAACTTTCCGAACAGTTGCATTTTCCCAACTTTCCCAATAGTTGCATTTTCCCAACTTTCCCAGTAGTTGCATTTTCCCAACTTTCCCAGTAGTTGCATTTTCCCAACTTTCCGAACAGTTGCATTTTCCCAACTTTCCCAGTAGTTGCATTTTCCCAACTTTCCCAGTAGTTGCATTTTCCCAACTTTCCCAATAGTTGCATTTTCCCAACTTTCCCAGTAGTTGCATTTTCCCAACTTTCCCAGTAGTTGCATTTTCCCAACTTTCCGAACAGTTGCATTTTCCCAACTTTCCCAATAGTTGCATTTTCCCAACTTTCCCAGTAGTTGCATTTTCCCAACTTTCCCAGTAGTTGCATTTTCCCAACTTTCCGAACAGTTGCATTTTCCCAACTTTCCCAATAGTTGCATTTTCCCAACTTTCCCAGTAGTTGCATTTTCCCAACTTTCCCAATAGTTGCATTTTCCCAACTTTCCCAATAGTTGCATTTTCCCAACTTTCCCAATAGTTGCATTTTCCCAACTTTCCCAGTAGTTGCATTTTCCCAACTTTCCCAGTAGTTGCATTTTCCCAACTTTCCCAATAGTTGCATTTTCCCAACTTTCCCAGTAGTTGCATTTTCCCAACTTTCCGAACAGTTGCATTTTCCCAACTTTCCGAACAGTTGCATTTTCCCAACTTTCCGAACAGTTGCATTTTCCCAACTTTCCCAGTAGTTGCATTTTCCCAACTTTCCCAATAGTTGCATTTTCCCAACTTTCCGAACAGTTGCATTTTCCCAACTTTCCCAATAGTTGCATTTTCCCAACTTTCCGAACAGTTGCATTTTCCCAACTTTCCCAATAGTTGCATTTTCCCAACTTTCCCAGTAGTTGCATTTTCCCAACTTTCCCAATAGTTGCATTTTCCCAACTTTCCCAGTAGTTGCATTTTCCCAACTTTCCGAACAGTTGCATTTTCCCAACTTTCCGAACAGTTGCATTTTCCCAACTTTCCCAATAGTTGCATTTTCCCAACTTTCCCAGTAGTTGCATTTTCCCAACTTTCCCAGTAGTTGCATTTTCCCAACTTTCCCAATAGTTGCATTTTCCCAACTTTCCCAATAGTTGCATTTTCCCAACTTTCCCAGTAGTTGCATTTTCCCAACTTTCCCAATAGTTGCATTTTCCCAACTTTCCCAGTAGTTGCATTTTCCCAACTTTCCCAATAGTTGCATTTTCCCAACTTTCCCAATAGTTGCATTTTCCCAACTTTCCCAATAGTTGCATTTTCCCAACTTTCCCAATAGTTGCATTTTCCCAACTTTCCCAATAGTTGCATTTTCCCAACTTTCCGAACAGTTGCATTTTCCCAACTTTCCCAGTAGTTGCATTTTCCCAACTTTCCCAGTAGTTGCATTTTCCCAACTTTCCCAATAGTTGCATTTTCCCAACTTTCCCAGTAGTTGCATTTTCCCAACTTTCCCAGTAGTTGCATTTTCCCAACTTTCCCAATAGTTGCATTTTCCCAACTTTCCCAATAGTTGCATTTTCCCAACTTTCCCAGTAGTTGCATTTTCCCAACTTTCCCAGTAGTTGCATTTTCCCAACTTTCCCAGTAGTTGCATTTTCCCAACTTTCCCAATAGTTGCATTTTCCCAACTTTCCCAGTAGTTGCATTTTCCCAACTTTCCCAATAGTTGCATTTTCCCAACTTTCCCAATAGTTGCATTTTCCCAACTTTCCCAATAGTTGCATTTTCCCAACTTTCCCAATAGTTGCATTTTCCCAACTTTCCCAATAGTTGCATTTTCCCAACTTTCCCAATAGTTGCATTTTCCCAACTTTCCCAATAGTTGCATTTTCCCAACTTTCCCAATAGTTGCATTTTCCCAACTTTCCGAACAGTTGCATTTTCCCAACTTTCCCAGTAGTTGCATTTTCCCAACTTTCCGAACAGTTGCATTTTCCCAACTTTCCGAACAGTTGCATTTTCCCAACTTTCCGAACAGTTGCATTTTCCCAACTTTCCCAGTAGTTGCATTTTCCCAACTTTCCCAATAGTTGCATTTTCCCAACTTTCCGAACAGTTGCATTTTCCCAACTTTCCCAATAGTTGCATTTTCCCAACTTTCCCAGTAGTTGCATTTTCCCAACTTTCCGAACAGTTGCATTTTCCCAACTTTCCCAATAGTTGCATTTTCCCAACTTTCCGAACAGTTGCATTTTCCCAACTTTCCCAATAGTTGCATTTTCCCAACTTTCCCAGTAGTTGCATTTTCCCAACTTTCCCAATAGTTGCATTTTCCCAACTTTCCCAATAGTTGCATTTTCCCAACTTTCCCAATAGTTGCATTTTCCCAACTTTCCCAATAGTTGCATTTTCCCAACTTTCCCAATAGTTGCATTTTCCCAACTTTCCCAGTAGTTGCATTTTCCCAACTTTCCCAATAGTTGCATTTTCCCAACTTTCCGAACAGTTGCATTTTCCCAACTTTCCCAATAGTTGCATTTTCCCAACTTTCCCAGTAGTTGCATTTTCCCAACTTTCCGAACAGTTGCATTTTCCCAACTTTCCCAATAGTTGCATTTTCCCAACTTTCCGAACAGTTGCATTTTCCCAACTTTCCCAATAGTTGCATTTTCCCAACTTTCCCAGTAGTTGCATTTTCCCAACTTTCCCAATAGTTGCATTTTCCCAACTTTCCCAATAGTTGCATTTTCCCAACTTTCCCAATAGTTGCATTTTCCCAACTTTCCCAATAGTTGCATTTTCCCAACTTTCCGAACAGTTGCATTTTCCCAACTTTCCGAACAGTTGCATTTTCCCAACTTTCCCAATAGTTGCATTTTCCCAACTTTCCCAGTAGTTGCATTTTCCCAACTTTCCCAGTAGTTGCATTTTCCCAACTTTCCCAATAGTTGCATTTTCCCAACTTTCCCAATAGTTGCATTTTCCCAACTTTCCCAGTAGTTGCATTTTCCCAACTTTCCCAGTAGTTGCATTTTCCCAACTTTCCCAATAGTTGCATTTTCCCAACTTTCCCAGTAGTTGCATTTTCCCAACTTTCCCAGTAGTTGCATTTTCCCAACTTTCCCAATAGTTGCATTTTCCCAACTTTCCCAATAGTTGCATTTTCCCAACTTTCCCAGTAGTTGCATTTTCCCAACTTTCCCAGTAGTTGCATTTTCCCAACTTTCCCAATAGTTGCATTTTCCCAACTTTCCCAATAGTTGCATTTTCCCAACTTTCCCAATAGTTGCATTTTCCCAACTTTCCCAATAGTTGCATTTTCCCAACTTTCCCAGTAGTTGCATTTTCCCAACTTTCCGAACAGTTGCATTTTCCCAACTTTCCCAATAGTTGCATTTTCCCAACTTTCCCAGTAGTTGCATTTTCCCAACTTTCCCAATAGTTGCATTTTCCCAACTTTCCCAGTAGTTGCATTTTCCCAACTTTCCGAACAGTTGCATTTTCCCAACTTTCCCAATAGTTGCATTTTCCCAACTTTCCGAACAGTTGCATTTTCCCAACTTTCCGAACAGTTGCATTTTCCCAACTTTCCCAATAGTTGCATTTTCCCAACTTTCCGAACAGTTGCATTTTCCCAACTTTCCGAACAGTTGCATTTTCCCAACTTTCCCAATAGTTGCATTTTCCCAACTTTCCCAGTAGTTGCATTTTCCCAACTTTCCCAATAGTTGCATTTTCCCAACTTTCCCAATAGTTGCATTTTCCCAACTTTCCCAATAGTTGCATTTTCCCAACTTTCCGAACAGTTGCATTTTCCCAACTTTCCGAACAGTTGCATTTTCCCAACTTTCCCAATAGTTGCATTTTCCCAACTTTCCCAGTAGTTGCATTTTCCCAACTTTCCCAGTAGTTGCATTTTCCCAACTTTCCCAATAGTTGCATTTTCCCAACTTTCCCAATAGTTGCATTTTCCCAACTTTCCCAATAGTTGCATTTTCCCAACTTTCCCAGTAGTTGCATTTTCCCAACTTTCCCAGTAGTTGCATTTTCCCAACTTTCCGAACAGTTGCATTTTCCCAACTTTCCCAGTAGTTGCATTTTCCCAACTTTCCCAATAGTTGCATTTTCCCAACTTTCCGAACAGTTGCATTTTCCCAACTTTCCCAATAGTTGCATTTTCCCAACTTTCCCAGTAGTTGCATTTTCCCAACTTTCCCAATAGTTGCATTTTCCCAACTTTCCCAGTAGTTGCATTTTCCCAACTTTCCGAACAGTTGCATTTTCCCAACTTTCCCAATAGTTGCATTTTCCCAACTTTCCCAGTAGTTGCATTTTCCCAACTTTCCCAGTAGTTGCATTTTCCCAACTTTCCCAATAGTTGCATTTTCCCAACTTTCCCAATAGTTGCATTTTCCCAACTTTCCCAGTAGTTGCATTTTCCCAACTTTCCGAACAGTTGCATTTTCCCAACTTTCCCAGTAGTTGCATTTTCCCAACTTTCCGAACAGTTGCATTTTCCCAACTTTCCGAACAGTTGCATTTTCCCAACTTTCCCAATAGTTGCATTTTCCCAACTTTCCCAGTAGTTGCATTTTCCCAACTTTCCCAATAGTTGCATTTTCCCAACTTTCCGAACAGTTGCATTTTCCCAACTTTCCCAATAGTTGCATTTTCCCAACTTTCCCAGTAGTTGCATTTTCCCAACTTTCCCAATAGTTGCATTTTCCCAACTTTCCCAGTAGTTGCATTTTCCCAACTTTCCGAACAGTTGCATTTTCCCAACTTTCCCAATAGTTGCATTTTCCCAACTTTCCCAGTAGTTGCATTTTCCCAACTTTCCCAGTAGTTGCATTTTCCCAACTTTCCGAACAGTTGCATTTTCCCAACTTTCCCAATAGTTGCATTTTCCCAACTTTCCCAGTAGTTGCATTTTCCCAACTTTCCCAGTAGTTGCATTTTCCCAACTTTCCCAATAGTTGCATTTTCCCAACTTTCCCAATAGTTGCATTTTCCCAACTTTCCGAACAGTTGCATTTTCCCAACTTTCCGAACAGTTGCATTTTCCCAACTTTCCCAATAGTTGCATTTTCCCAACTTTCCCAGTAGTTGCATTTTCCCAACTTTCCCAATAGTTGCATTTTCCCAACTTTCCCAATAGTTGCATTTTCCCAACTTTCCGAACAGTTGCATTTTCCCAACTTTCCGAACAGTTGCATTTTCCCAACTTTCCCAATAGTTGCATTTTCCCAACTTTCCCAGTAGTTGCATTTTCCCAACTTTCCCAGTAGTTGCATTTTCCCAACTTTCCGAACAGTTGCATTTTCCCAACTTTCCCAGTAGTTGCATTTTCCCAACTTTCCGAACAGTTGCATTTTCCCAACTTTCCGAACAGTTGCATTTTCCCAACTTTCCCAATAGTTGCATTTTCCCAACTTTCCCAGTAGTTGCATTTTCCCAACTTTCCCAATAGTTGCATTTTCCCAACTTTCCGAACAGTTGCATTTTCCCAACTTTCCCAGTAGTTGCATTTTCCCAACTTTCCGAACAGTTGCATTTTCCCAACTTTCCGAACAGTTGCATTTTCCCAACTTTCCCAGTAGTTGCATTTTCCCAACTTTCCCAATAGTTGCATTTTCCCAACTTTCCCAATAGTTGCATTTTCCCAACTTTCCGAACAGTTGCATTTTCCCAACTTTCCCAATAGTTGCATTTTCCCAACTTTCCCAGTAGTTGCATTTTCCCAACTTTCCCAATAGTTGCATTTTCCCAACTTTCCGAACAGTTGCATTTTCCCAACTTTCCCAATAGTTGCATTTTCCCAACTTTCCCAGTAGTTGCATTTTCCCAACTTTCCCAGTAGTTGCATTTTCCCAACTTTCCGAACAGTTGCATTTTCCCAACTTTCCCAGTAGTTGCATTTTCCCAACTTTCCGAACAGTTGCATTTTCCCAACTTTCCGAACAGTTGCATTTTCCCAACTTTCCCAATAGTTGCATTTTCCCAACTTTCCCAGTAGTTGCATTTTCCCAACTTTCCCAATAGTTGCATTTTCCCAACTTTCCGAACAGTTGCATTTTCCCAACTTTCCCAATAGTTGCATTTTCCCAACTTTCCCAGTAGTTGCATTTTCCCAACTTTCCCAATAGTTGCATTTTCCCAACTTTCCCAGTAGTTGCATTTTCCCAACTTTCCCAGTAGTTGCATTTTCCCAACTTTCCCAATAGTTGCATTTTCCCAACTTTCCCAGTAGTTGCATTTTCCCAACTTTCCCAGTAGTTGCATTTTCCCAACTTTCCGAACAGTTGCATTTTCCCAACTTTCCCAATAGTTGCATTTTCCCAACTTTCCCAGTAGTTGCATTTTCCCAACTTTCCCAGTAGTTGCATTTTCCCAACTTTCCCAATAGTTGCATTTTCCCAACTTTCCCAATAGTTGCATTTTCCCAACTTTCCCAGTAGTTGCATTTTCCCAACTTTCCGAACAGTTGCATTTTCCCAACTTTCCCAGTAGTTGCATTTTCCCAACTTTCCGAACAGTTGCATTTTCCCAACTTTCCGAACAGTTGCATTTTCCCAACTTTCCCAATAGTTGCATTTTCCCAACTTTCCCAGTAGTTGCATTTTCCCAACTTTCCCAATAGTTGCATTTTCCCAACTTTCCGAACAGTTGCATTTTCCCAACTTTCCCAATAGTTGCATTTTCCCAACTTTCCCAGTAGTTGCATTTTCCCAACTTTCCCAATAGTTGCATTTTCCCAACTTTCCCAGTAGTTGCATTTTCCCAACTTTCCCAATAGTTGCATTTTCCCAACTTTCCGAACAGTTGCATTTTCCCAACTTTCCCAATAGTTGCATTTTCCCAACTTTCCCAGTAGTTGCATTTTCCCAACTTTCCGAACAGTTGCATTTTCCCAACTTTCCCAGTAGTTGCATTTTCCCAACTTTCCCAATAGTTGCATTTTCCCAACTTTCCCAATAGTTGCATTTTCCCAACTTTCCCAGTAGTTGCATTTTCCCAACTTTCCCAATAGTTGCATTTTCCCAACTTTCCCAATAGTTGCATTTTCCCAACTTTCCCAGTAGTTGCATTTTCCCAACTTTCCCAATAGTTGCATTTTCCCAACTTTCCGAACAGTTGCATTTTCCCAACTTTCCCAATAGTTGCATTTTCCCAACTTTCCCAGTAGTTGCATTTTCCCAACTTTCCCAATAGTTGCATTTTCCCAACTTTCCCAATAGTTGCATTTTCCCAACTTTCCCAGTAGTTGCATTTTCCCAACTTTCCCAATAGTTGCATTTTCCCAACTTTCCGAACAGTTGCATTTTCCCAACTTTCCCAATAGTTGCATTTTCCCAACTTTCCCAATAGTTGCATTTTCCCAACTTTCCCAGTAGTTGCATTTTCCCAACTTTCCCAGTAGTTGCATTTTCCCAACTTTCCCAATAGTTGCATTTTCCCAACTTTCCCAGTAGTTGCATTTTCCCAACTTTCCCAATAGTTGCATTTTCCCAACTTTCCCAGTAGTTGCATTTTCCCAACTTTCCCAATAGTTGCATTTTCCCAACTTTCCCAATAGTTGCATTTTCCCAACTTTCCCAGTAGTTGCATTTTCCCAACTTTCCCAATAGAGTTGCATTTTCCCAACTTTCCCAATAGTTGCATTTTCCCAACTTTCCCAATAGTTGCATTTTCCCAACTTTCCCAATAGTTGCATTTTCCCAACTTTCCCAATAGTTGCATTTTCCCAACTTTCCGAACAGTTGCATTTTCCCAACTTTCCCAGTAGTTGCATTTTCCCAACTTTCCCAATAGTTGCATTTTCCCAACTTTCCCAATAGTTGCATTTTCCCAACTTTCCCAGTAGTTGCATTTTCCCAACTTTCCCAATAGAGTTGCATTTTCCCAACTTTCCCAATAGTTGCATTTTCCCAACTTTCCCAATAGTTGCATTTTCCCAACTTTCCCAATAGTTGCATTTTCCCAACTTTCCCAATAGTTGCATTTTCCCAACTTTCCGAACAGTTGCATTTTCCCAACTTTCCCAGTAGTTGCATTTTCCCAACTTTCCCAATAGAGTTGCATTTTCCCAACTTTCCCAATAGTTGCATTTTCCCAACTTTCCCAGTAGTTGCATTTTCCCAACTTTCCCAATAGTTGCATTTTCCCAACTTTCCCAATAGTTGCATTTTCCCAACTTTCCCAATAGTTGCATTTTCCCAACTTTCCCAATAGTTGCATTTTCCCAACTTTCCCAGTAGTTGCATTTTCCCAACTTTCCGAACAGTTGCATTTTCCCAACTTTCCCAATAGTTGCATTTTCCCAACTTTCCCAGTAGTTGCATTTTCCCAACTTTCCCAATAGTTGCATTTTCCCAACTTTCCCAATAGTTGCATTTTCCCAACTTTCCCAATAGTTGCATTTTCCCAACTTTCCGAACAGTTGCATTTTCCCAACTTTCCGAACAGTTGCATTTTCCCAACTTTCCCAATAGTTGCATTTTCCCAACTTTCCCAGTAGTTGCATTTTCCCAACTTTCCCAGTAGTTGCATTTTCCCAACTTTCCCAATAGTTGCATTTTCCCAACTTTCCCAATAGTTGCATTTTCCCAACTTTCCCAATAGTTGCATTTTCCCAACTTTCCCAGTAGTTGCATTTTCCCAACTTTCCCAATAGTTGCATTTTCCCAACTTTCCCAATAGTTGCATTTTCCCAACTTTCCCAGTAGTTGCATTTTCCCAACTTTCCCAATAGTTGCATTTTCCCAACTTTCCCAATAGTTGCATTTTCCCAACTTTCCCAATAGTTGCATTTTCCCAACTTTCCGAACAGTTGCATTTTCCCAACTTTCCCAATAGTTGCATTTTCCCAACTTTCCGAACAGTTGCATTTTCCCAACTTTCCCAATAGTTGCATTTTCCCAACTTTCCGAACAGTTGCATTTTCCCAACTTTCCGAACAGTTGCATTTTCCCAACTTTCCGAACAGTTGCATTTTCCCAACTTTCCGAACAGTTGCATTTTCCCAACTTTCCCAATAGTTGCATTTTCCCAACTTTCCGAACAGTTGCATTTTCCCAACTTTCCCAATAGTTGCATTTTCCCAACTTTCCGAACAGTTGCATTTTCCCAACTTTCCGAACAGTTGCATTTTCCCAACTTTCCCAATAGTTGCATTTTCCCAACTTTCCGAACAGTTGCATTTTCCCAACTTTCCGAACAGTTGCATTTTCCCAACTTTCCGAACAGTTGCATTTTCCCAACTTTCCGAACAGTTGCATTTTCCCAACTTTCCCAATAGTTGCATTTTCCCAACTTTCCGAACAGTTGCATTTTCCCAACTTTCCCAATAGTTGCATTTTCCCAACTTTCCCAGTAGTTGCATTTTCCCAACTTTCCCAGTAGTTGCATTTTCCCAACTTTCCCAGTAGTTGCATTTTCCCAACTTTCCCAGTAGTTGCATTTTCCCAACTTTCCCAATAGTTGCATTTTCCCAACTTTCCCAATAGTTGCATTTTCCCAACTTTCCCAATAGTTGCATTTTCCCAACTTTCCCAATAGTTGCATTTTCCCAACTTTCCCAGTAGTTGCATTTTCCCAACTTTCCCAGTAGTTGCATTTTCCCAACTTTCCGAACAGTTGCATTTTCCCAACTTTCCCAATAGTTGCATTTTCCCAACTTTCCGAACAGTTGCATTTTCCCAACTTTCCCAATAGTTGCATTTTCCCAACTTTCCGAACAGTTGCATTTTCCCAACTTTCCCAATAGTTGCATTTTCCCAACTTTCCGAACAGTTGCATTTTCCCAACTTTCCGAACAGTTGCATTTTCCCAACTTTCCGAACAGTTGCATTTTCCCAACTTTCCCAATAGTTGCATTTTCCCAACTTTCCGAACAGTTGCATTTTCCCAACTTTCCGAACAGTTGCATTTTCCCAACTTTCCCAATAGTTGCATTTTCCCAACTTTCCCAGTAGTTGCATTTTCCCAACTTTCCGAACAGTTGCATTTTCCCAACTTTCCGAACAGTTGCATTTTCCCAACTTTCCCAATAGTTGCATTTTCCCAACTTTCCGAACAGTTGCATTTTCCCAACTTTCCGAACAGTTGCATTTTCCCAACTTTCCCAGTAGTTGCATTTTCCCAACTTTCCGAACAGTTGCATTTTCCCAACTTTCCCAATAGTTGCATTTTCCCAACTTTCCCAGTAGTTGCATTTTCCCAACTTTCCCAATAGTTGCATTTTCCCAACTTTCCGAACAGTTGCATTTTCCCAACTTTCCCAATAGTTGCATTTTCCCAACTTTCCGAACAGTTGCATTTTCCCAACTTTCCGAACAGTTGCATTTTCCCAACTTTCCGAACAGTTGCATTTTCCCAACTTTCCCAATAGTTGCATTTTCCCAACTTTCCGAACAGTTGCATTTTCCCAACTTTCCGAACAGTTGCATTTTCCCAACTTTCCCAATAGTTGCATTTTCCCAACTTTCCCAATAGTTGCATTTTCCCAACTTTCCCAGTAGTTGCATTTTCCCAACTTTCCCAGTAGTTGCATTTTCCCAACTTTCCCAATAGTTGCATTTTCCCAACTTTCCCAATAGTTGCATTTTCCCAACTTTCCCAATAGTTGCATTTTCCCAACTTTCCCAGTAGTTGCATTTTCCCAACTTTCCCAATAGTTGCATTTTCCCAACTTTCCCAATAGTTGCATTTTCCCAACTTTCCCAGTAGTTGCATTTTCCCAACTTTCCCAATAGTTGCATTTTCCCAACTTTCCCAATAGTTGCATTTTCCCAACTTTCCCAATAGTTGCATTTTCCCAACTTTCCGAACAGTTGCATTTTCCCAACTTTCCGAACAGTTGCATTTTCCCAACTTTCCGAACAGTTGCATTTTCCCAACTTTCCCAATAGTTGCATTTTCCCAACTTTCCGAACAGTTGCATTTTCCCAACTTTCCGAACAGTTGCATTTTCCCAACTTTCCCAATAGTTGCATTTTCCCAACTTTCCCAGTAGTTGCATTTTCCCAACTTTCCGAACAGTTGCATTTTCCCAACTTTCCGAACAGTTGCATTTTCCCAACTTTCCCAATAGTTGCATTTTCCCAACTTTCCGAACAGTTGCATTTTCCCAACTTTCCGAACAGTTGCATTTTCCCAACTTTCCCAGTAGTTGCATTTTCCCAACTTTCCGAACAGTTGCATTTTCCCAACTTTCCCAATAGTTGCATTTTCCCAACTTTCCCAGTAGTTGCATTTTCCCAACTTTCCCAATAGTTGCATTTTCCCAACTTTCCGAACAGTTGCATTTTCCCAACTTTCCCAATAGTTGCATTTTCCCAACTTTCCGAACAGTTGCATTTTCCCAACTTTCCGAACAGTTGCATTTTCCCAACTTTCCGAACAGTTGCATTTTCCCAACTTTCCCAATAGTTGCATTTTCCCAACTTTCCGAACAGTTGCATTTTCCCAACTTTCCGAACAGTTGCATTTTCCCAACTTTCCCAATAGTTGCATTTTCCCAACTTTCCCAATAGTTGCATTTTCCCAACTTTCCCAGTAGTTGCATTTTCCCAACTTTCCCAGTAGTTGCATTTTCCCAACTTTCCCAATAGTTGCATTTTCCCAACTTTCCCAATAGTTGCATTTTCCCAACTTTCCCAATAGTTGCATTTTCCCAACTTTCCCAGTAGTTGCATTTTCCCAACTTTCCCAATAGTTGCATTTTCCCAACTTTCCCAATAGTTGCATTTTCCCAACTTTCCCAGTAGTTGCATTTTCCCAACTTTCCCAATAGTTGCATTTTCCCAACTTTCCCAATAGTTGCATTTTCCCAACTTTCCCAATAGTTGCATTTTCCCAACTTTCCGAACAGTTGCATTTTCCCAACTTTCCCAATAGTTGCATTTTCCCAACTTTCCGAACAGTTGCATTTTCCCAACTTTCCCAATAGTTGCATTTTCCCAACTTTCCGAACAGTTGCATTTTCCCAACTTTCCGAACAGTTGCATTTTCCCAACTTTCCGAACAGTTGCATTTTCCCAACTTTCCGAACAGTTGCATTTTCCCAACTTTCCCAATAGTTGCATTTTCCCAACTTTCCGAACAGTTGCATTTTCCCAACTTTCCCAATAGTTGCATTTTCCCAACTTTCCGAACAGTTGCATTTTCCCAACTTTCCGAACAGTTGCATTTTCCCAACTTTCCCAATAGTTGCATTTTCCCAACTTTCCGAACAGTTGCATTTTCCCAACTTTCCGAACAGTTGCATTTTCCCAACTTTCCGAACAGTTGCATTTTCCCAACTTTCCGAACAGTTGCATTTTCCCAACTTTCCCAATAGTTGCATTTTCCCAACTTTCCGAACAGTTGCATTTTCCCAACTTTCCCAATAGTTGCATTTTCCCAACTTTCCCAGTAGTTGCATTTTCCCAACTTTCCCAGTAGTTGCATTTTCCCAACTTTCCCAGTAGTTGCATTTTCCCAACTTTCCCAGTAGTTGCATTTTCCCAACTTTCCCAATAGTTGCATTTTCCCAACTTTCCCAATAGTTGCATTTTCCCAACTTTCCCAATAGTTGCATTTTCCCAACTTTCCCAATAGTTGCATTTTCCCAACTTTCCCAGTAGTTGCATTTTCCCAACTTTCCCAGTAGTTGCATTTTCCCAACTTTCCGAACAGTTGCATTTTCCCAACTTTCCCAATAGTTGCATTTTCCCAACTTTCCGAACAGTTGCATTTTCCCAACTTTCCCAGTAGTTGCATTTTCCCAACTTTCCCAATAGTTGCATTTTCCCAACTTTCCCAATAGTTGCATTTTCCCAACTTTCCCAATAGTTGCATTTTCCCAACTTTCCCAATAGTTGCATTTTCTCAACTTTCCCAATAGTTGCATTTTCCCAACTTTCCGAACAGTTGCATTTTCCCAACTTTCCCAATAGTTGCATTTTCCCAACTTTCCGAACAGTTGCATTTTCCCAACTTTCCCAATAGTTGCATTTTCCCAACTTTCCCAATAGTTGCATTTTCCCAACTTTCCCAATAGTTGCATTTTCCCAACTTTCCGAACAGTTGCATTTTCCCAACTTTCCCAATAGTTGCATTTTCCCAACTTTCCGAACAGTTGCATTTTCCCAACTTTCCCAATAGTTGCATTTTCCCAACTTTCCGAACAGTTGCATTTTCCCAACTTTCCCAATAGTTGCATTTTCCCAACTTTCCGAACAGTTGCATTTTCCCAACTTTCCGAACAGTTGCATTTTCCCAACTTTCCGAACAGTTGCATTTTCCCAACTTTCCCAGTAGTTGCATTTTCCCAACTTTCCGAACAGTTGCATTTTCCCAACTTTCCGAACAGTTGCATTTTCCCAACTTTCCGAACAGTTGCATTTTCCCAACTTTCCCAATAGTTGCATTTTCCCAACTTTCCCAGTAGTTGCATTTTCCCAACTTTCCCAGTAGTTGCATTTTCCCAACTTTCCCAATAGTTGCATTTTCCCAACTTTCCCAATAGTTGCATTTTCCCAACTTTCCCAATAGTTGCATTTTCCCAACTTTCCCAGTAGTTGCATTTTCCCAACTTTCCCAGTAGTTGCATTTTCCCAACTTTCCCAGTAGTTGCATTTTCCCAACTTTCCCAGTAGTTGCATTTTCCCAACTTTCCCAATAGTTGCATTTTCCCAACTCTTCCAATAGTTGCATTTTCCCAACTTTCCCAGTAGTTGCATTTTCCCAACTTTCCCAATAGTTGCATTTTCCCAACTTTCCCAGTAGTTGCATTTTCCCAACTTTCCCAGTAGTTGCATTTTCCCAACTTTCCCAGTAGTTGCATTTTCCCAACTTTCCCAGTAGTTGCATTTTCCCAACTTTCCCAGTAGTTGCATTTTCCCAACTTTCCCAATAGTTGCATTTTCCCAACTTTCCCAGTAGTTGCATTTTCCCAACTTTCCCAGTAGTTGCATTTTCCCAACTCTTCCAATAGAGTTGCATTTTCCCAACTTTCCCAATAGTTGTTTTTGTTCCTGATTGAGAACGTTGGGTACCGAGTTTTCCAGTACTCTGCGAATATTTTTCAGTGAATTTTTTAGCATTTGTTCAGGCAAGGAAACACTCGACTTCCCAGTTGTATATTTGTTGGAGTGGGAAGTATCGACTGAAGAAAGGAAATGATTTTCGAGTGGAAAGTGAACAATTTGAATAAATTCTTCGTTTCCTGAGAACTCAAAGTAGGAGAAACCGGTGATGAAAAATGGATAGATCAATAACGAATTGCTCATTGTCACATTATCAGAGAGAAAGTATTTGCCAGCATCCCAATTCTGTTCATAATGCACTTTGAACTCATAAATGAAGTCATTTCACTTTGTAATGCTACAGAATTTTCGCTAGTTGGTAAGTGTATCGAAGAGCTCATTCTGAATCCACTGCTAAACTTATACAAATCTCGAAAAACTCTTGCGAGTCTCAAAAAGAGGTTGAAGACCTTGAAAATCAGCAGTGAATTCAGAAGTACGGGGACTTGTCTTCAAAATGGAATGGTTCCTGAATCCACCAGTGGAATCAGAATCAGATAATTCCTACCTGAGTTGAGCGGAATGAAACATTTTCGTTCCGGAATCCGGAAAACGGAAATAATTTTTTCCCGGAAAATGGAATACGGAAAACGGAAAAAATCTATCAAGCCGGAAACGGAGGTGAAATTCGAATATTTTTGACAAAATGAGGTTTTCAAGCGAAAAATCTGGTCTCATCGAAACATTTCCCGCGGAAAAAAGTTGCGGAAACCGAAAACCGGAAAAACGGAATGCAATCTTTGGTCGCTGTGTATAAACTATTGTGAAATCGAAACTCGAGTTTATTCAGACATCAATGAGTGCGGGTGAGTTTCCTTTTTGTTTCTCGCGTTCCTCAAGCTCGTCCTCGGCGCCTAGCGAGCCTCTCAGACCTCCTTAGGCCACCACTGCCACGAGTCACGTCTGAATCCGATGCTTTATTTCTTGCCTTTTCGAAAAAAATAACTCACTTTTGGGCTCCTTTTCTTTTTCCGCCTCCTCTTCCTCCTTCTCTTCCTCTACCTCCATTCGTGTGTCGCTTCTTGCTCTTCGGATTGTTCTCCAAACCGTCTCTTTACCTAATAAAATAAACTCTTGACATCGTAAATCGAGTATTTCAATATGAACTCACCCAAACTCTTTATCGTCGCCGCACCCAGCTTCTGCTCCACCTCCTTCAGCAACTCCTTTGCCTTTTTCGTCCTGTTTTCTTGAGCCGTCATCCTCAAAGCTTCTAACGCCGTCTGTAAATTCAGTTATTGGCACAGCCAAGAGTCGTCAGAACACTTACCTCCTTTCGATTGCAGTGTTCATGTCCGATGTGCTCCACAATCACGTGCATCGTTCCATCAACCTCTCGTTTTGCTCGAGCCAGACACGGAACCGCCCCTCGTCTGAACGGAACAATTAGTGAATGAAAAAGTTCTGGTTAACGCACCTCCTCGGGCAGTAGAGCAATTGCGAGTTGTCTTTGTTGTGCTTCACGATCCGCCATTTTGTGCCATCATTCGCGACTATCACTTCCGCCATTTTTCGTTTCTTCGCTGCCACCTTCGTTGTCATCTTGTCTAGTAATTATCGAGAAATGATTGAAAGTCCCACAACACTCTCACGTGTTCAAGGGCCGGACACGTGAATACTTTGGCAGGTCATTTTGTTCAAAATTTCCGAGTTTTTCGCTTCCTGGAAAGGGTAGGAAGCAGAGTTGGGCGGATTCCGTTTTCTGGCCTCCAAAACAAAGAATTGCATTCCGTTTTCCGGAACTTTTTTCAGCGGATAATGTTCCGATGAAACCTGATTTTTCGCTTGAAAACCTCATTTTTCCAACGAATCACCTAGGTTTTCAGTAAATTTCTAGTCACTGGGGCGTTTTTGAGCAAAAAATAAGTTCAAAATATCCGAAAATTGCCTTTTAATACTTTTTCACTGCTGCGCCTACGATAAGAGGTTGAAAAGTACATTGGCATGCCGTTGTAAAAGAGTTTTTATGGTACTCAAAATGCGATTCTTTTGATTTTCAAATTATTCGTTCGTTTGCCCGTCCGCAGCCTTTTCTCAACGCCTACTGGACCGATTTTTCCCATTTTTGAAAGAGACGAGACGAGTCGAAATCGTTTTTTACTTACTATTTTTGATCCACGGACGACCGTTTTGTGAGGGGTCAAAGTTACAGTTTTCACAGATAAAACGCCGCCGGCTGGATATTGAGGAAATATAGGATCTGTTGTCATATTTGGATAGATCCCGACGAGACGAGTGGAAAAACACCCTCACTTATGTTTTTATTCAAAATATGACCATTTTGTGAAAGGTCAGAATCACGGTTTTCACCAGTGCTGTTGAACTCACGGCGCAATCGAAATGAGAAGTTCCGCCGAATCACCACAGCCACCGAGAATTGAGTCGGCTGAAGCCGCCTCTCTGAATGGACTTCGCAGCTCTTTCCGTTCGTAAACATTTCCCTAACCGGTTCCAATTTCGGCATGATTGTGAGTGATGACGTCATGGAGACGTTCCGCGAGTGCATCGACCGCCGAACGCAGGCCTTAGTAGGACAAAGTGTCCCATTTATTGGACAGTGACTTTTTCTACACCTCCATACCTGAATAGCCCATTCTCTAGACCCTTCCTGCGCAGTCTAGTGAGCGAATCTTCGTCCAACCTCCCCATGGAAGGGAATGGTGGTACGTTTGCTGTTTGACGGTACCATTCAGCCGAAAGTTGAATGATTGTCGTGAAATTCAACAAAATAGTTCCCAACGATCAAAAAATTAAAAAAAACGATTTTTGTCCCACCTTGTGACTCCATTTTAAAGCAATTGATCTTATAAAAAATATGAAAATAGGGCTCTGCGGGGTTCCGTTTTCGTACGAAAAGCCGTCAACTTTTACGGAAAACGGAAAGCGGAAACGGAAATGATAATTTTCCTATCGGAAAACGGAATACGGAAACGGAAAGCAGTTTTGAAAATACGGAAACCGGAAACGGAAGGCCAAAAAAGTGCGGAAAACGGAAAACGGAATTCCTTGCAACCCTGGCGTGGAACGTCCCGCGACCGGGCGGCTTCTCTCTGCTCCCGCTCCCCCGGTTCCTGCTCGCTCCCCTCCTCGCTTCGGGCCAAAAAACGAATATTCAATAGTATTTAAGACACGTTCTCTGAGAAACTCGAAATGTAGAGGGCACTAGGATTTCAAAACGATCCTCGAGCGCTGTAATTTTTTGTGTGTGTAGGTACATTAGTTGTAAGACATATGCACCACATTTTGGGAGGCTCAGCCCTTCTTGGCTGGAATTGCAGACAAGCAAAGTCGAAAAACCAACTTTTTTCTCCGTCGACCGATTTAGATATTTCTTTGACCATTCGACAGAACACACTTTTTTATGCACTTTTGCAGTTAATCACTTAATTTTATCTCCACTTTGAAGACCAGAAAATATCTGTTTTGTAGTTCAAAAAACACATTTCAGTGTTTTTCACCCTCCCCAAAGTTAAATGTGAGATCACCAAAAACAGTTTCATATAGTATATCGATAGGCCTTTCATATAAAGATATAGTGGTGATCGAAACGGATTGGGTAAAAATCCAAAAAAATCGATAACTGATAATCATTTTTGAAAATTTTCTCCGATTCGAATGAAACGAAAACCATTCGAAAGAGCATCTCATTTTGAGCATTTTTTGTAAAGATACTCATAAATGAATTTCATTTTGAAATGCTGAAAATTGCAGATGAAATCTCAAAAATTGGGTTGAACTTGGTTTTTAATTTTTTTCGACCACCCCCAAGTTAAATGTGAGATCACCAAAAACAGTTTCATATAGTATATTGATAGACCTTTCATTTGAAAATATAGTGGTAATCGAAACGGGTTGGGAAAAAATCCAAAAAAATCAATAACTGATAATCATTTTGGAAAATTTCCTCCGATTCGAATGAAACAAAAACCATTCGAAAGAGCATCTCATTTTGAGCATTTTTTGTGAAGACACCCACCTCCGAAACTTTATTTTAACACTTGGAAAATATGATTCTTTCTCGTAGTGATAACTACATCACTTTTCCGTGAAAATTTGTTCTCGCGAAGATGAGGATGGTTTCAGAGTGTTCTAAATGAGGAAGAAATAAGAAATCTCCCAAATACGTAAATAACGACCATAACTATCCATGTGCACCGACTTATTCACGGGGCTCCACCTGGAGGAGTACGGTAGGTGCTCAAAGAGCACAAAACCAACTTTTTTGTTTGTGCTCCAAAAAATCTGAAAAAATTCAGAGATATCAAGGACACGAATCTATACGTATTCCCAAAATTTCGAGTTCAGAAAACAAAATTTGTTCGAAAAAAAAAATCACGATACTCATTGCCTCCTTGCTTTCCACTGGGATTTCAGATCATCTTATCTTGATTGGGAGTGATAAGATTGATTAAGTCTCTTCACAAAAAATGCTTAAAATGAGATGCTCTTTCGAATGGTTTTTGTTTCATTCGAATCGGAGGAAATTTTCAAAATTGATTATCAGTTATTGATTTTTTTGAATTTTTTCCCAATCCGTTTTGATCATCATTATATTTTTATATGAAAGGCCTATCGATATACTATATAGAACTGTTGTTAGTGATCTCACATTTAACTTTGGGGAGGGTGAAAAAAATTAAAAACCAAGTTCAACCCAATTTTTGAGATTTCATCTGAAATTTTCAGCATCTCAAAATGCAATTCAAATATAAGTCTTTTCACAAAAAATGCTCAAAATAAGATGCTCTTTCGAATGGTTTTTGTTTCATTCGAATCGGAGGAAATTTTCAAAATTGATTATCAGTTATTGATTTTTTTGGATTTTTTCCCAATCCGTTTCGATTACCACTATATTTTCAAATGAAAGGCCTATCGATATACTATATGAAACTGTTTTTGGTGATCTCACATTTAACTTGGGGGTGGTCGAAAAAAATTAAAAACCAAGTTCAACCCAATTTTTGAGATTTCATCTGCAATTTTCAGCATTTCAAAATGAAATTCATTTATGAGTATCTTTACAAAAAATGCTCAAAATGAGATGCTCTTTCGAATGGTTTTCGTTTCATTCGAATCGGAGAAAATTTTCAAAAATGATTATCAGTTATCGATTTTTTTGGATTTTTACCCAATCCGTTTCGATCACCACTATATCTTTATATGAAAGGCCTATCGATATACTATATGAAACTGTTTTTGGTGATCTCACATTTAACTTTGGGGAGGGTGAAAAACACTGAAATGTGTTTTTTGAACTACAAAACAGATATTTTCTGGTCTTCAAAGTGGAGATAAAATTAAGTGATTAACTGCAAAAGTGCATAAAAAACTGTGTTCTGTCGAATGGTCAAAGAAATATCTAAATCGGTCGACGGAGAAAAAAGTTGGTTTTTCGACTTTGCTTGTCTGCAATTCCAGCCAAGAAGGGCTGAGCCTCCCAAAATGTGGTGCATATGTCTTACAACTAATGTACCTACACACACAAAAAATTACAGCGCTCGAGGATCGTTTTGAAATCCTAGTGCCCTCTTGTATTGCGGACTTCTCGCAAATCTCAGATAACGTGTCTCAAAGCAGTTTATTGAAGAGATAATACACATAAAAAGTACAATATAAAGTTGATGGTAACATAAGATAACTTGCACGAGAAAAAATCTCTAGAAACTTCACTTTTGGACTTGGTTTTTATAGATACTTGTCGAAATGTTGTCATCTTTCTAGAACGTTTGAGTTTTAGCGAACAGTTGCATTTTTTTCCAGAAAAAGTGATTTCTCGTGCAAATTTACCTTTTACAATAAACAGAAGTTTAGAGAAACCTGACGATTTCCTTGACTTGTCCGTTCGGCGACAGCCGCCGATTTGTCCCATAGTCGGAAATTACGATGAGATACACGATAAATCGGAAGAATTACACTAAAGTTTAGTTTTTGAACACTTTTAAACAAAATATTCAAGCGAAAAGTCGAAAAATTCAAGAAAAAAACTTTTAAGAACGACTTGACCCCTCACAAAACGGTCGTCCGTGGATCAAAAATAGTAAGTAAAAAACGATTTCGACTCGTCTCGTCTCTTTCAAAAATGGGAAAAATCGGTCCAGTAGGCGTTGAGAAAAGGCTGCGGACGGGCAAACGAACGAATAATTTGAAAATCAAAATAATCGCATTTTGAGTACCATAAAAACTCTTTTACAACGGCATGCCAATGTACTTTTCAACCTCTTATCGTAGGCGCAGCAGTGAAAAAGTATTAAAAGGCAATTTTCGGATATTTTAAACTTATTTTTTGCTCAAAAACGCCCCAGTGACTAGAAATTTACTGAAAACCTAGGTGATTCGTTGGAAAAATGAGGTTTTCAAGCGAAAAATCAGGTTTCATCGAAACATTATCCGCTGAAAAAAGTTCCGGAAAACGGAATGCATTTCTTTGTTTTGGAGGCCAGAAAACGGAATCCGCCCAACTCTGCTTCCTACCCTTTCCAGGAAGCGAAAAACTCGGAAATTTTGAACAAAATGACCTGCCAAAGTATTCACGTGTCCGGCCCTTGAACACGTGAGAGTGTTGTGGGACTTTCAATCATTTCTCGATAATTACTAGTCACGATGACAACGAAGGTGGCAGCGAAGAAACGAAAAATGGCGGAAGTGATAGTCGCGAATGATGGCACAAAATGGCGGATCGTGAAGACCAACAAAGACAACTCGCAATTGCTCTACTGCCCGAGGAGGTGCGTTAACCAGAACTTTTTCATTCACTAATTGTTCCGTTCAGACGAGGGGCGGTTCCTTGTCTGGCTCGGGCAAAACGAGAGGTTGATGGAACGATGCACGTGATTGTGGAGCACATCGGACATGAACACTGCAATCGAAAGGAGGTAAGTGTTCTGACGACTCTTGGCTGTGCCAATAACTGAATTTACAGACGGCGTTAGAAGCTTTGAGGATGACGGCTCAAGAAAACAGGACGAAAAAGGCAAAGGAGTTGCTGAAGGAGGTGGAGCAGAAGCTGGGTGCGGCGACGATAAAGAGTTTGGGTGAGTTCATATTGAAATACTCGATTTACGATGTCAAGAGTTTATTTTATTAGGTAAAGAGACGGTTTGGAGAACAATCCGAACAGCAAGAAGCGACACACGAATGGAGGTAGAGGAAGAGAAGGAGGAAGAGGAGGCGGAAAAAGAAAAGGAGCCCAAAAGTGAGTTATTTTTTTCGAAAAGGCAAGAAATAAAGCATCGGATTCAGACGTGACTCGTGGCAGTGGTGGCCTAAGGAGGTCTGAGAGGCTCGCTAGGCGCCGAGGACGAGCTTGAGGAACGCGAGAAACAAAAAGGAAACTCACCCGCACTCATTGATGTCTGAATAAACTCGAGTTTCGATTTCACAATAGTTTATACACAGCGACCAAAGATTGCATTCCGTTTTTCCGGTTTTCGGTTTCCGCAACTTTTTTCCGCGGGAAATGTTTCGATGAGACCAGATTTTTCGCTTGAAAACCTCATTTTGTCAAAAATATTCGAATTTCATCTCCGTTTCCCGGCTCGATAGATTTTTTCCGTTTTCCGTATTCCATTTTCCGGGAAAAAATTATTTCCGTTTTCCGGATTCCGGAACGAAAATGTTTCATTCCGCTCAACTCAGGTAGGAATGATCTGATTCTGATTCCACTGGTGGATTCAGGAACCATTCCATTTTGAAGACAAGTCCCCGTACTTCTGAATTCACTGCTGATTTTCAAGGTCTTCAACCTCTTTTTGAGACTCGCAAGAGTTTTTCGAGATTTGTATAAGTTTAGCAGTGGATTCAGAATGAGCTCTTCGATACACTTACCAACTAGCGAAAATTCTGTAGCATTACAAAGTGAAATGACTTCATTTATGAGTTCAAAATGCATTATGAACAGAATTGGGATACTGGCAAATACATTCTCTCTGATAATGTGACAATGAGCAATTCGATATTGATCTATCCATTTTTCATCACCGGTTTCTCCTACTTTGAGTTCTCAGGAAACGAAGAATTTATTCAAATTGTTCACTTTCCACTCGAAAATCATTTCCTTTCTTCAGTCGATACTTCCCACTCCAACAAATATACAACTGGGAAGTCGAGTGTTTCCTTGCCTGAACAAATGCTAAAAAATTCACTGAAAAATATTCGCAGAGTACTGGAAAACTCGGTACCCAACGTTCTCAATCAGGAACAAAAAAGTGAATGTTCAGAAACAAGGAGCTGAACCGAAACGATAACAGTCTTTGTTCTCGCCCGGCACAGCTGTTCTATCACGAGTAAGCCCTGATTTCCAGTTAATCACTAAGCTCCCTTCGTCAATTTCCCTCATTGTTCTGTTCATTTCCTCACTCGCTGTCGTCGTTACGATGCTCCAGGAGCAATGGGACGGGGACGTGTTTCAGCACGTTCTCTACAGAATCACGGCCACTTTGGCTGTCTCTACGAACACTATCATGATCTACCTGATTGTCCATTATTCACCCAAATCACTAGGAGCCTACAAGTACTTGATGATTGGCATCTGTCTGTTTGAAGTGCTCACGGTTTGAAAAGAGGAGAAGTTGCAGTACAGGAGATGCTTGAATCTCATGGATCCCCGGAAAAAAAGTTAGAACTTCAGCTAAAGTCTTAAGCCCTAGTTGCCTCCCGCATCCGTTCCCGCACGGCCATTAATACCATTTCGCATGAGACCAAAGCGTCCATTTTCTCAGAAATCTTCAGTGCCAATTATTCTCCTTCCTCTTCTCCACCTGATCCCCTCACATCGCGCCATACTTATTCTCTCTCTCCTCCTCCTTCTGACTGCGACTTGCCCTTATTCCAGCCGTATATAATCAAATCTCGTTCTACGCAATCAACCCCCTAAATGCGGTTTCTCCCCACACTCGCTTAACTACCTAATACTCAAAAAATGCGCTACCGCTTTGGCTCTCCCCTTGTCTCATTTACTCTCTGAATCCTTCCACTCAGCGTCGGTCCCGTCTGCCTGCTTGTGTCGAATCGTCTGCCAGTTCGTGGGGAGAAACGTCCACTATTGGCAGCCCAATCAGATTCCAGGAAATGTTATTGGTTTTCCTATTTCCGTTTTGTCTTCCACTCGATTACCTCGAATATCATAGGAAGAGTACAAAACTTTGGCCTTTTATAGAGACATGGTACAAAGAAATAATACGGGTTTCAGGTGAGATCATGCAAATAATAAAGCCTTCGATCTTCTTTGGGAACTTCTGAGCTATAGCTGGCGGCGCCGAACAATGCTCTCCGGTAGTCCTTGATGAGGAACATGTTGGGAAGTGGATCGAGGATCGGGTACAGAGATATGGACACTGTCAGTACGTGTCCCAGTACCTCGTTGGCTTCCAAGAAGATCGGGAGAATGAAGCAAATTCCGCCTGGAATGTGCATGAGAACAAGGGGGATTATGGTTTGGAGTATGAGGGCGAGGAGGAGTTGGGTCTGGAGACTCTTGAACTTGGAAGACTTCCTCGATCCAGGGACGGCGTTGTTGATCTTCAGATAGGATTTGACGCCGAAGAAAGCCATCGTGAACAGGGAAACAGACTGGAAAATAAATGATAGGGACGTGCGACATCAATAGAGAACTTACAGTCATGAAAATCAAAACAGTCATTCCGTGGACTGTCTTCCAATTGACTGTCGGTTTTCCGTTCTTGTCTGGAGGGTAATAGAACGGACCGACGTAATAGAGATTCTCGATCGCCAATCCGTATCGACCCATCATTTCTTCTCTGCAAGATGATTGTAGCTGACTAGTTTGTATGCTTCACCTCAAAGCTCTGTTCGACAATTGGGTAGGCGTCATGAATATGTACGTGCTGCCAATCCAGACTGCTCCAAACACCATCGGAGCCGTGAGCCAAGCAGCCAGATTTCTAGTGGATTTGATAGTCCATTCCTGGCGTCTGAAGGCGTTTATCATCGCGGGTTCGGTGTCTTTTCCCTACCCAGAAACCACCAGATATCGATACACAAAGTGAATTGCGAACATGCCCAGGGAAGCTCCGAAACATCCGCAACATGCAACTGAATCAACGATTCCGCTGGAGAAGTGTCGCAGTGCCGGAACTTACGGTTCACTCCACTGACCATGGACACAGGGAAAACGGTTTTTGTCTCAAGAACTACAAGAAATAGTGCTGAACCTTGAGTGTAGATGTCCTGAACTCAAAAAAGTCGCCTTTGATTCGAGAATAAACTCACGGGAGTAACTGCTAAATCTAGTATTTCGTAGATTACTTCGAAGAGACAGATGCCGACCATGAGGTATTTATAAGTTCCGAGAGATTTCGGAGAGTGATGGAGTATCAGATAGACGAGGGTCGTGTTCGTGGTCACAGCCAAAGGGGTCGTTATTCGGTAGAGGAAAGACTCGATAATGTCCCAGACGTTCAACATTCTCAGTTGAGCCACAATGCAGTTGGCTGTGTTTAATGGTGCTTTGAATGCAAAGAACGATTGATTGAGCGAACAATCCCGTGAAGCTCCTTCAGATTCTGCGAATAAACAATTAATCTACAGAAGTGCGCTGTTTCCGTGAGCACGGAAATTGGTCGGGTGGGAACACATGATGTACTGGTCAATGGGCTGATGTCGATGTTCCCATGAGACCCCAATGCTCTCGAAAGTGCTTGGTGGGAGGGGACACCTCAAACTGTTTTGTGGGACTTCGAGATGTAATTGAGCATTCGGTTGTCAAATTTAATGCGCCTTGTTGCAGTTACCCACGTCAAATGGGAACACGTTGTTTTTCAATTTAGTGGCACATTCAAACAAGTCAATCGTTGTTCAGACGAAACTCAAAACAATCATAGCGAAGTGAACGGCTGAAATTATCTGGAGTCGTCTGTTGGTGACGTTCTACGAACAGCACGTGCTCTGGCTGTTTGCCAATTCGTTCTGTCGGGTTCCTGATTAACATCGATGACCACAGTCCAATTTCCGTGTGTCTGCTATTCTATTATCTCGAATGACGAGTCTCATTCCCTCCAATCCCACTGCCCATCATGCTCCAAGAGCAATGGGATTCCTTCCAGCACTTCTCCTACCGTGTCTCTGCCATTCTCGCCCTTATCACCAACTCTATCCTCGTCAATTTGATACTTTATCACTCTCCAAAGTCCCTCGGCACTTATAAATACTTGATGATCTGTATTTGTGTGTTTGAAGTTCTCTACGAACTCCTGGACCTAGCAGCTTCGCCAGTGAGGGGTAGATCAGTTCCTAATGTAAATGCATCATTTCAGGAGATGTACACCAATAACTCGGTGTTTCTGGTGATTGTCAGTGAGAAGAAGTCCTTGTTCCCTCTTCCCATGTTGTTCGCAGTCAACTGTAAGTTCTCTGAACATCATGAGCAGGAAGATACCCCTTCCAGTGGCCTATTGCGCGTGCTTCGGAACGTCCCTCGCGATATTCGCCGTCCATTTCATCTATCGATATCTTGTGGTTATTGGGTAAATCTGGACATAATCTGGTATCATTTGGAGGTGATAAGACGTTCAGAAATAAGGAATGGACAGTGCAATCATTGCGTAACATCCTCTTCTGGCTCACTGCTCCGTTGTTATTTGGATCCGTTTGGACGTTGACAGTCTTGTGTTTCATTTCGCCAGAACCGTATTTGGATAGACTTTTGAGGTTTAATTGGTCTTCGATTATCCCGGAATCATTGAATTTCAGCGATGAGATGATGATTCATTACGGAGTCAGCGTCAATAATTTATCTTACTTTGGCCCGTACCTCTACCCTCTAGACGGAAATGGAGAGGCGACAGTCAACTGGAAAGCGATCCACGGAATGATTCTCTTCGTTATCATGATAGTGAGAACATACAGATGAAACATAACGATGTCACTTTGTTGCAGGTAATCTCCTTGACGACTATGGCTTTCTTCGGCATCAAATCCTACGTGAGAATCAATAAATCCGTCACCAGAACATCCAGATCCACCAACTTCCGGACCCTTCAAACCCAACTGCTCCTCGCCCTCATCTTCCAAACCATAATCCCCCTCACCCTCATGCACTTCCCCTTGAGTTTCTGCTTCCTTCTGCCGTTTTTTGTGAATTCGAAAGTGATATTCGGACGGATTGTCACCTTCTCAATCGCCATCTACCCAGTCGTCGATCCACTTCCCAACATGTTCCTCATCAAAAACTACCGCAAAGGAATCATATTGTTCTGGAGGAAGATGTTCCGGAACACAGCATATCTTCAGAAGAGAGCGTCATCTGATTTGTGAAACAACGGGTTTCAGTTTCAGCAGCTTGTCTCTTAGTCGTTCACTGGTAATGGAAACTAAAACTCAGGTTTCCGACAAGGAAGCGATGCTTACATGAACGGACTTTAACGAATTCTCTCATGATATCAACAGCTTGTTTACCATTGACAACCAGACAGTGGTCAGAATTGCTTCCGTTATCATTGCACCGATCACTCTCATCAATGTTCCATTATGTTCTCCTCCTCTTCATTCTCTCTAATCACTGTCGTCAATCCCCTCATAGATAAAGCGTACAGTTCATTCCGGGAAACATTGAAACATAATACTACTTGAATTCGTTAGGACCAACTCAACAACGATCTGATTCTCAAACTTCAGTTTCTGGAGCACATAACTCCGGTAATTTTTGATGAAATACATACATGTTGGGAAGTGATTCAAGTGAGAATACGACCCAAAACTTCTTTAGAACAATCGAGAATTGGAATGAGATAGCAGACACCGGCAGGAAAATGGATGAGAATGAGGGGAACTATCTTTTGGAAGAAGAGTCTCATTTACTACTGGTGAAACTATACTGTATAGTCTATGAATGCCATTGTGGAAACAGAAATTCACCGTTCTCAATGGAAATTAAAAAGGGGGGGGGTTCATTCCAAATGGCTCCGGACAGTTGTTCAGTTGAACATAAGCCTTTCCCACTATTTTACATGGTCCCAATACCATTTCAACTGAATTCTGAGCAATTTTCAAATCGAATTTCCTCGAACAGAGCGGCACTCCAACAGTCGCCGGAGAATCATTATATCTCGAGATTGATAAGAGATATTAAAAAGTTGTTAACAGCAAACTTCTACGTCATAACTAGGACTACAAGTTTCCTGTTGACAACACTCTGATATCTCTTATCAATCTCGAGATATAATAACTCTCCGGTAGCTTTGGTCAGTGCCGCTCTTTTCGAGGAAATACGATTAGGAGCTGTTCATCAACAGAAGAGTTGCTCAGAATGACCTCAAGA
This sequence comes from Caenorhabditis macrosperma, assembly GCA_963932285.1. Taxonomy (NCBI): domain Eukaryota; kingdom Metazoa; phylum Nematoda; class Chromadorea; order Rhabditida; family Rhabditidae; genus Caenorhabditis; species Caenorhabditis macrosperma. The sequence continues at coordinate 10,366,061 of OZ010620.1, forward strand.
ATGCAGATGCTAACTTGTAGAGAATTCTAATTGCCCGATGGAAAACAGTTCATTTGTTGGTTTCAAAGTATATACTGAACTGGGTCATGGTTCAACTTTACAGTTCACGGTGAACGATTGAATTATCCTTCTTCTCTGTGGAGTTCACAAATACCTTCGAACACCACTAGACGGAACTCCACTCTAGTTGATCATCATTTGAAGACTTGCATGAGGGAAAAATGATGACTGGAAACTATGAAATCGTATGATAACAGATCGCATTAAAAGTGAGAACCCTTCCCATCTGCAAATTCCACTGTTTCAAAGAAACAGTTTTCCGTTTGTTAGAGTACAGTTTTCTGTTTCATTAAATAGCCATAAATTATTCAAAAAACCAATTGCTGTTGGAACATTCTCTCGCATCCCCTGTCCTTTCCAAACTCCCTGTTCCTCTAGTTTTCCGGAAGCGCGCATGATTTCGATCTATATGATTTCTGGGTGTGTCGTTTCCGTACCGGCTTCTCCTTCTCCTTCTCGTTCCCCCCCTGCGGCCACCGCCGCCACGAAATGCTGCTCTCTCGGAGCCTAATCTGTCAGTCGGAACGGCCGCGCGCAAACCTCAAACAGTCTTTTCTCGGTGTGTTTGTGCTCATTTCGGACCCCTCCTCCTTCGTTTCTTTTGTTTATGTACCAATGAGTGACCTCCCCCCCCCCCCCCTCCACCGGCGGCTTCTTCTCCTCCGCTTCCTTTCCCTCCGCATCTGACATCATCCTGAAATCCCCCGTTTCCTCCTGAAACTGTTCCTTCCAAAACAAAGTGTTTCTTCGAAATTTCCGAAATTCGCTTGTTTGTCCTCTCCGTTCCGTATCGAATTTCCTGCTGCTGTAGGCGAGATAATTCGCTTTCGATCGCAGGTGCCGCTGATCGAAACCCCAAAAAACACCCCCCAACGGTTGCTTGATTGCAACTTTTCTTTTGGCTCAATAGGTGTCTTATTTTGTGTTTCCCCTTGAACTTTACGCTTCGACCTCCATTCGTTCTTTTCTCTAATATATTCCACTTTTTATTTCCTTTTTTCTGCACTCCGAATAGCCAGCTACTAGTTCTAAACCCCTTTGGAACACTTATGAAACTGTACTTTTCGAAAGTTTCGGTAGTGTCCCTCTCGCATCGTCCTCCTAGTTTTCGTGGCCCTCTAAAACTCTGAATCTGACAGTTTTTCTTGCAATTCCCTTATTTTGCTCTTCATCCTCAATTTCCGAAACTTTCTGTCTCTCAAACTCCATAAGAGTATCACTAGTTCCTGTTTCTTCAGTTTCATTACTTGAAGATCTCGGATTCCAGATTCTGAACACAGCCGTCGATGATCCGATCTTAGTTTAAGAGAGTTTGAACCGTATACTCTTTTTCCCTGAATCACAATCATTCTCATTTCACTCACTGATAATCAATCCTTTTTTCTAAAATGTCTTGTCACTCCCGCGTTTTTTGACCGATAATCGAAAGATATATCATACATTAAAAGAATCCCCGTATCAAGTGAAAAGGTAATTGTTGATCTCTTGAAACCGTGCATTTTTCTTCCCGAGTGTTTCCTCAACTTATTTTTAAAGTTCTGATCTTTTTTGAGACCTGTGGAGGTGATAACAGGGTAACGCTACCGGAGAATCATTATATCTCGATATTGATAAGAGATATCAAAAAGTTGTTAACAGCAAACTTGTAGATCATAACTAGAACTACAAATTTCCTGTTGACTACTTTTTGATATCTTTTATCAATCTCGGGATATAATGATTCTCCGGCAGCGTTTAGGGTGCTCCTCTATTCGACGAAATACGGTATATCTTCTCTTCTCTTCATCACTCATTTTTGTCCGTTATCTTTCTGTTCTTATCTGCCAAGTTCAAACATATCCACAGTATCACCATTTCTGGTCGTAACTGTCTGTTTCAATGAGAGAACATCTTCCTGGAAGGATGCTACCCAACTCCCTCCACATAGATATCCCCTCCAACCTGTCACCTTCCAGTAGATCGCTTTCTCTTTGTCTCTCGGGTTACTAAGCCGTGGGCTTAACAATGTTTGGCAACGTGCCAGCCGTTCGACACTTGCTTTCGCAAAATAGAGACAAACGGTCAGTTGGGAGCGCAAATAAACATTAAGCCGCCGGTTGACTGGTACGAAGAAGTCGACTGATACGTAGAAGACGAGAAGCACTGATAACGGATATCAGAAGTAACGGGAAGTTCGAGAGAAGGATTTAGAGATTTTGTGAGGTTAATGTTGAGTTTGATTCCTACATGATGGATGATAGGATTCTGAAACAGAAGAAAACGTTCTTGCAACAACTGTGAAAAGTCTGAAAGTGTTCTTCCTGTCGAGTGAGTGTTGACTGAGCATGCGTCCCCTTCCCCTGCCTCTTCCGCGCCCGTTCCGCTCACTTTTACCTTTTCAATTAAGTATATAGGAGATTTTTGAAGTAGACACAACTTCGTGCCCCCTCCTCCGCCTTCCCCTCCCCTCCCTCACCGCCTAAACTGTCTATATTTGTGCGCGCACACGTGTGTCTGCGTCTCGCGCGTCTCACGTGCTCTCTCGTCGTACTCGATTCTGCTCCAAGTGACCACCACCGCACCCCTCTTCAACCTGAAATGCACGCAAAAAGACGCGGGAAATGGGCGAGAGAGTGTGCGGTGGCGAGAGGGTCGCCGAATAAATACAGTACGAAAGGGGGGGATTGACTTTAGTCGCTGGACGGTGTCCGCCGAAAACACTTTTATATCTTTATTATCTTTGACCTATCATTATCATTATCGATTTTCAAGTTTTGATATAAAAGGGGCGGAGCTTAAGTGACTCTCTGTTTCAAGAAGTTTACTTGTATTCCAATGAAGAGAACTTGATAGTACGCCAATGATTGGAAGCATTTTCACGATTTCCGTATTTCCCCTGGGATCATAAATGGGATCAAAGGTAGCTCCGAATTAAGATGTTCAATACCAACTTTTCGAATTCCAGTGAATACATAAACCTTTGGAGCCTTTGTTTGTGACTGACGAACTGATGTCCATAGAAACTTCTTACATACTGAAACAGGAACATTGTGTTCTACTGTTTCATCGAAAAACCGAAAGTTGATGCTCCTGAAGTCTACTTTTATTAAGAAACTATCCCAAAAGACGCATTTCGATAACTTGCGCAACATCCGCACCCTGTAAGATTCCGAGCATTTACCGTAAAAACTTCATGTTGCTGCCGGAGAATCATTATATCTCGAGATTGCTAAGAGATACCAAAAAGTTGTCAACAGCAAACTTGTAGTCTTAGTTTTGATCTACGAGTTTGCTGTTGACATATTTTTGATATCTCTTATCAATCTCGAGATGTAATGATTCTCCGACAGCATTTGGGGGTCCCGTTGAAGAAGAGCTTTTGCAGTAAATGACATAAAAGTCCCTGTTTCAGAAGAAATTGATATTTTTAGAGAAACGATGATTCGATAGTGCGATGAGATTCAGATGACCTCGAAGAACTGTTATTTTCTGCAAGTCTTGAAACAGATCATTGTTCCGTTTCATCGATTCCTTACACTGACACAACTTCCGGTAGTTCCGTGTTTTCTAAGAGATCAGAATTTCATCATTCCAACTCTTGAAATCTCCGATTCCCGTTTTCTTTCCCGACCGTTCTGAGATGCATACATCACTTTCCAGTTTCCCCTTCTTCTATTTTCAATAACCGCCGTCTCGGATCGGATCGGACGTTCCTCCAGAATCCGTTCTCTAAACATTCATGCCACCTTCTTGTGCCTAATTCCATGTTTGACCCGCATTCTTCGGCCCCCCGTCCCGTACACTCCTAATCGGCTCATCCGCTGCTTCGTCGTGTGCTCCGCCAATACAGAAGTTCTCTCTCGGTGCCGCCTAATCTTCCTTTGTGTCCGCATGTTTTGTTGTTTGACTGTTTGACCCTCACGAGGAGAAGAAGAGAGCACATTTTGGAGCACACACACACACATTGATGAGCAAAAAACAAGAGTCAGACAGTATCTAATCTCCATCGCATCCTCAATTTGTCGACCATTCCATGATATTACAGCTTTCTTCCTACCGCTATTGGTCGTTTTTTTCTCCGAAATTCGTTGATTTCTGATATCTTGGCCGCTTATCTCACTGACAAATGCACTTTCTCTCCATTTCATCACCCGGATAGCCATTTACCGTTACCGTCTGTCTGCTTGTCAAATGCACATCACCGCTTCCTTATCCAACTCTACAGTTTCACCCTTTTATGAAAAATAAGAACAGCCAATGACTCTATTAGGACCTTGTAGCGACAAGTTTGAAGGAGTTCCCAAATGGAGCTTTTTTCCGATTAATACGACGCCGTTACCTTTGGAAACACTCTGTCGTCGTTGGTGAATTCACCAGAATATTCAAACTTTTCGTTTCCGGGTCTCCGTTCTGATACCGTTTCACCCATTCCATTTTACACAACTTTTACAACTTTTGTTAATGAAACAGAGGAAATTTTGGCGAATTCATAAAAAATTCCTTTATATTCGTTTCTTTTCACCTCAACTGATCCCAAGAATTCTACGTACGCGTAGTGATTTCGACAGCTTTGAACTCGACTCTCAAGCTCATTTTGCCAAATTAGAAAAGTGTTTTCGACGTCTTCACTCATGGAACTTTGACACCTTCCCTGTAAAACTAGAGGGTCTGTACACGGAGTCAGTCGACAATCTACCGTTTCTCGTGTGTTTTGTATGGAGATTCAGTTCTTGAGAAGACGATCCGTCGTTGCCTCTGAGTTCAATTGGAGTTCATCTAAACAATGTTTTCTTTTCAAAGATTCCCAAATTTTCTGTTTCAAATGATTCTGATTAACTTTTCGTTTCTAATGTGAACATTAATGTCCCTTCGTCCACAGTTCATTCCCAGAATTCACGGTATTTCTCACCAAATCGATCAGCTTCCCATCCCCAGACCCCTGTTCCAACTCAACAGCCGTCCTCCATGTTTCCTGCCCAAAAATAGAGCATTTCTGGTTGTTCTCCTCCTGTTTTAAACAATAGGGAAACTGCGCTCCCATTAGGAAACCTAATCTCTTCCAAAACCGTCCGCCTCACAAAACTGTTGACCCCCTCCCAAGAGAGGGACGAGAAACGGTTCCTCTCCTCCTTTGTTTTGCGCCCGTTTTTGCTGCTCATTAGGGACGAAGGATGGCTCCGAGAGAGAGAGAGAGAGTGACTCTGTTTACCTTTTGACCGTCGGTCCACGCGCACCAGAGCACGTATACTTTCCGCCGCGTCGCGAATCATCTCTCGACGAGAGAGCCCGCGAGACGGAGAGACGCAGACCGAGCACAGACAATGGAGGAATTGGGGAGAGAGGGGAAAAAATGAGCGAGAAAACGACACACTTTTAGGGGGGGGAGTGCTTGTTTTCTCCCACTTTGGCCCCGAATGTTTTGTTTCAAAAACATGACTGACCAACTCTTTTTCGAGCACTTCAACACAGTACAGTAGCCTCCCGAGAGAGGGCGGTAATCGATAGGAGACGGTGTTTTCAGGCGCTTCCCCACACTATTATATCCTTTTTTGTTTGAGCACGCTCTGCTTCCCGAGTGATCCTCATTTGTGTGTCTCTGTCACTGATACCATCGTGAGCACTTTGCACGTTCGAAATGCTCGAATCAATGATACATTGACACCCCCCCCCCCCCCCTCCCTCCGGACTGATAATCACTGTCACATGTCACATATGTCATCCTGGAGACTGTTCCGAATCCTGTTCTATATGTCTTCCGGTGTACACAATCATCAAGCTATATCTTACTATGCGATATCCATACCATTGGAACCTCTATTCATCCCCGTTTTCAAGAAACATTGAAACAGTTAAAGAATTGCAAGACGGGCCGTCATCATTCCAATCGATCCATGTTCAGTGACATAACCTTCGTTTCACCACCTTGAGTAACTACTTATTCTAGCCATGCTTCCCAAATTACCCACATTCTGAATTCTCTATCAATTATGTATTGAAAGCCACATTTTTGTCGATTTCTTAATGATCATTCGATTGGAACGGTGATCCTCATCTTCTCCGTTTCATTGGTACGCCTTCTATCTTCATTTCGAACCTTCTTCTGATATCGTACCATCGGCTCTCTGTCTCCCCATCCATTTCGATATTTCAGTAATCAACCCGCCCATCGCTCAGACACCCAACAACACCATCACTTCTGCAGTTTCACATGATCACCGTAGAATGACGAGACACCGACGACGTTCCCCCGCGATTCTTCTCTTTTCACTCCTGCTCCTCCTCCTCTCCGACGTCTCCTCGGTTCGGAGCCAGAATCCGCAAGTGGTCGATCAGCCGATACCCTCCAACTATGCGCCTGTACTCCAAGTGTCCTCGACAGAAGGCTTCCTGGCAGAGACGGCGGAGATCGGAACGACGGTCAGGGTCTCTCCGAACATGCAGTCGGAGTCCCTTCAGATTCTCGTCAACGACGATGATCTGGTGAGTGGAGGCAGTTGGAACTGCTCAAGAGCCACTGAAGTTTCAGCAACCCGGAATGCCACCTGCCACCTATCAGTACATCCTCACTGGCCTCGGAGCCACGATATTCGCCGTCGATCAGAGGGGGTACGTCTATCTGAACGTCCCGAAGATCGACGCGGACCCTCCGAATCCCTCCACTTATCAACTCAACGTAATATCCATTGATCAGTTCCCCCCTTTGAGCATTTCAACTTTCCAGGTGGAAGCCCGTGAAGTGAACACAATTCCAACGCGTCGCAGCGATCCGGTCACCATCACCATCCACATTCTCGACGTCAACGACAATTCGCCGCAATTCGAGCAGCCCATCTACATGGCAAACACGACTTCCGGCGGAGAGGAGAGGGACGTTGTGAAGGTGGTGGCGACGGATGTGGACTCGGGCGCATTCGGACAGGTGTCCTACGCTATTGCTCAGGTAAGCGGAACGGTCAAAGTAGAAAAAAAACCATCACAGCACTCTTAAAAGGATCTTTCCTACCAATTCTATTGTTACAGTTGAATATTTTGAATCATTTTTCAAAAAGTACTATCTAGTTCTTGGGTACCCACAATCTAACAATTTTCTTGGAATTTCCAGTGTATCCGAGTAAGATTATAGATCAGCCGTTTGGAATTGTTATCAGAAACCTGACAAGCATCAAACTAGATTCATTCGGTCGTCGTTAAAAATGAAAACTTGAGGAAGAATCAGTGGTGATTTGAAGAAAGAATAGATTAGAGGAAAAGACTGTTTCAATGTTCTTTGAAATGAATGAGATTAATCAATTCTTTTTGATATGCTCGATATGTGCTTTACAAGGGAACCTTTTAAGTCAAGGTTACAACTTTGGAAAACGGACTTCATAGATTGAAAGAGGATCTTTAGTAGGTCATAAATCCGTTTTCAAAACCTGCTAAATATTATTTTGAAGTACTGAAATCCCGGTATGAAACGCCATTTTCAAGCCTTACGGGTCACTGTGAACTCTCTGGTGAGTGTCCGATTTTCAAAATTTTGATTTTTCTTTGCCTTTCTGCCATTTTTGTTTGTTTTTTCGAGTAAAAGTCTGAAAAAAACAAACTTTAGGGAAAATTTTGAAAATCGGACACGAACCAGTGAGTTTACAGTAGCCCGTAAGGCCTGAAAATGGCGTTTCAGACCGAAATTTCAGTACTTCAAAATAATATTTAGCAGGTTTTGAAAACGGATTTATGACCTACTAAAGGTCCTCTTTCAACCCGTGAAGTCCGTTTTTCAAAGTTGTAACCTTGACTTAAAAGGTTCCCTTGTTAGTCGTTACAGTGGTCAAACACATATTGGCCGCCGTACGGGCGCACAAACAGGCCGAAAGGGGACCTCCAGAAGATTTCGGTCGGTCACGCCCCCTATCGTTGAGGCGCCTAGACATATATTTCAAAACTATCAAACAGTTCAAAGATTATTCATGGAACATTATGTTTTTTTATTGGAATGCAATTTGTGATGTATACAGTTCTTTAAACACCACTCACCTAATCGTCTATTCCAGAAACAGAATTCCACTGTAATCCCTCTCCAATCCTTGTTTTTCCAGGTGACAAACGGCGCCGAAGACAAGTTCCGTTACGAACCGGCGACTAACATGCTGCTGGCGACCGGAGACTTGATACCGGGAGAACGGTATCAGGTGGTCATCGAGGCGACGGACGGCGGGGGACGGAGCTCTCAAGCCATCGTCATCGTCCTTGCCACCGACCCCTCGCAGAACACCTTCAGTTCTCTGGCCCCGCTTCCCGGAATGGAGACGTTCATGCCGAATCCACTGGCAATGGCGACGACTCCAGGATCGATGGTCACCAGTGCAGGTATCCGCTGTTTCTAGTTCCAGTCAGGAACAAATGTTTTCAGAATCCGAAGAAACCATCCAGACGTTCGTGACGGAAGTCAACGAGAACACGCCTCCGAACACGGTGGTCGTTTCGTTGGGAGGCGACGACTCGAGCCAACTCACCTACTTCAACATTGTCGGAGGGAACGAGGAGGGCAAGTTCGCCATTGATGATATGTGAGTGATTGAGATTGTCAGTTGATTCGGGTTCAGGTTTCAAAAATCCTCTGGAGCAGGAAGTTACAGTTTCAGCCTTTCTTGAAATTCGAATTAATGAAGATTCTCTGAGCGTGGATGACAATTAGAAATCTGCCAATCCCCCGCCAACTCTCGCAATGTTTTCAGGGGAACCATCGTGACAGCCGACGAGTTGGACCGCGAGAAGACAGCCATGTACTCGCTCCAAGTGGAGACGCGCTCTCGGAACCCCGACCAGCATCTGTACTGGACGCTGGTGCAGGTGACGGTCATGGACGTCAACGACAATGCTCCGATCTTCACTGATCCGCAGCCGATCCGATTGAGATTGAGCATTGACGACATTGAGCAGCTGACAGGAAACATGATAATTGGGAAGATCGGAGTGGAGGACGCAGATGCGGATGACAATGGAAGGCTCGAGTTGAGGATCATGCCGCCGCATAATAAGTGAGCGAAGAGTGTCTGATTGGGGGTGATTGAAGGGGAGTGTTTGCAGATTGTTCGCCATCTCGAACGAGGGAATCCTCAGTGTGAACGGAGATTTCACTGCTGCTCACTTCGGAGAGCACGATCTGACAGTCGTCGCCAGGGATCACGGAGAGCCGTCGTTGGAGACACGTGCCAGAGTTCAGATCTCGATATTCGGAACTCTCATCACAATGGCCACTGTGGCGCCAACGGTGAGTGATCGATCTGCATTAACAGTCCTCTGACACGGGAAACTTTCACATTATTGGATGAACTCTATTGCAATTCCGCTCTCCTCAATATCGAATAAGTACTTGAAACAATATGGTTAATATGTATGTAGAGCTTGTGAAACCGTCATTATTGGGCAGAATCCAAATATTGGTTTCGATTGATTAGAAAAGTTTTCGAAGTTTCGTTCCCATCCATGAAGCATTTCCAAGTTCAGAATACCATATTTTCTCAAACAGAGCAGCGCCCCTGCCGGAGAATCATTATATCTGGAGATTGATACGAGATATCAAAAAGTTGTCAACAGCAAACTTGTAGATCACAACTAGGACTACAAGTTTGCTGTTTACAACTTTTTGATATCTCTTATCAATCTCGAGATATAATGATTCTCCGGCAGCGTTGGGGTGCCGCTCTATTCGAGGAAATACAGTAATAAAATTGATATTTTCCCAGGATTTTTCCGAAAGTTATCGATAGATCCACAGCCGGCTTCTTATCAGTTTATCACTTCACAGCAGTTTTAATAATGGTGAAAGCACAATGTATTCAACTAGACAGTAGTCTCCTGTCGAACTGAAAAAGCCACCGCTAAACCTCTAATTTAGTTAGTGAAACAGGAATTTCTCGAACAGAGATCAGAAGGTTCAAACTATTTCTGTATCATTGAAGCAATTTCCGGCAAAATATGCAATGTATTTTCAGAACGAAGTGTTCGAGTACACCTCATCCGTCGAGGAGGAGCCAGCGACGGGGAATCCGGACGAGTACCTCCAAACGGTCACCACGTCGCCTTCGATCAAGAACCAGGTGCCTCAACAGGTGTTCTCCTCGTTCCCGGCTCCCATCGACTCACCGCAGACGGCTGCTCCGCAACCCGAATTCCCGCAGTTCCCGACATTCCCAACGCTTAGTCCACATCCTCAGGTTGGTTAGTTTAAGGATTCGAAGGACTTCATCAAGTGTTCTTTTCTGTTTCTTTATCAATTACATTTTCAGACGATCTTTTTTGTTCAGTATCTCTCTCTCTCCCATCGCTTTCAAAAACCCCACGCTTTCCTTCAGTTTCTCTTCCCCCCGAATTCCCCCTCGGAAATCCCTCAGTTTCACCACCTGTCATTCAGATCGACGAGGAAGTCGAGGAAGAAGACGAAGAGACCGAGTATCCCGAGTCACAGCCGCCTACCGTACCCCAGCAACCCGCCACCGTACCCCCAGACTATTCAGAGGAATACGGTCAGCAGCCAGAGGCGAGTAGCACCGACGCACCCAGAGAGCCTGAATACGTGCCCGATAGCACTGAGTCGCCCGTTGAGTCGCCCGAAATCATCCCCGACATGTTCCCAGACACTGAATCACCCGAAGCACCCGAAGAAGCACCCGAAGCACCTCCAGAGACCGAAGAGTCCCTGGAGACGACTGTCACCGAGCCCCCGCCGAGCACTTCCACGTATGAGCCGCCCGAAGAGCTCCCGCCACCGAAGAACTCCGCACCCGTTGCACCCACTTCCGAAGCACCCGACACGACGGAAGACACGTGGCGAGAGGAGTTCACGAGTCAGGTAGAGCATGTCCTTTCCTGGCCGCAAATGCACTTGTCTACTAACAATTAGTTGAAATTACTCCAATAGATGGACGTTTTGCTTGTTTCTGGCTTGTTGTCGATGGATTTCGGCGAGGAGGCGGGGAGTGCGCTCTATTGAGAAAAAGAGTCTCGTTGCGAGTGATCTTCACATTTCAAAACCGAACAGCCCAATAGAGCGCACTTGCATCCTGCCTCCTCCACCCCTTCGTCGCTCAATCCTCACCCTTTCCTCTTTCAGGAACTTCCAACTCCCACGACTACAATGCGTCCCCCTCCCCCGCCCCCCACGGCCCCTGTCACTCAACCGCCACAACCGCCTCCGAAACGACTGGCTCCTGTCTTCAAACCCGCCCAAATCACCGTCCAAATCGACGAGAACGAGTCGCAAGTGGAGATCACAAAGGCGCATGCCACGTACCCCGATGGACTGCCCGGCACCATCACCTACGTTCTGCACAAGGGAGATCCGACTCTCTTCTCGGTCTCCTCCTACTCGGGATCCATCAATTTGCTCCGATCACTGGATGCAGAGGCCAATGCGACTGTCAACATACAGGTGTCTACCAGTGAGGTGAGTGGAACGAAGTGGAAGATTGATATGGGAGACAGTGGGGATCTTGTTTCGAGAAAGGAAGATCGAAACATGTGAAGCAGTGTTTTCTCAGCTTCATTACTTAGTTTTATGGAACAGGTGGAACGGTATTTCAAACTTTGTGAGTTTTGACTCCGGGAGCTCAGGAAGCCCCGAAAGCAGTAAGTGAACATTTGATAAGTTGGTAATCTACTGATATGGTCTTAAAAATCGAATGATAGTGAATTGGACTTATACAATGAAACTAAATACCTCATGAAACCGTAGAAACGATTTTTTAAAGGCACCCAAAACACTGCCGGAGAATCCTTATATCTTGAGATCGACAAAAAATATCAAAAAGTTGTCAACGGAAAACTTGTAGATCATAACTAGGACTACAAGTTTCCTGTTGACAACTTTTTGTTATCTCTTATCAATATCGAGATAAAATGATTCTCCGGCAGCGTTTGGAGTGCCGTGAAAAAGGAGTTTTTAGATAACAATGGAAACCACTGTTTCTAAACTCAAATAAGCTTTTGAATAAAATCACATTGAACATTGAAAAAATATAAAATTTAGGCGCAGACGATGGAAGTGGATCCGAAGTTGGCTCACTTCGTCAGCATCACTATCAATGTTGCTGATAAGAACGACTGGATTCCGAACTTTGAGAGCGGATCCTACGAGTTTGACGTGAAGGAGGACACTCTTCCGGGCACTATCGTGGGACAAGTGAATGCTTTCGATCAGGACAGAGATGTGAGGGTTACTGTAGATCAGAAAGAGGAACTCTTTCGTTTCAGGACCCGAACAACCGTATCCGGTACAGATTGCTGTCTGCCGGTGGCCTCGAGGCGCATTTCAATGTGAACGCCGAGAGCGGTCTCATCACTTTGGCTCGTCCGATCGACGCGTTCGCCGGGGAGAAGATCACTTTGCGGATCGAGGGGGCCGACAGCGGAATGCCTCCGCTCTCCTCCACGACTACAGTGCTCATCAACGTGGTTGCCACGTCATCTCACCTCATCCCCGACGCATCGCCCGTCTCGAACACTCCGAACGAGGGAGAGCTGCAGTTCAGTCTGCGCAACTACACGTGAGTCTTTGTGTCTCTGGGCGGTCTCTATTCCGTGTGATTCAGTGCGTCTGTCTCCGAAGCGGTCCGTCCTCCACACCTCGTCCAAGTGCTGTCCGTCATGAACAAACCAGCCGACACCCGGTTCATCATCTGCAACATCGTCTCCGGAAACTACCGCGGAGCATTCGGAGTCACCGCCGGAAACGACGGCAACTGCGAGCTGCGAACGCAAATGGAACTGGACAGGGAGACCGTCGAGAGGTATCTGGGGATTATCAGGGGAGTGATATGGAATGAGATGATCATTTTCAGATATCTTCTGAACGTGACAGTGACTGCTGGCTCACAAACCGACTACGCACTCGTCTCGATCACTGTCCTCGACGTCAACGACAACGTTCCACGATTCGTCTACGATTCGGACCTCGGACTGACGACGTACTTCGGAGCGGTCTCCTCGACCGCCAATGCGTTCACCAGGGTGCTCACGGTTAAGGTGAGTTCGAATGTCTTGGGTTTTGCTGTTTCTGATAACGCACGAAAAGTTATCAAGTTGTCTGATTGACACTAGGATGACGCTGCTCCTTTTAGGCGGAAGACGCCGACCTCGGCAACAGCAGCCTCGTCAACTACGCTCTGGATCCGTTGTCGGCGCACTCGAAGTACTTCTCGATCTCTCCGTTCGGCGAGATCAGCACCAAACAGAGCATGACCACTATCCTAAGCCGGAACAGACTTCAGTTCTTCGAGTTCCGAGTGAGTTTCCCTTCCTCTCATCCTGAAGTCAACCTTCCGATTGCAGGTCTCTGCTTGCGATTCGCCAATCTCTGGACAGCAACTGTGCTCGAAGGCGGATGTGGTCGTGAATGTGATAACGTCGACGAATCGATTCAAGATGATCATCTACGGGCTGAACCCGCAACAGTTGAAGAAGCACGAGAAGGATTTGGTGAAGTCGATTCGGCAGTTCACTGGAAGTTGCAATCTGCTGACGATCGAGAAGATGATCGAGCACACGGCGATCGAGAATCAGGTGGGTGGCGAATGTTCCTCTGAAGGGCTTTGCTTTGGACACGATCAGTAGTTGTCAGCTGTTCAAGAAGAGGATGAAACCGAAATCAATCCTTCTTTCTCTTCAGATCCGCACCGACATCTACTGGTACGCAGTGAATCCAACGACGAAGAAGATCTGCAAGAAGCAGGACATCCGGAAGCTCTTCGAGACGCCGAACGTCCAATTGATCGCCGGAAAAGTGCAGCCGTGGTTCCGATTGGAGAGGATTTCGGAGGATGTGAGTGCATTTTGGGAGTTAGAAATTGAATTTCAAACACTCGAGTGTGAGAAAACCAATGCATTTGGCTTGAAACAGAACGTTGAACTCTCTTTCCAGGCGGGCGAAGAGGGTGGAATGTCGAGTGGAGGCATCCTGTCGACCAACTGGAAGACGTCCAACATCCTCCTCATCATCCTCGCCTTCACAGTCGCTCTCGGCGCCATCATCGGAATCTGCGCCGTGTGCGTCTTCTGGAATCGCTACAAAGCCGCGCAACGCAACGCGTCGAACTTCTCGCATTCGTATCCGCAGAAGCTGGGACCCATCTATCACCCGAACTTGCCTGTGGATCCACGGACAGAGTACGACTACGAGACGCAGAACGTGAACATGCTCATCTCGGACGAAGATCTGACGATGAAGAGCGGCTCGATCGGAGTGCCGGCTCATCAGCGAATCGGCGGAATGGGGCCGATGGGCATGATGGGAGGACCGTTGGGAGGACCCCCTCCGCAGGGTGGTCCCGGAAACGGGAACCAGAGCTACAGGACGTATGGATATCGACCCGCGCAGAGCACTGCGTACGAGGGAGATTTCAGGTAAGAAGGGGGAATGGAAGGATGCATATTAGAGGTTGAGAAATTGGGCAGAATTGAGGATCTTTTGGAACAGTAAGAAAGGAAAGTTAGAGTTAGAGATAGGTCTGAAAGAGTGTCAACTTGTCTTGGGAACGAGCCCTAATCAAAGAGTACGAGTGTCCGAATCTGTGCTCCAATGAGCTCGCGAGCCAAGTTAGAAACCTCAAAGAATTACTGTTATTGGTCACTTGAAAAGAGTGAAAAGTCGAATGATGTGTTTAGCTGGTTCACATAAACTTCCTAAGCGGTCCCTAAAAGTTGACGTCTTCTGAAGCACGTCTTCTGCTTTTGGCCGTAAAACTGACTCAATGGTAACATTTCAGCATAGAAGAGTCAATGTACGCCATAAACCCTTCGGGACGACTGGATCCTGTCACAAAGTGAGTCCCCTCTCCCCCCTTATCCCACTCCATCCATTCTCATCACTCTCTTTCTCTCTCATATCATCTGAATTTTCCATTATTTCAGTCGAGTTATTCTGCCGTCGAATTTACCGCGAACCACAAGTAAGACCCCCACGTGAAAGAGACTTGTTGAGTTTCGGATAACTTCTAATCCTTCTTCTTCTTTGAGTTCTACTTCTCTGTTTCATCGGCACTTCTACAGCATGGCTTATTTTGAACCCCTCAGTTGTTGAAGTCAGTCGTTGAGTTGAAGAGTGACTGAATAATTGGCGGAAACTGAAAATTCACATTGTATTTGTCTCCAACTATTTACCTAGGAACAAAGACCTTTGAGTAGTTCAAAAAGACTCAGTGAGCAGGATATGTGAATTAGGGAATTCGGTTTCAGTCAAATGAGAATTATGACAAAGTAATGAAAAAGAGCTGAACGTTTGAGACTGCTGAAAATGAGATAAAGGTGCTAAAAAGATCTCATCACTTTGAATGCAAATGCGCTCTATTGACCAATCGGTACCTGCGTCTCCTGTTTTACATGCCATTTCTGGAATTGAATGTATGAGAGAGTCAGGAAAAATCCAGACGCAGATGCGAAGTTCGTAGTCGAATGTGGATTTCCCGGGCCAAGCACTTCTACCGTATTTCCTCGAATAGAATGTCGCTCAAAACGCTGCCGGAGAATCATTATATCTCGAGATTGATAAGAGATATCAAAGAGTTGTCAACAGGAAACTTGTAGATCATAACTAGGACTACAACCTTTTTGTTGACAGCTTCTTGATATCTCTTATCAATCTCGAGATATAATGATTGTCCGACAGAGTTGCGAGTGCTGCTCTATTCGAGGAAATACGGTATCCGTGCTCTCCAGGGCACTAACAGTTAGACGCCAAACTTCGAGTCACAAATAGACGCCCGATGTTCCCAAATGTTCCTTTCTCTCCATTCTGCTATAATCTTTGCTTCTAATCCTCATTTCTCTGTTTCATTTCTTTCTGTTTCAACATTCCCCTATCTCTCTCCTCCTACAATCTCTCTCTTTCCAGACGTATACAGACCATCGTGATTCCGACGCCCGACTATCATCAGCGTACGCACCCGAACCAGCACAAGAGCATACTCTAACTCTCTCTCTCTCTCTCTCTCTCTCTCTTTCTACTCAATTATCGATTGATTTCGTCGCCCATTCTTCCACTGAATCTCATTTGTCTCTTCTTTCGTTTCTAAACTCTCTTATTTTTTTCCTTTTCTTTCCGGAATTTTCGCTCAACTTCCTCCAGAATTCCTTGTGAAAATAGGTGCTCAACTCCTCCTCCTCCTCAAATATCCAATTATCGATTGATTTATTGATTTCTTCTTCTTCCGGGGCCTTTTCCCCCCGTTTTTGCCAGTGACAAACTCCACGTTTTCCGCCGTGTTTCAGTGACTTCAAATCACTTTTGTTTTCGGAAATTTCGAATTCTAAAAAATGTACTTATATGTGAGAGACTATTGATTGAAACGGTGTATTTTCTGCATATTTTATCAGATTTGTTTCCTTTTTTTCTTTTGTTGTTTTACACAAATGATATATATATGTATGTGTAAATATATATATCAGATTTAAGAGAAATAATGATGAAATTTTAATATAATTAAAAAATGAGCAATTGAATGAATACGCATGCAAATCGATTTATTTGGGTTCGATTAGTGATTTCAACTGATAAAACATCACAACCTTGTACTTTGTTTCGTCTTGACGCACTGCTCAAAGAGCCGCCCGCAGTGTCTGACACGCTTCGATCACTGTGGCCAAGTCGTCGAGCTCCTCCTGCAGCTGCTCGTAGCGCGCGTTCAGCACCGCCATCGTGTTCCGGTTGCACGTCACTTCTGGAATGAGATTGCTTATCATTCGACTGCTAATGGTGTCTCCTATTAGTTCAATTATGCTAGAACAGCTTCAATCCCGGTACTATCGGATACCATCAAAATGGTCATGCAACCGAGAAGAGCTCTGCAGGAGAATCATTATATCTCGAGATTGATGAGAGATATCAAAAAGTTGTCAACAGCAAACTTGTAGTCCTAGTTTCGATCTACAAGTTCCCTGTTGACAACTTTTTGATATCTCCTATCAATCTCGAGATATAATGATTCTATGGCAGCATTTGAGGTGCTGCTCTATTGCAAAGGATACGGTGTATTCGCTAAAGACGGAACCATGATACAACAAAGTGAAGAAAATCGCTACGGTCCGATCCGATGATAACATTGTTTGAGAATGTTTGAAGCAGTCAGGTGGATCTTTCTTGAATCAGTGAAAAGGATTTACTCGTCGTAACTTTTAACTTAATTATCATGCCTGACACCACTGTTCCAATACAACTGATATCATTCCGAAGATCACAACAAGACATTTTTCATCCGAAGGGACGTACCGTTATCAAGTTGACTCGCGGAGGCCAATCGATAGTAGTGGGCGGGCGTTCTGCCGACCAGAACAGGGCCACTACTCCTTTTTCCGGCTGACGGACGGAGAGATGCTCTGGAATAGAGGAAGCGTTAAGAGCAGTTGGAACGGAAACCGCTGTCCAGTCCCGAATACATAGACAATGCTCACCTGCCAGTCGCCAGATTGGCACTACACACGGCGACGAGGAGGAGTGTGACGAGGAGGACGGACGAGGTAGACATGTCTGGGGAGCGGAGGTACAAGGCGACGGTGGGACCCTGGAATGGGAAGTGGTTGGAGAGGAGGCGACGGGCGGGATTTATAGAAGGGGTGTGACATCAGAAACAGATCACACGGATCTGGGTTGAAGGGCTTCGTTTTCAGGTCAATTGGGTGCTTATTCGTGCCCCCGAGGGAGAATCCTTAGAGTTTCGAAATTGATAGTGAAATCCTATATTTAGGGCGATTAAAGCACGAATTTCACAAATATTTATCAACAACGTGCGTTACGTTACGTCTGTGAATGGAAGATGTTGAGATGTGGGTGGTAGAAGGAAGAGGGAAGTGTTTCTGATCAGAGAACGATCGAGATGAGACAATGGGAATGAGAGGAAGTGTGAGTCAGAGGGAAACCCTGGAAGTTTGAGGCTTTTCGAATGATTTCACATTGTTTCATGTTGGAAATCGGGATGTTATGAAACAGAGTTCTCATGTTTTTTGATAGTCTTCTTCTTGCCCGCTATTTCCTGGATCACCTATTCCAGGAACAATGTGATCGATTCGATGGCAATGTCTTGCTCCAGATTTTCAACAATGTGTAACGTGTTTCCTCGCATAGAGCGGCACCCCAAACGCTGCCGGCGAATCATTATATCTCGAGAATGATTAGAGATATCAAAAAGTTGTCAATGACAAACTTGTAGATCATAACTAGGACTACAAATGTTCTGTGGAAAACTTTTTTATATCTCTTATCAATCTCGAGATTTAATAATTCCCCGGAAGCGTGTGGGTTGCTGCTCTATGAAATACGTTCATCTAACCATTCCAGTGAAATTCGAGACAATCAGCTCACGAGAAGCTCGAAAATTGGATGGATTGCCAATGACACATACAGTTTTTGAGGACGATATGTCCTGTGAATATTTTTTTGTTCCAAATCACCTTATTCGAGAAACCAACAGGACCTATCTTCACTGCACGAAAATGTCGTCTCAGAATCACGAACATTCTAACACAGTGAATCTTCACATTGACGTTTCAGTGGGAGTATTTCTACATCTACATGAGATAAGTAAATGAATAATAATAACCGTTTCAGAACATTATTATTCAACAACGTAAAGATGGCATTGTTCGATGAAGATAAATCGCTTCGATACACTATCAGTTCAAACTTTTGTCGTCGGCGTTCCTTACAACGTACTGGGAATCGCTAATTGATTCGGAGATTCTCAAAATGGCCAAGCGGGAAAACAGAGAAACTATTCATATTTGAGAAAGTGAACAGGATACGCATGGATAAAGAGGTCTGTCCAATGAGAAACAGTGAACGTTTCGCGAGGAACCCCCCATTGAACTCGGAGAAGAGCAGGATGATCATCAAAGATCCTCTCGGCTCAAAGACCCATCCATCTCCCCCCGTACTCGTCATTCGTTCACTTTGTCACGTCTCCATATAAAGTTATCGTCGTCTTTTTAAAATGACTTCTGCTCTGTAGGTCAAATAATGAGTGTCTGCTGCCGCTTCCGCCATTGTTTTTGTTGACGGCAGTCATTTGGACGGCAGTGGACACCTCCCCCAGACGGAATGTTTTGATGGCTCACGGTACTCGGAGGAGGAGAAGGAGCAAAGTACCCGACGCCTCTGTGGTTCGGTCGAAAAGTCACCTGGATTCCACCAACTGCTCGTGTCTACTCTGACGACGTCACACGTTGTTATGACTCAAAAATTGAAAAGTGTCGGCTTTCGGGAAGACGTCAGAGCGAGGAGAGCAGGTTGAAAGTCGCCCGAGAGGGTGTTTTATCACTGATTCCGTTCAACTTTCAACTTATCAGCTGATTGGAAGACGAAAGATCAGCGAGAACTCGGACACTCTCTGGAGTGGTGCGTGGGAGACTGATAACCTATCAACTATGATTTGATCTTTTCATAACAAGGTCAATTTAGGGATAACTCGGTGAAAGAAGTGAGAATTCGGCGGAAAGTGATGCGGATTCCTGGAATTTGTTTGGGTGGCCACTGAGAGAAAGAGAGGATGAGTTATCCATTGTTACAAATCGTTTTTCTGTTTGTGGTTGCAGTCACAAAATAACAAGACACTCATAAATTATGGAGACGGCCTGCTCTCTCGATTGAGGGTCGAAATGACAATTTGTGCAGGAATCCGGAGGGAGAGACGATAAGATCAGAATACAGAGAGAGAGAATTGAGAAATACCAGAGACAGTTGGGCGTCTGGACAATGATACAAAGTTAATGGGAATATTTCGAATACGAGGAGGTTCTTGTTTTACATTGAGTCGTTTTCCGGTTACCCTTCTACCCCCACTACCCATTCTGCCATCATACACCCGTGTCACGCCTACGCACTCGGAGCAAGCTCTCGAGGTCGTTCCGTTGAATCGGAAAACGGATCCGGACGGCCGATCCATCGGATGGACTAATGGACTTTTTGGTCTGAAATGGAGAGTGGCTCCTTGCGGTTCCTAGAACTTTGACGGATTTTTGATTGTCTACACTTTAATGTGTGGAAACATTTGGAAGATCAAATGGATCATTCAGAACAATTACTGTTTCGTGAACACTTTGAATATCTTGAGGTTTCTTTTTTCTCCGATGACTTGTCGGCTTGTCAACAAAATGAAGGGTGACATGAAAAGGAACGCGTTTTTGTTTTAATTCAGTGCATTGGAACCGGAAAGCGGCGATTGCATTCAACGAGCGTCCTTTCGTTCCCTGCGCTTCAGCTCGTTCCGCCAAAAACACCCCGATTTGCAAAGTCCCCACGAAAACAGTATTTTGGCGAAACCGGGCGGGAGTGGTGGTCAGAAGCGGAAAGAGTAGGAATACTGTCATCACCAAACAGGACACTCTTCTTCTCGATTACCAATGCCCGTTTCTGGAAGAATCGGGGGGGGGGAGCTCGGCAACTCGGCGAAATTTTTGCAAGAAATCGGCAGAAAATCAATGAGATTGCTGCGAAATGACGGGATAGTGCTCATGTTCACATGGAATTATGAAAAGAAGAGAA
The DNA here is from genome assembly GCA_963932285.1 of Caenorhabditis macrosperma. NCBI lineage: Eukaryota > Metazoa > Nematoda > Chromadorea > Rhabditida > Rhabditidae > Caenorhabditis > Caenorhabditis macrosperma. Next base: position 10,386,609 of record OZ010620.1, read on the forward strand.
TCTTCCAAAAAACTGATGAACACCGTAACTCCTCGATTAGAGGGACACTCCGAATGCTGCCGGAGAATCATTCTATCTCTTATCAATCTCAAGATATTATGATTCTCCGAATAACCGGTGAAATAAGTCCTCATGGTTTCGCGAACTCTTCTTTCATGATATTGACGAAACGGAAAAATTAAAAATAGTGGGAACTATCTAAAGTGGATGGCCTTAGCCAGAACACGGGATGATTGCCAAGGAAAGAAGAATTCGAATGAGATCAGAATGAGCTGCTTCGGAATGAGCGGCTGCTCCGATTTATAAGGGGGCGCAGGCGTCGGGATGGATTCGTAACCGGCGAGTTTTCTCTCTCCCTCTCGGGGCTCCGCCTCCCGGTTTGCACCTGTCCGCTTCTCCGATTCGGTATGCAGAAACCGTGGATTCGTTATCAGGTGATATCAGATGGGCACGTCACTTCGAGTGATCTGGAGAGGAAGGGGAAAACATTGAGGCGGGAGAAAACATTCGGGCATCTCGTCATTCAGGACGCCGCCTGCAGAAAATCAGCCGAAACAAGCTGCAGGAAGTTTTGGAGGCATTCCAGGAATACCTGCGTGTGTTTCGAGAAGCATTATTTTATTTGACACGTAGGCAAAATAGGAAAACGGGGATAAGTGAAGAGTGAGATAGATCAGGGATAGGATCAATGGGAGATACTGAAGGTGTGAGAACTTCATGGAACAGTGGGGGGAATGAGAGGTGGATGAGAAAAGGATACTGTAAACGAAAACTGCTGTCGTCAATCGCGTTGACTCTCGTCTTCCGGATCCGTCCCCGGAATTTGCGACGCTTCCACACGGTTCTGTGTGGGATAGTAAACTTGGAACGTGAAGTCGCTGCGTGAGAACGAGCCGGGATTCGTGACGATGGTGTTGGTTCCGGCGACAGTTTCAGTGAACGTCTCGAATCGATCGGCGCAGATGAGCAGGTCCGGGAGGGGATGAAGGCTGAGAGCATGCGAGAAGTCGGGGAGAACGGGTGCGATATGTGGCGGAAGTGGACACAGATGAGCCTGCAAATAGGTAGGTCGATTTGGAAAACAGAACAAGTCTCCGGAATCTGACACCTGTTCCGAGAAAATTTCACTGAGGCTAGTTCAAATATTTTACGATAGTCTCCAACTATTTGCGAAAATTTCTAGAAGTATCAGACGCCAACTCGGAACGCACAATCAACTAATAGCAAGATTTTTCGAGATTGAGAATTGTGTACTTTGTGGCCAACGTTGTCTTCACCGTAACTTGTTCCGAAATATCGAACGCTCTATATTCTTACAGTATTCATCGCGGAAGTCAATACACAAAACGCTGGTTATTTGCAACTTTATCAATAATCACCTCGGACACATTTACCGCGCATTTCATCTTTGGCGTTTTAATTTGATTTCTTTGCAAACCTTGAGCTCATTGACTCTTCGCTCACTTCCATTTCAGAGAACTGATTCTGAGTTTCAAATCAGCCTCGGTTTCCGAATATTAAATCACAGTGACATTTCTGATTACTAGCGCCGAATTCGTGAATCTATTTTCAATGCCACTTGTTCTGGTTCCGGTTATTTTCAGCTTTCGCCAAATTTCAGCAGGCTCCCTTTCCACTTACTTTCAGGAACCAGGACTCTTCGTTGTTTGAGAGAGAGCAAAACATAAAGTCGGAAAAGTGTTCCAATTTACCTGACTGAGGATGCTCCTCGCGTATCGGGACGGGATCGATTCGACGGTGATCGAGTTGATGGAATGTCTGGAAACCAGAGACTTTTTGTTTATCGCATGAGATTCTTTAGTTCAATCGAAATCTTTCCGGGTTCGTTTACCGAATTCCGCCGAATGTCCGTTACGAACGGCGACCTTTCAGAATTCCAATTAATCTCCCAAATTACTTATCACCATGTTTTCAGCTGTCTCGTAAGCACTAATTAGTCTATGAAATCAACAACGCCGAAAGAGCGTGCGAGTGGTGAGAGGGGGCAGAGAAGTCGGAGAGGTTCAGAATCACCTGCTCGTTTTCTGTATCGTATCACTGCGGAAAACGACGATTTCTTGACTGGCGAATTGGATTCGGCAGGGGTTCGAGGCGAACGTGCACGTGATGATTGGGGATATGTGCTTGAAGAGGAGAGCCGGTAGATGGGGACGAGGCAGCACCTGGAAACACGAAGAGCATGTCTTGGGATGTTTCCTCCAACTCACCGAGTCGACAAACGGATCATCGGGTCCCGGAACGAAAACGAATTGCGTCTTTTCATACGCATTTTTCAGCGGTGTCAGTTGGTTTGCCAGCCTTTAAAACGGTTTAACGTTTTCCAACGCGGCGGTGTCATCCAAAGCTTACATTCTGAATCCTCTATCCAATTTGTCGATAGTATCGCTTTGTCGGGGCCTCGAACAAAAATTGCCGCACAGAATAATTGCGACGGGCGGCTGTTGTTCGTATCCTTTGAGCAATCGGAACACTGCTCGCATCGCTTTCTTGTCGTCCAGAAACACGTCGGAGAGGATGACGATCGAGGTGTCCGTCTGTTTGGCCAGTGCTGAACGGAGACGATCGCTGCATCGGAAGGCGATCTGAGAGGAGGCTGATCTATTTAGGGGCTCAAGGATTCACACACCTTGTCCTCTCCGCCGAACCAATTCTCGTTGGAACTCAACTCTTTCCGTGTCAAATCCGCAGATTCTACCGGCACCATCGCCACTTCGTTGACAGTCAGAACACTGTTTTCGAAGGATCCCTGAATGAGAAACGGTTGAGTAATCAAAATTATGTGACGGCATACCTCAAATATCGCAATCGAGTGCTCGTGGAAGAGCGCGTGATGGAACTTTGTGTTTTCTTTGAACTCAACCTCCACCGATCCGGTCAGATCTTCAATGTGGAAACAATCCGCCTAGAAGTCATTCTGTTCGGACTTCATCACAAGTTCTCAGTACCTTCTGCTGAGTGAGCATTCCGAGTACCACAACCGATTGGATCGTTCGGTTCGAGCTGTTCAATAATTCACAAGTCGTGAATTTGAACGTTTTCAGGGAAGCGCAGCGAATCGCTCGCTAGGAAAAAATTGAATCGTTATTTTTTATTTTGAAAATATTTACCTGCTTAACGAGAAGAAACCTTTGCCTCGATGCATGAGAAAACGAGGAAGAATCGGCGGCCAGCGACGTTTTCCCTTTTCGCAGCACCATTTTTCTCAGCTGCGGATCGTAGTCGTAGGCGGGAATCGAGAAGGCGTCGAAGACATTCATCAGTTTTCCTCTGTAGTATTCAGCAGAGAGCATTCTTAAGCTTTGAGAAAACGAAAAACTAACGCGTCTTGAGCTCCTTTCGACTTGCACTGTCGGAACGTTTCGCGGATCAACTCCTCACTGATAAGCGACGATTGTACTGGAACATTATCGAATTTCAGTACGGAAACGGGAGAAACCACGCATACATGTCTGTTTTTTGAGCAGCTCTATCATTTTGTTCGTCCATTTCTTTCTCGTTTCCTTGTCATGCTCAATGAACAACTTCACACACAAATTCACGGCTTCCCTTGAAAATTGACGATTTTCCGATAGAATTTCACGTTTTCAAAGGATTATCTCACTTTTTCAGCTCAAACGCGTGAATTTGGAAGGTTTTGACGATTTCGCGACGGAGAGCACCTTCTTCGGCGGCCGTGTCCATCTTTCTGAATCGATTACGTGGAACGGTGGTCAGGGTAATCAGATAGTCACACCATGCAAACCAAACACTTCACGGTAGTCACAACAGAACACTAGAAACAATAATCGACTTGGAATTAAAATTTATCGAAAATGAAGTATTAGACGAGAAATAAGGAAAAAAGGAAAGAATTTTTGAAGAATTTCATAAATTTTCAAGGGTTCAGCGAAAAATAAATCATATATTTTTTGGAAGACGCAGGCGGGACGACTTTTTTCTGCCTTACAAGTGAGATTGATGGAAATTGAGAGGTATCGAACGAGATTTGATCCGACTACATCGGACGGAATTGTTGTGGTGGACGTGGCATCATTGGCGGCATTCCTGCTGGTCCTCCCATCGCCATTGGTGCTCCCGGGAATGGTGGCATCTGAAAAGTTGGTAATGATGCATCGAAATTTGAAGTTGGAAAATAGATCTTCCAAAAGTATAGAACAAAAACTCACCCCTGGTGCTCCTGGGAATCCCACAGGCGGTCCTGGGAACGGTCTTGGTGCCATCGCCATTGGCATTCCTGGTGGACCCATCATCGGATGTCCGACAGGCGGAACTGGAGGCATTCCCATAGTTGTACGTGGTACAGCTCCTTGCATCTGGAAATAACATTGAATTGCTATTGGTTTTTCAGAGACGCGGTTCCATTTACACGAAAAATCGATAAAATGAAGGAAAACCCACCCGATTCGTCGCGAACGCTCTCGCAGTCTGATCGACGAGTTTTTGAGCTTGATCTTCCATCCATTTCTGAAATTTTCGAATAAATATTAATAATAAACGAACAAATATTATACCTGATAGAACATTCTGACGTTATCCTTGTGCTTTCGTCCTCCATTGTGCGTTTTTCGCACGGATGGAGAATCGTGCGTCAAGAACGTATCACAGTAGTCGCAATAGTACTTTGGCATGCTGAAAGAGAGAAAATGTAAGTAACCAGCCAGAAGACGAACGGAAAGACGGAATGAATGAGACGTTATGCGGAGAACGACGTTGTGTGCAAAACGCTACGCAGAGTGTGACGATACCGATTCGAATGTGTAGAACGCAGCTGTCGTGATGTGCGTCAATAGGCGCGAAACGCGTCAGCAGCCACCCCCGGGCGCATTTCTCGTTTTCATAGTAATTGTGAGGTTTTCTTCTCATTTTTACAAAAACAAAGACAATGAGGAATAAGTAAAAGTTCAGTATTTTTCTAAAACTGATTTAATTCAATAGCTATCTTTAAGAAAAGCGATGCTATGTTTATTCCTTCTAAAACGAAGAACAAGATTCCGACAGAATAAGTACACAAGAATTGGAAAACCCGTAGATTTTAGTAAAGCGAAAGATCGATAGGAATAGCACAAGCATTAGAAATTGAGCAAATTGATCTAAAAAAAAGTGAGAAAATAAAACAAATTATACACGAATTCGGACAGATTCCTCCAGCCAGGCCGGAATTCGCAGGCGGTTTTTTCTTAAGAATTTGTAGAGTGCCGAGTTGTCCAAAGCGAATATTTTGTCGAGTTTCAACCGAAGACTTTCAGTCATTTCCGCGTATTTTCGTCCTTTGCTCTCTCCGAGGCATTTCATTTTTCCGTCGATGAGTCGACAATGGAATCCTTTCGAAGGACTAAATCGAAGATGGGTCTCGAACGGAAACGGCGGAAGATCGAGCCATTTCGAGAGGGAGTTCAGAACTCGAGCAGGTGCATCCTTGAGCTCATCCGAATCTATGAACATAATCTGAGTCAGCGAGAAGTGCTCTAGCCACTTGTCCAGGTGGTGGACGTATCGCCCTCCGGAAACACTTCTCTGACGAATTTTGCGCCAAGTTTCCTTCGAAGTGGCGTTGATGACATCATAATTGTCGAGAATAGCCTCCAGAGAGCCAGCAGAAACAGCAGAGGGATCCTTGTGGGCGAGCAGGTGCTGGAACAAAACAACGTGGAGTTGAGACGGAAATGGACACAGAGTGAACTCACCTGGAACCAAGAATACGCTCTTTGTGACGGATTTTGCAGAATAATGACGAGTTTCGCGTTGGGGACTAACGACGCTGCTTGCTTTGCAGCCATCGGATTGTCGAAATAAGTGGCGCTTTTCTCGAAGATGATGGAGGCGTTTTGGAAGTTTGATAGGTACCTGGATAGGGGATTTGAGGAGAGAATAGATAAAAATCATTTACCATTCGATGCCCTTCAGATAATTGGCACCTCCGAAGAATTGAACTTCTTCGAAACTTCCAGGAACTGGGGAGTTCTGTGAGACATTCGGGTGAAGAGACAGGAAACTTCCGAGAGCTGTCGATCCTAGAAATAAAATAATCAGTTGAGAAGTCGGAAAAGTTATCAACGAACCAGTCTTTTGTGGTCCCAGAATCAAAAGATTCGGCAGTGTCATATTGGTACAGTTGATGGTGGGCGGGAGAATCGATCGATGACGTGGGTCGGTGCAAGGATTCTGTAGAAAGAGGTTGTGTCAGAATGCTCGGAATTGAAGAACTCACAGTCCACAACGGCGTCTTCTCATCTGGGAACTTCTCAAAGTACAGTCGAGCCGATGAGACCGGGTCCTGCCACTTCAGCGAAAGATTCGTCCAGCACTTGAGGAAACGAAAAAGGTTCGCAAAAGTGTAAAGAGCCAACCGGTCGTGCGCATAGTTCTGCTGATGCGTCATGAAGATGGAGATCTGAAATAAAAAAAAATCTGTTTCACAGGTTTCATTTGATGATTTTGAGATTCCGAAAATTCGATTGGTATCAACAACTCACTGGATTTAGAAGAATAGTGAAGAACAAGTCTCCGCCTTCGATCTGCTTCTGAACTTTGTCGAATCCTTCGGGATACTCATCGAACATTTGCGTGTGGGTGTAGAGTCCGCATGTCTGACGGGGCAGCACATGGATTCCCGAATGGACGAATCCTTTGCGAGCTGTGGCCGGTTTGAAGTGGGGATACTCCTCTGTCGCAGTCACTGTGACGTTCCACACCTGGAAAAATGGAAATTGAAAGGGGATCACGTGAAAGTGTATCTTGAGCTCTCACCTTCTTCCACGCATCGAACAGTTGCTCGTGAACTGGAAAGACGCCGTCATGTTGTGGAGCAATCGCGTACGGATAGTCAACGGGAAGGTGCATGTTCTGAAGAAGAACACCATTTCCTTGATTCATTATCAAATTTACCTGCGCGAAGAGTTTGTTTTGTGTCATAATCGCCTCCAGATACGTGAAGTTGTGCTCATGAGCGTGATTATGACGCCACATATGGGGAAACCACACGAATTTCGAGCCATTTTCTGAGATTTGAAGAGGGAATTGATTTGAACAAGGAGACAACTCACCGATGAGCATTTCGTCTCCTCTGTCCTCCAAATCGTCGCCGTTTCGAAAGTAGCTACCCGAGAATCCGAGCATGAAAGTGAAATTTTGGACGTGCTCTCGAAATTCTTCTTGGACGGACATTAGCTTTCTGGAAATTAAACTGTGAATTCCTGGGGAACATATGATTTTATCAATACCTAACGTCTTCTTCGACGATTCGGGTTCCTTGGGCTCCGACGAACACGTCATCAATGTCCACTTGGATGAATCTGTCCAGTGAGAACGTCTTCTGGTTGCCCATCGCCCACCAAAGTGCATCCAGAAATGCCATTTTCACTTGGAAATTCGTGGTATTTCGTCCGAAGAGCACTCTCTCCACTCCATCCTCTCGTCCCTTGTCCCGAACCACCACTGCTCTTTCGTAGCCACTTTTCACTTTTCCAGTGAGAACGCTCTCGAATGCGGGCGTTGTTTCGAAAAGAACCCAATCAGAGGGAGTGTCTGCAGGGAAGTGACTGGCGGCGCCGATTCTCGAGATTTTGTGGATGGGGGAAGGGGTGACGGTGAGAGATTGGATTCGTTGGTTCTGCCACATCCAGAGAGAGCTTCCCTGGAAGATAGAAGGGTTTTCAGGTGCTTTACATCGGTTTTCTATTCTTTTCAGAACTAAGAGCTCACTTTAATCCGAATCCTTTTCAGCTGATCGTTGGGCTTACTGGCGATGAACGAGAACACGGGCACTCGGTACTCTTTGCAGTACTTGTCCAACAGCTGCCGATTCCATCTGGCCATATTCAGATATTTGTAGTAGTTCTCAATGATTATCAGCGAGTATCTTCCTTTCCTTGCCGTCGTAAGCACTGGCAGATTCTTCGAGACCGCCTCTGCCTTGAATGCGAACTTTTGAGAGTTCAGCAGTTGGATTATCAGTTTTCCGTGCCGTGAGAACAGCGAATCGAGGATTACGAGAATCTTCTGATCCGTTCCATTGTTCTGATGGAACTTTAGGCTTTCCTGCGAGAAGTTGGAGTTCTCATCGCTTAAATGGAACGGACACGTGTAGTTTTCTACTGGTTTTGGCTTTTTTCTTGGTTTTGAAGGTTTTGGACGCTCCGGAAACAATGTGAAGAAAAGAAAGTACAGGAGGAGGATTGTACAGAGCCATTTCAAAGGACGAGTGAGTCTTGGGTTTAGGTATGGCGTTATTATCATCGTGGCCGCATTATCAGCGTATCTGAAATTTTTTGAAAACGTTTTTTATTGTTTGTAGAAGCTGAATTCTCACTTCCTCGTGGAAATTTAACCCGGAAGTTGTTCAAAAACCGTAATATAAAAATTGAAAAAGTGATTGTGCGTCGAGTGTGATACCAGCTGTGCAATCACCGCACATTGCGTACTCAGCATTTTGAGTGACGCGCATGTTGCGTAACGGAAATGAAAAAGTTCCGGGCTGAAAGAAAGGGCGATTTGACGTTAGTTTCGGCTGGAAATCGCTGAAAGTTAGTTTTTAGAACAGTTTAGTCACAACAGAATGTTAGTTTACAACAACTTCGGACCAAACGACGTCGTAGTAAAGCACATGCAAGGCAAAATCTTATGTTCATCAATGAGGCGCAATCAGGCCTATGAGCAAGCGAAGTTTTGAAATGGAGATTTTTTGAAAACAATTTCAATTTCAAATGTATACCTCAAATACCAAATTCATCATTCGTTAGTGTCGTCGAAAATCGCGCGAATGGAATAGCAAAAAGATACATTTAACGGAGCCATTTGTCGTGAGAAACTGTTCTAAAAAATAACAATTCAGCTGAAACGAAGTCATCTCAATCCGTTTGACCGCCCGAAGCTTCTTTAAGTCCACAAAACACTTTTTTAGGTTTTCAGGTCGGAAACCGGACGCGCATGGTGGAAATCTGAAAACGCGACGAATTTCACCGCAAGATGCCGTCCTTTGTTTTTATTCTGGACACGAGCGGCTCGATGTCTACAAAAGCGCATCCGAAGTTCTCGTTTTTCGATTTCGCCAAAAACTACATCGAGTCTTTTATCAAAGTGAGTCGGCGATTTTTCGAAATCGAACTTCAATGGGAAATGTTGCTTTTTCTCTCAGGGACGGACGCGAAACGAAGGTCGAATGTTGCCAGTTGGTCGTGAAAATGACAGATATTTACTTCTGACGACGCAGAGCAAATATCCAGAAAATGTCAAGGTCAGCAGTTTTGATATTTCGAAACAAGTGTTATTTCTGTTTTTTCCACTTTCCCATGACCGGTTGGAGCCAGTTAAAATTTGCAATTAACTGAAAGAATTACCAATTTCGAATATGCCTCCCACACTCTGTATTTTCAGGTGCTCGCCGAGAAGAACCCGGGACCAGTGATCGACGAGCTCAAGAAGATCCCACTTCCATATGGTTCAGCGCAAATTCACACTTCGATCCTCGACGCGTTCCGTGTTCTGCACGTCAACCGCGCACAGACCGGAATCGACGGATATGGAACAGGAAGGGCACCACAGAACACTGAGCAGGTGCTCATCATTGTGCTGACGGATGGAAGTGGAGTGGCCGGAATTCCCGTTGATTATAATGTAAGATTTCATGGGAAGTCACTTATCTATGCTTTCACAAGTTCCAGCTACACTTCGACCCAACGTTTCTCGGCAGTGAAATGTCGAGAGAGGCGTTCCGATGGGATCAAAAATTGTATGCTGTGGTGAGTGGCTATTCTTCAAACAATTCTTTAATACCTATGTGATATGTTTCCAAAAACAACTGAAAGCTGTAGAAATTCAAATTCAAAAAAAAACTGCTCTTTCAGGTATTCCGAATTCCTTCCACTCCATACCGCCCGACAACGTCGCAAATGATCAATATCGACATTGACATTCCGAACATCGAGAAACTGTGCGCACGGACCGGCGGCCGCAGCTTCTCGATCGTCTCAGTCCGCCAGATCGCCACTTCCATCGACCACATCCTTGCCACTGCTCTTCAGCACAGAATCGGAGTCCGCTTCGACTGTCTGCCAACTATACGTACGTTTCTTCGTCTTTGACGCGGGTCTAACCGCCTTCAAGACTTTACAGCGGGCCGAAATCCTCCGGATGATAGTTCAAAACTACGACAGAGGTTCAAGAAAGTGCTGGAGAAGAAGCCGGTGACCAATCTGATCTCTCGAGTCAATCCGCAAGGAAGACCAGTGTCGTGCCACTGGCCTATTCCAGAAGGCTACTTCCCTGTTAAAAATATGTAAGAAATCCGGGAAAAATATCAAAAATTATTTCAATTCATTCAGGGAGCACCTGGCATCGCGAACCCCCCATCCAATTATTCTCGCAGCTCCAGAACCGCTGCCGCTTGTGGTAAGAAACATTGATTCAGAGAAGAGAAACTAATTGAGGGACTATTTCAGATGCGGCACGAGGTTCCTGTGGATAAACTCGAGCTCGAACCAGGCCCTGTCAGTGACATAATTATGGATATGTTGCAGGGAAGGAAAGATATGACTGTTTGGGTGAGTACTCGAAAGATAGCAGCCAATCATCACAAAATCTCTTTCAGACGTACATTGAAAATGCGTCGAACGGTCCAACTGCTCCGTTCGGCTGCCTGCGACTGAATGCTCTCGGTTCGGGTATCATACTGGTCCTGCTCCCCTACAACTTCCCCGCATTCTATCCACTCGTCGATGAGATCGTCAAGGATCCGCATCTGAATCAGTCGCAAGTTTGGAGACAACGACTCGATTCCTATCTTCAGACGGTTCCATATTACTATTTCAATGTGAGTTTCCTGTTCATGAAGTCTTTCATCAACGTTTTATTTCCAGCAAATGCGAGCGTTGTTGGAGCGGTTAAAACTGAAGGTCGAGATTTCGGGATCGATGAGCAGCATATACTCGGGACAATTGCTGAGCAACCTGAATCGGCTGAAAGTGAAGGCGAAGGATGAGTGGGATCAGATAGGTCTCACTACAAAACTCCGCGAGACCAAATTGCCCAAGATTTTGAATCCCTCTGTGAGTTTTCGGAATTCGAAGGTCACCACAATGAACGAATTTGCAGATTAGAATTGAAAGGATCACTTCTCGGTCTTGTATCGTTGGACTGGCGAAGCAGGAAGACGAGGACAACGAGGAGGAGTCACTTGAGGGATTCGATGCGACGCCCATCTACTCTGGAGACTTCCACGTGAGCTATCTTTTCGTTATCAACTCGCTAATATCCTCGTCTTCAGATACCGCTCTACCCTCCGACTGTCAACGAACCGGAGACTGACATGGTGTACAAGACACCCTACTCAGCCTCCATAGAGGACATGGTCAGCAAACTGAACAGACTTCAGGCCAATATCGAACTGATGTTCGATCCCGAGAAAGTCACTCTTTTGGATATGGCGAAACTTGGTCAGAAGCCAAGATTTAATACATTAGGTGGGTTGTGAAGAATTTGATTGTTGGAAACTTTTGATTTTCAGAAGAACTTCACAACATGCCACTGAAGACAATGGGAGAATACGAACCATATCAAACGGTAGGATCTTGGCGTTGGGGATCCATTTGAAGTTTCTAACTTTCAGGCGAGAGTCAAGTTTTACGGAGCGCCGTTCAAACGCATAGAAGAAGAGAAAGAGCGGACGCACGCGTTTGGAAATCCGTACAAGTTGAAAGGATACGGAGCTGGAATCGACGAAGTGATGGACAGTGCGATTGTCGATAACAACGCGAAGAATGACGGAGCGAAACGGTTCGGAGATGTGAGTCGTCCTGGTGGTGGTCCACCGAAAAAACGGAGAGGACCTTTGGGAATCGACGCATTCGACAAGTGGAGAACTCGTCGCTCGATTCGTGGATCTTCGGCCGCCTCGGACATCTCGGAAGACATCTCTGCGCTTCTCTCGGATGTCGTCGATCAAGAAGCTCTGTTTTCCGATGAACGGCCGGGGCCTTCTACTGCTCCTTCCTCTTCCGATGCGCCAACGACAGAAATGGAAGGAATGCGTGTGCAGAACGTCGAAGCAATGCAGCCGATGGACTCGAATGACACGTTGCTCAAGAACTTTGACGCAGTGATGAAGGGACGAAAACGAGAAAGGGAGGAGGCGAAGAAGCCGGTGGCATCTGCCGAAAAGCTGTCGTCACAGGAGATGACGAAAAGGAAGATCCGGATCGGATCTATCGTTCGAAAGCCTGCGAATTGTAAGTTCCACCTGAACAACCTCTCTAATTGAACGACTTCCAGATCGCGCTTACGACGAGATAATGGAGCTGGCGTCCGGAATAACGAAAGAATCCTCCAACATCCTGATTAGACACGCCGTCCGAGAGTCCCAGCGGTTCAAATTGAAAAAGTTGACAGAGAAACTGCAGAAAAAGCTGTCGTCGAGTTGAAATCCTTCTCCACTTTGTTAAGTACCCTATTTTAACCATTTTCCCAGAATATATACCCACTTCTTTCATGTCTTTCCTCTTTTAATCATTTCATCCACTCTTTCCCCACATTCCCCTTGTGGTCGCACTCCAATAGACAGTGCTATTTCTCCATTTATCCATTTCCCGATGCCCTACTTCCTTTGAAAATGTTTGTTCTTGAAAATTCACGAGGTATTCCGAGAAACAATATCAGATTCGCTTCGATTCAATTGAATTCAATAGTTATCATCTTCCTTTTTTCCCCTTTTCGTTGTCTTCTAATTCAAATTTTTTAAATTTTCCCACTTTAACCCCTCCTTTTTCCCAGTATTCATCCTGAGACATTTTTGTGTGTAAAACGTGTAAAACTAAAAAGTAAAAATCAACAGATTTTATTTGAAGTATCAATTGATATTCTTCTTCTTTTTCTTTTCCTTGTCAAAAATATCCAAATTATGTCCGAATTTACCCGTAACTAAAACGGCGATTTTCCCAAATTATGACAGTTTGAGAGAGATCGATAGGTACCAAAAAATATGAGAAAAATGATAAAATATGTGATTTGAGAATTTCAGGCCAACAGTTTGCCACTGACACACGGAGTACGGTAGATGGACGGCATCGACAGATGACGTTGCTTATGGCTCGCCGGTTTCGCTCCCTGGAATACGATTGGATTCAGAAGACGTTGGAAACGAAAAGAAGAAGGAGAGGTTACTGTTACGCACCAATGATAAAGTTAGGGTTTGTTGAGGTTTTATGTTATTTCCCTCGCTTTATTAGTGAGAAGAGTTATGTTATTGTAGTTGCTAAAGATAAGAAGTACTTATTCCGAGTAAAGAAGTTTTTGGAGAAACATCACAATTTTCGGGGTATTCACTGAATTACAGTTAGACAGCGCGAGCTGGCCAGGATGCGCCTTCAAAGTCACAGTAATCCAAAGCATCTACCGTATTTAGAACGGCACGTCAAACGCCTCCGTAGAACCTTCATATCCCGCGATTGATAAGAGATATCAAAAAGTTGTCAACAGCAAACATGTAGTCCTAGTTTCGATCTACAAGTTTCCTGTTGACAACGTTTTGAAATCTCTTATAAATTTTGATATATAATGATTCTCCGGTAGCGTTTGGGGTGCCACTCTATTCTGACGGTATGTCGGTGCGAGACCATTGAATAAAGAATTACAAAAAGAATCAATGTTTTCCATCGGAAACATCAGTTCCCTGTTTCAGCGAGATTTCTATTTGGCAGACGGATACTCACTCAACTTGTCACAAGTTGTCAATTAGCACAATAAATCCGGATTGGAATACGCGAAGATTACTGTGACTTCGAAGACGCATAATATCATTTTCGTTTTGCGACCACTTTGAATTATTCATTGTATTATTATTTACAATGGTTAAGTTTTTATTAGACTAGGTAAAAGGAGCTATTGTTCTCAAGTAACTACGGCGATCAGTTAGCTGACACCTTCACCAAATCCATTCAATTTTACCTTCTTCTCCTCCCTCGAATCGCTCTCAATGATTGAGGAGGAACTACAACGGAATCCAATAATTATATTCTCTCTCCCCGTTTCCCCCCGGTGAGCAGCCATGGCTCTCTAAATATATATCGCTGCTCGTTGAAATGCTCACTGAGCCCCCTTCGGGTCACAAATCCACAAACATCTTTCGTCTCCCCTTTCCGAACACTCTCTCACCGTAATCGCGTAGCTCTCGGATCGGGAGGCCGGTGACGCGAAGTGCGAGTGCCACATCGTTCGAAGATCACGGAATTGTCGCGTGAACACAAAGTAGAGCTGAAACAGAAGAGTTTACGATGGCTTTGAGTGTGTTAAAGGAATTAGATTCAAAGAGAATGAGACACATTTGAGCTCTTCTTGTAACGGTAATGCGCCTAAGCCCAAAATCGGCAAAAAATCTATTTGGAGCTTTGGGAAAACAATATTTAGAAACATTTTTTTTAGAACTATTTTTTTTCCGATTATCGGATTCCATCGAAATGGCCCCACAACCAAGGAGAGCTCTGCGGGAGACTCATCATATCTCGAGATTGATAAGAGATATCAAAACGTTGTCAACTGCAAACTTGTAGATTGTAACTAGGACTACAAGTTTGCTGTTGAAAACTTTTTGATATCTCTTATCAATCTCGAGATATAATGAGTCTCCGGCTGAGCTCTCCTTGGTTGCGGGGCCATTTCGATAGCATCTGATAGTATTTAGGTCCATAAGTTTTGATTTGAGGAGTTCCGATGATCATTTCTCATTTCACTCAGTTCTAGCGAAGAAATTCTATTTTCCCTCGTTTTCTTTGTTTTTCCCCTATATCCACTAACAAAAGTGCATTCGGACGTCTGGAGCTCTCGGAGAGCAAATAATTCAGAGAATTGCTTTTATCTCGAATATATTTTTTTACTGTTTCCAAAAAGTTTCAAAACTGAAGCTATCAAAAGGGTAATTGATAATTGTACCGGGCATTTATTTAGAAACGTTATTTTGTTGAATTCTGACCAAAAATAATCCTAAAGTTCCGTAAGGACCGAAAAATCTCAAACAGGTTGGAACGGGTCTCGAAACGACAACTACGGTACCCATAGTTATTCGGCGAAAATTGGGAGAATTCTGCGTTTCGAGACCCTTGTCCCGATCCCTTTGCGTTTTTTTTCGTCCCCACGGTCCCTTTGGGTTCAGGATCTGTGTTTGGGCATTATTTGAAGGGGGTTGAATACTCACCAATGGATTCGTGAACGAGTAGACGTTGAAGAGCAAGTTGATGATGTCCTTGAGAAGAACGAACAACTCCGAGTTGTTATACTTCTCCTGGTCGACGAACCGGTACGCGAGACCGCCTGTGTGGCACAAAAAGAACATGGTGACGATGGAGATGAGCAGTGTCACTGATCTCCTTTCCTGCGCGAAGCGGGATTTGTGGTCGAAAGAGACCCTCCGATTCGAGATGTTCGTCAGAATTCGGAAGTTGAGCACAGAGAGCAGCAGCAGTGGGACGAGGTAGACGAGCAGTGGATACAGCAAGTTGTCGAGCACCCGATGGTAGTTCTCGTTCCTCGCCAGATCCGACGGCTCGTGAGCCAGAATGTAGTGATAGTCGGAGGAATTGGTCGGATCGTGAGACCAGAACCATCGGAACTCGGCCCATTTGCACGCGTTGAAGAGGAGCGCCATTAGGGAGATGAAGAGAAGCGGTTTGAATGGCTTCGAAGGGGACGAGATGCTCGATAACGGACGGAGGATCGCCTGGAAAAACATTTCGGTTTCAATCGGAACATGAGATTGCCCTTTTTGTCTTCATCCATTCTTCGCGTTATCTTTATATTGCGGTCTAATCGATAATTGAACAGCGGGATTTCAATCAAGCTCTTACAACAGTCTGAGTTAGGCTGTTTCAAACTCCTTTGTCTCAAGGGCGTCCAGGACACACAGCTTATCAAAGTGAGCTTATTGGCACACGAGGGACCAAACGCGACGTGAAAATAAAAGTTGAATTTCGCACGCTTCGTGTTCGCTGCGTAGAGACTCAATGATACGGAGTCATTAGTTGTTTTGGATACCGCGTGATAATTTTCATACGACTGTTACGTAACGTCAAAATTCACAATATCGTACATTTGATACTCAGTTACAGCAGCCAAATTGTCGATTCTCACAAGAGCCTGTTTGATTTCACGTCGCCCCCTATGTATTCACGGGAGCTTCGGAGATGTGCGGTTTGAATTCCCGCGGTGCCGGACTGCAAATTTTTCAAATTTGGCTGCGACGCCGTTGCCTGAGTATTCAACGTTAAAGCGTGTGATTTGTGTCGATTTACGAGAGCGCATATGGTTAAGCGTTGAATACACAGACAACGGTCGCAGCCAAATTCGAAAAATTTGCAGTCCGGCAGCGCGGGAATTCAAACCGCACATCTCCGAAGCTCCCGTCGTATTGGCGCTAATGGATAATTTCGAATTTCGCTGCGTCTGCGTCTAAACTTTCTCGAACTCTCTCACGCTGAACAGTAGAAATAGCGTGCAAAAAACGAGACGCAGGCGACAATGGATCGAGAGAGCACGTTTGCATCCGAGATCTACGTACGAAACGAAATAAAGCTCAAAATTAAACTTTTTACCATACTCTCATTCTCCATCCAAATTCATTTTTTCCAAAAATCTCCGTTTTCTTGTAAATCACTGACCCGATGTCTCTGAATGGAAATGAAACAAATCGTCCATATACTGGCACAATTGAACGCCAGCAGCAGTGGAGAGAGCAGTCCCGTGGACAGATACGCCATTTGACCTGAAAACAGCAAAAAATGATCTCAGTTTCATTGAAGACTGATTTGTTTCGTATTCATTCGAGAGCAATAGGCAAAACTGTAGTGTTTCGGTTAAATTACCTAGAGTTGAGTAAGGTGTCGACTGAGAAAAGTCGTGAAGCGCCGGTAAGAATAGCACTAGAAATGAGAAGAAGAGCTGGAGGCAGTCGCAGAACGACAGGAATATCAGGGCCTGGAATAGAAGAAGAATGAAAGAGAAAGAGGGGAGAGAGTGTACCGGAACGAGTGGATGGCCTCTTGTGGAAAAGAACACTATCAAACAGCCAATGTTGAGGACTAGACCTGAAAGAAGGAATTGAATAGTTTCCGAGTTAAAGTGCAATGAAAACAAGTGAACTTTGCAAAAGTGAGGCTGAAACAGCGGAACTCACCAACTCCACACACCAGCGGTAACAGCCACAAATTGAGTATACAACCGAAGAAGCGAGGACCGAACTCCTCCGACACGCACATCTGGAAGAGGGGAAAGATTACGGTTTCAGGGAGGGCAGATATCAATTGGGAGAACGAACAGTGGCGGAAATGAATCTTGTCTAAAAACTTGGAACTATGTCCCAATCGCGTTCCATTGAGAAAATATGGAGATTCTAGAGAAAGACAAAAGAAAAAGTTTCAGAGAATGGATGATCAACGGACACTGAGATCATTGAAAAAGTCTTCAAGGTTCAGAGACACACAAAGAAAACGATAACTGGGTATGAAACAATGAAATTCGTCTGTTAGGGATTTGGATCACTGAGGAAACAGAAGACGTTGGGAAGGATTCTCGAACGAAGGGAGGAGGGACATCAAAGGAATTAAGAGTTTCTCGTTGGAATGTAGATTCAAGACAGTGTGCACTTGGAAAGTATTCCGGTTTTCGAACTCTAATGGAGCTTGAACAATCACTGAAGAAAGTCCAAAAGTGTTTAATGTTCCCTTGGAAACCGGAAACATTCTCTCTTTCGTTTCCTTGAAAAGCCCTCAAAGAACGCGAACGTTTGACTATTTGTCACTCTGATGTTTTCATTTTTGTTCCGAAGAGACAGAGACGGCTCCCCCATTTGTTGTGATGACCGCGCGATCGTATTTATTCAAATTGAGCGGGGGGGGGGCAAAAGGGAATATAAAAATGGAGGAGCAGCACAGACATGAATGGATATGGGAGGAGGACGGCTAGACAGCGGAAAGAGCACTTCGTTCCGATGTCAGCCGCCAATTGCGAATGAATTGGAGGACGGGGGAGATGAGGATGGGGAGGAAGCAGAGGAGGAGCAGGTCATTCCAGAGAAACCCCCCGCGATCCGGGACAACATACGAATACATTCTCTTTCAATTAAGCGATGAACAAAACGTTCCATTTGTAACAGTTATGCTACTGATATTCGAAATTCTGGAGAGCATGAAACGGGGGAAATTTGCAAATTGAATAGAACAATGATGATCCCATGAACTTCAGAGGAAGAGTGTTTCTACTCGAAATCTTCCATTTTACTCCAAATTGCCAGAGATGCACACTTTTGGCTACTGATAATCGGTCCGTTCCGACCTCCACAAATGCCTAGTTTTGAACATAATTTGTCTTAAAGTGCTCCAAAAATACCAAAGTCGTGAAGCTACGCGATTTTGAGCAGAGTCTCGAACTCGGGTGTTCCTTAATCCCTACTTTTTTTCTACTGTATATTATATATTTCAAAAATCTTGGAACCTGCGCAAATGCGCTCTGTTGGACTCGTGTTGGTCTCGCCACGACTATTGTCTCAGCCTCGTGTGTTCCACGAGAGACGCAGACAAGAGTCGTGGCAAGACCAACACGGGTCTAGCGGAGCGCGTTTGCGCAGGTTCCAAGATATTTGAAATATATAATAATTTGTACCAATTTTCACGTTCCTCGCGAGTAAATAAAAAAATAGAACAATCCCTAACAATCCTAACAATATCCAATAGAAAACGATGTATCTTTTCCAAATGTTATAATAGTTTCTGTTTCTTCCACTAATCATTTGCTCGATAACTGTGGACCAATCGTTTTGTATTGTCGTGTCTTGCGTGTGCTCATTTGCTCTACTTGTTGTCAGATTACCTAGACTTTGACGAGACTGAGCTACATTTCTAACAGCTAACATGAGTAGACTGGGTTTTTTGGGTTGATAATAAAGCTAGCTGACCGTCTTTTCTTCACGTTTCTTCACAGAATACCTTCCGAATTGCTTTTGAAAATGAGATTTCGTTTTTGAAAAACCGCCAAGAACAGACTGTCTTCAATTGTCTGCGTCTCCGATTTCACCCCCATGCCTCGTCTTTTCGTTGCGAGACCCACACTGACACCGCAGTCACGGAGTACACGGTCACGGCGAACTCGTAACATTTTCTCTATTTTCCAGATAACCTATTCCAGAAAAGTTTATTTCTCTAGAGCTTACTGGAAGGATTCCTATGGGGAATTTGAAACGTGACTTGTGAAACCGAAAATGAATAGTAGTTAATGTTTCGGCGTTCTCGAATATTCTCATGGCACCAAGTGAATTCAGAGAGTCGTGTGTTTTCATGAGAAGGCTAACTATCAACAGATGGATAGGGAAAACAGCTAGAACTTGAAACTGATAATCAGCCATTGGAAAAAGTTATGAGAAGGTGAGTCAATCCGTGGAACGCCGCAGTTCATTCAATTGTCGAATAAATTCGTTTCCGGATTCATTTCGACTTCCCGGAATAGCACAGACGAATAACACGTTCAATAAGATCAAGGGAGCATAAAAAACGAGGTCGAAATCCAGCAGAGGAGAGACAAAGGCGTGAGAAAGTGGTTGGGAATGAGGTGCTGCTGCTGCCGAAGGATGAAGTTCAGGCGGAGAGATCAATCCGGAAATCATTGCCTCTGATGACGGAGGGCATCCGGAGGAGAAGAAGAGGAGCACTGATAAGAAGGCGAATTGATATGATTAGGGCGGGGAGGTGTGCGAGGGTGTGTGTTATCACTAGAATGAAGTATTCTTTGATTTTGAGGAGATCAAAAGGTTATTGGGTTGCATGTAGTCGGGAGAGATCTTGGTGAGTGAAAGGATCCGAAGAACGATAACTGCATGATGATGAGGTGTTCGGTAACTAAGAAAGAACATGGAGAAGGGCTTCTGATAACAACTGATACCATTCGTCCAGCGTTCGTCTAGTGATGTGGACTTATGCGAGGTCGGTAAAACAATCGAATTTAGTCGAAAAATCAACGAATTTCAACAGTTGAAAGAACCGTTCGTTGTGAAATATTTATCGTAAAATGGTACATGTACCTTTAAATTACACCAAAAATGTTAGGCCTTTAAAGGCACACTTGCCGCTTTACGATAAATATCTCGCAGCGAACGGTTTTTCCAACTGCAAAAATTGAAACTTCTACGGCGACCGCGACGCAGCCGCCCACGCGTGGATTTCGTTGCTAACACTGTTTTCGAAGCAAAGTACGGTAGAAAAAGCTTTATAAAAACACGCGTGGGCGGCTGCGTCGCGGTCGTCGCAGAAGTTTCAACTATGGCAGGACAGATAAGGAGTCCAATGCAAAATGTGTGAGGAATGATCATGATTATCCCCCGGAAGTGCATTGTAAGCAAAATCAATGGCAAGAAGATCCGAGAAACAGGGAGGTGTCGGAAGGGTTTTATGGGTTTAACCTGAGGAAAATATCGATTCCAGTGTTTTCCAGTATCAGAATCAGTGCCATTGTTGGAACATATCAAATGTTTTTGAAACAGGGAAGTTGAAATGAGTTAGAAGAGTTTTACAAGCGAAGAATCAAATTGATATGTTTTTCCTGAATCAAAGCGTTCCGAATTTGGAACGGCCACGAAAAGTGCAGTGTCTTTGGCCAGTTGAATGTTGAGGTTGGATAGACAGTTTTTGATGGAATCAAAAGAATTGGGAGGTGTCTGAGGAGAGCTCAGTCAACTACCCTGGAACAGAGTGGAACTCACAAAGCCAAATACATCAGGGAGACGTGAGGACGTTGTGAAACCGTGAATGGGATGAATAAGGAGAGCAGAGGTCGGCGGATGATGAATCACTTGATCGGGTGAGAAGGGGCACGTAGTGTTTACATGTGGCTCATGGTACTGTAGCTGTACTTCTTATTTAGTTGAGACACTACTGCCGTTGAGTAATTAGGGGATTCATGAAAGAAACAGTGATCTACGTAAACCAGGAGAGTCTCATCAGATTTCGAGCAACAGACACTGAGAATAACCTTTGCACACAAGAGATACATCGTAGTTAGACGGGCGAAACGAGAGAGAGAGAGGGTAATACGCGGAAATGTAATAAATGTGAATGGGCGACTAATCAAGTGCCCCCCACACACACACACACACCTGCATACTACTACACGACGCTCTTTTTGCGAATAAAAATTGACATTTGTCACGCAACTCGTCGTATTTCTCTCTCAAAGTGCCCCGGAACCGTCAAAACATCGTCCCGAGAGAGTGCTCGGGGGAACGATGAAGAACGATGATGTCAGCGGGAGGAGGGAACGACGGAAGAGTTGTTGGGAGTATTTCGGGAGATTTGAAAGATTCATTCGACGAGAGTTCATTGAGGAGTTCTTTGTGGAAGTGAGAGGTTTCACAGTGACGTCAATTCGAATTCGGATTGGAATGAGAAGAAAAGAGGTGATGAAAGGACTCCAAGAATACACTGAATATATAGTTGGAGAACAGTCTTGAAGAGGTCTTGGAACAGGGAATACGATCAGGATGGCATTAGGGTACTGTAGAGTTGTAACGGATCCATGGAGCCCCTGATTCGAAGTAACATGCTCTGTGAGCAGTATAAATGCTCTAGAGAGTTGAAACTTGTTCATCAACGTTCCTGCCGGTTCACAGCAACTCCGGACACCTTGGGGAGTGGATCATAAGTCTTCATGGTCTCTCACAGATTCTGAAGCCCCAAGAGGACACGGAATATCACTGGAACAACTGGAACAAGTGATCAATTCAGCCGATTGCTAATAATCCAATCTTGTTTGCAAATGTGCAAATGTGCATGATAGCTATAGCCCATATATGGTTTTAAACAGGGAAAAATGTTGGAGGAGAATCGATTCAAACTGCCGTCGAAGTGTTTTGATGAGAAGCCAGAGAAGAAAGACACGGAAGATCAAGATGTTTGACCAAAACAAAGAAATAAGATGATGCTTCGAAACGGAAAATATTAAATTCGGAACGTTGCGGTGAGCACACCGTGTTCTCTCGAATAGAGCGGCACCACCTACGCTGCCGGATAATCATTATATCTCGAAATTGATAAGAGATATCAAAAAGTTGTCAACTGCAAAATTGTAGTCCTGGTCATGATACTTACTTTGGATACTTTTGGAGCTTCTGTGAGAGAGCTGTGGTCTGGTCATGAACTACAAGTTTACTGTTGACAAATGTTTGATATCTCTTATCAGTCTCGAGATATAATGCTTATCCGGCAATGTTTGGGGTGCCGCTCTATTTGGTAAGCTGTCGCTTTTAAAGTCTCAGGTGCAAAATAAGACACTTTGATGATTTCGCTGGAGGATTATCGAGGCGAACTGATAAGTTCATGAGTTTTCAGTTTCACCGGTTGAGGTGGCTAGTTGATGTGGATGAAATGCGATAATCTGTTCGTTTCTCATTGGAAAACTGGAAATTTGAAACAGTATTCGGTGCATCTACAGTAACCCTCTCCTCTTCAGATTCTGCTAACGAACATTGTGCTCCGAGAGCTCTTTTCGTCGAAAAAAAACAACAAGTCAACAGCAAGGGCTCTTATCCGCTTCTTATCACCACTATCCCTACTGAAAATCAACGGATTTCTCATCGAGAATTTGCAAGATTTTCAGCCTCGGAAAGTTGTACAATTGTGATGAAATCGATGAGATTTGTCACTTCGAAACGAAACCCCACCCAGCGAAATTCGAGAATTCGCCAATTTCTCCACCGAAAAATGGCTTCGGATTTGTGGAAATCGCGGGGCTTCCGATTGGAATTTCAGATTTTCGCGTAGCAAAAAGTGCGATTTTTGGTTCGGAAGAAACGCGGAAAACGAGGGAATTTTGGAGGGGTGAGAGAAGATGAAAACAACAATTGATGGGAAGAGAAATGGTAATGAATAGGGAAGAACACGTGCGGAAGGGGGGAATGATAGAGGAAGCGGATGAAACAGAAAAGGCTGGAGAGGGAGAGCTGGACTTTTGGGACATAGACGCCTCTTTCATAAAGAGAAATCATCAAGAGACAAGTGTATTGCGTTCAGATGAGATTATATTGGAAATCTGTGGAACTCGAGGATTTCCACGTGGTTCTGTTAGTCAGACATTCAAAACTTCTCACTGACATCTGACATCTGAAAGTGTTTTTGCACAAAGTTTTGGAATTGTCCATAAATTTGCAAGGGTACACGTTTTGATACTGGTAATCGACTCCACATAGTGGCCACCTGCGCAAACTTCTAGTTTTCCAGATATTTTGTCTCAAAGTGCCCAAAAACGCCCGATTTCGTGAAAAAACGCAATTTTGGGCATTTTGAGACAAAATATCTGGAAAACTAGAAGTTTGCGCAGGTGGCCACTACGTGGAGTCGATTACCAGTAGCAAAAAGTGCACCCTTAGAAATTTATAGAACATTTCAGAATTTTGTGTAAAAACACTTCCCTGGTGAAGATTAGTGAAACTCGAAAAGAAGATCGAGCATGTAACAAACGTGAAACTGTAAGAAATTTTCTGAATTTCTTGATTTTTTCGCTGATCGGCGGGTATATTGATGGTTCTTTGGTGAAACATGTTCAGAGCCGAGTAACGTGTTCAGAAATAGACAATGCAGTTGATAGCTATTGAACTTTCGAATGGGCTCTTCTGAATATGCAAATGCTCATAACACTTCCTTCCCGTTCTCATCACCGATTATAAAAGTGTCTTGAAACTAATACGTATTGTAAACGATGAGAAATCATGTGGAACTCTTGAAATAGAGAACGTTAGAATCCACTTTGAAACCCATCTTCTGTTCCATTCCAAACAACAATTCCGATGTTCTCAGTTTCAGTGGGAACTCAAGATAAGGGAAGCAGTTAGTTGGGGATGGGAGTCTGTTTCCTAAAGAGTTGAGCAACTTTCAAAGACTAATAGTGAGGTTTTTGATTGATTGGCTAGAACAATTGATAGCTGTTTGAAGCCGAAACAGAGTGGTGGTCTCAAAACAATTAAGCGGTGAAACGAGACGATTTTCGAAGAACTGTGCCATAGAGCTCGGGGGGTATCTTTGATCAAATGATATTACTGTGCTTCAAGGATTATCCAACTAAACTATCAAAAGAGATACTAGAATTGCTATGATTCACCATTGACGCTGCCATCTGCCTGATTGTCTCATCTGCACACGAACTGACACAAGACGACGAAATGAAACAGGAATTTGTTGACACGGCCGAGAGAATCCTTCTCTCGAGACTCCTAATCTGCTCTCGGTTTTCAGTAGCATTTCTCATATATTTTCAGACGATTTTAGCTGCTTTATCCGGATGAACAAACCCCCGTGATAAGGGTGATAAGGAAACGAAGTGGTTTGTAAGTGGATGAGGAGGGGGATGGGGGAGGGGAGGATAAGGAAAAGAGAGATGGAGGAGGGAAGATTTTGAACTTTGTGGGTGAACGAAAACACATTTGCATACATAAGTAATCGCCTTTTCTTGAGGAGCAAAACGAGTGGAATTCGGAGCAAAAACGGCCAGAAAGATGCGAAAGGAAGAGTTCACTTCGATGGCTTCCGGTCCGGAATCATCCGGAATACGTGACCGTCAGTCAAAGAGAGGGAATTCGTAATTAAATCCCGAAATACACGGACGAACGGCGACATTGTTCTTCTGGTTCCTCCTCGCAAACATTCTTCACAGGATGAGGAAGAATGTGTGCATTTCGGGATATCCGGGCTCTCATGGCTCAAAAGAAGACACACAATGGAGTCAACCGAACGTCCGGATGTCGCCAGAGAGAGAGAGAGAGAACTCCTTTTTTGAGGAGTTTATGTTCCAGAAAAGATGCGATCAGACGGGACTTCTTTCAATATCTTCCGGGATATCCTAATTATCATATGCTCGTTATGATCACAATTGGCCGAAGGGTGTAACGGAGTTTCAAGCTTCCCGTCCAAAACCAGACACTCGGAACAAAGAGCACAGTAGGATGCTTAATTCAAAGTTGCCTGCTCATTCTCACAATTTAGCCTTCGAACATTTTGAGTGTTTGCATCTAAAGAGAGAGCATTCCGACACGTAATTACAGTTTCACTGAGCTGTTTAGTAGATCTGAATACGAATCCGTTCCGATAGGCTGTTGAAATTTTAGACGGTATGACAGAATCTGGGAACGATTAGAGAAAAGAGAGTGCAGACAAGCAGACGTTTTCTTAACGATTTTGTGTCTTTCAGGACAGAATTTTCGGGAAAAAAAAACTTAAAAATGTATTGTTTTGTGGTACTAATAAGTCAGTGAAAGGCAAATTTGTGCGAAATTATCTGAGAAATAAGCTCAAAACTGTCATTTTTCGACAGAATTATGACTGACTGTCTGCGTTCTCCTATCTCGAACTGTTTCAAGGTTTTGTCATACCCTCAAACTTTCGAGACATTCCGAGACATTTAATTGTAATTCTAAATATAGCCAAGGCAGAAGCGAACGTCAGATATGATGGGAATTTGGAACTGCGAGCATTTGAACGCAGAAGACATTCTTCGTCTATTTTCACAGTTTCACAAAGTCTACAAGTGTATTATATTCACACTTCATTGATGGTTTCCTTCTACAGGGTGCGGCATAATTTTTAGGACGAGATTTTGCGATTTTGCGTCATTGTATCTTGAGATCGGTGAGAGATGTCAAAACGTTGACAACAGCAAACTTGTAGATCATAATTAGGACTACAAGTTTGCTGTTGACAACGTTTTGATATCTCTTATCAATCTCGAGATATACTGATTCTCCGGTAGAGCCTTGCTCTGGCGTATCGGCACGCGCCTCCGAACAGTGTTCACCGATGAGAACATTTTAACTGTGGAAGCCAAAAA
Source organism: Caenorhabditis macrosperma (assembly GCA_963932285.1). Lineage (NCBI taxonomy): Eukaryota > Metazoa > Nematoda > Chromadorea > Rhabditida > Rhabditidae > Caenorhabditis > Caenorhabditis macrosperma. Next base: position 10,412,466 of record OZ010620.1, read on the forward strand.
AACGGTCAGACCCATCGGATCATTGCAAAAGATTTCCAATCTGCTTGGCAGAGAGGAAAAATCCTCAACAAAACGTCTCATCCAGCTTCAGTGATGGTGTTCGGTGGAATCTGCGCAAATGGCAAAACTCCGTTGATTTTTGTGGATCATGGTGCCGAACTTAATTAAATTTGTTAGAGATATCACTTTTTGGAGTAGGAGGTATGTATTCTTTCTTGGGCCCAAAATCACTTTCGAAATCAATCATGGGGGTTCATGGAGGACGGAGCGCCCGTTTACCGTGTCAAACCCACTCAACAGTGGTGCAAAAACCACTTACCCGAATCCATCACCACCTCAGAATGACACGTTTTTTGCCCCCAAAACAATCCCATTTGGTGTTAAGAGAACCGGATAACACAAGGATAGATGTGAGGAGAACACTGATGAAAACTTGAACACAACTTGAAACTCAAAGAAAGGCAGGGACTAAGTGTTGACTCGACAGTTTCTCAGTTGCATCGATGTACGGAATGTGGCTACAATTCGTATCATGCTCAAAATGAAGCAGTTTCAATCCACATCAATGAGTAGATCACTAGTTGAGAGGATTTGGATGTTGATAATAGTAGTTGATATCAGGCGGCTCATCGCATTCCTCTATTTATTTACTCGCTTGCACAAGGCTCTTTTGAAATTCATACGAATTACGCAGATGCGAGTGGAAGTGGAAAACAAAAGTGGTGGGGTTCGCAAGAAAGAATGCAATTCCGGAAAAGATGTTCAGTTGAAACGTTTTAGAATGTGTCTTTTTGAAAATAGTTTGTGGGAAAGCTGGAAGTGAACGCTCTTGTTAGTCAAAGAGACGGGAAAAGAAGGACAAGACACCCAAGAAAGTGGAACGTCTTCTGGACTCTCACGGGGTGCTGCGGCCGACGTAGTCACCAAAACATGGTTCAGCGGACGGTTTTCGAAATTCTGACAGTTCTGCTCTTTGACGATTACTAGCGCGAAAATGCATCGCCGTATCTTCTACCGCAGGCAATTCCGGAGAAAATCTAGTTGGACACTCATATTTTGAATTCAGCCGCGAAAAAATGAAAATTCAAATGAGGGATCGCTCGGCACCTTCCACACAACTTCTTCGTTATCCAAATCGATTTCAGTTTCACTGTTTGAATAAAGCTGATTCAGTCGATCGTTTACTTGTTATAAACGGTCTTTCAGAACGAAATGTGCTCTATCGTCGCAGTGGGCGCAGAAATCAGAGAAATTCATGAACACAACTGGAAAAGTGAGGTCACTTTGGACAAATCCCTTCGAAACTCAAGACAGCAGTGCAAAGTTAGTCATAGTCATTGTTCCGTGACGTGATTTTATGGTTTCCCCCAATGGTTCATGGATTTTATCTTTAGCCATAGAGCGCATTTTGCAACGGGATACAGCTACATTACATAGACGGGACATTAATGCAACAAACAAAATGACAATCATGCCGTCCTGAAAACGGTTAACATTTTCCGGAAACCGAGAAATTATTTGTTGGTTCTCTTCTCCTGCTGCGGTAGAAAATGGAGTTATTTGTGAGGATTTTGAATGGATTCAATTGGAAACAGTCGAACACGAGAGGCAATACAACAAAACCATTTCAAAGGAATCCTCGGTTCTTTGCCACTGAAACTGGGACAACGTTTCGAGAGGTAGATCATAAATTCCCCGAGAGATGTGCTTTAACAATCGGCTAATGAAATTGGAAGTGAAGGAGGAGATAAAGTACGTGAAGTCATTATGAAACAGGAAATGAGCGGAATATGTGGAGCAACTTGGACTCTGGGACTATCGGATGGAGAGCTCTGCCGGAGAATTATGCTATCTGGAGATTGATAAGAGATGATATGATGACTCTCCGGCAGAGCTTATCACAGTTGCGACACGGCCATTTGGGTGGCATTCGATAGCAACTCACTTGAAATGAAGCTGACAGTGTAATTTCATAGTTGTCGATGTTTGAAGGGGCTTACAAGATGACTCAACGGAAGGAACGCTTACTTATGTGTGTGTGTGTTATGCTCTGTTCTTGTGTTTGTGTGTGATGATGATGTTGATGAGACTGGAGGGGAAGAAAGAGCGAGAGACGACAAGAAGGACGGGAGGGAAATCGAGATTCCAAAGTAATAATAATGGTTTGTTTATTATAAGGAGGATCCCGCCGACGAGAGAGCACACGAACTGGAGAGACGGCAGAGAGAGAGAGAGAGAGAGAGAGAGAGAGAGAGAGGGAATGAGGAAATGGGAAGAAGAGAAAGGAATACCAGGTACTTTTTCCCAAAAGGCACAAAAAAGAGCACAGGAATTTCAGGAATGCAGCAGACAACGAAAGGTCGCGTCTCCTCGCCGCACCGCCCGTCCGTCCGTCCATTTTCTGTTCTGCTAATTGAATTCCGAGAAAAATGAAAAGAAACGGATTAGAGGACACCTTTCCCCCCTCGTCTCTTCCACTATTTTTCGCCAGATTTCCACTCGTTTTTCCAAATGAGGACGTCTGTTTTCGGGACGATTTGGAGACGATTCTATGCGAGAGATGTGCTGTTTCGAGATGAAAAGGTGTGACAGAGACAGAGACAGAGAACTTTCTTTGAATGGCAAGAAGCGGTTTCAGCCCTTTTATTCTGTTTCAAAGTGTTCATGTACAGAAGAGTGTCTTTTGCAATATAATATTTCTTTTCAAGATTCAGCATTTAAAATTGTGCAATTACGTGATGGTTTTGATGGGAATTCGTGCTATATTATACGTTTAACTCAGCTGCTGTAATGGCTGCTGGACAAAAACAAATCCACGTGGCCATTATTTCAGTGTCGTTATGACACGTCACTTCGGGATAGGACCCCTCAATTTTCGGAAAGAAAACATCTAGGGAAATCTTTGATATGAACATTTTGAAAACCTTATTAGGTCAGAAGCAAGTCGTCAGTTTTGTACTAACGGGTACTTCGAAATGAGCTCCGTCGGAGAATCATTATATCACGAGAATGATAAGAGATATCAAAAAGTTGTCAACAGAAAACTTGTAGATCGTAACTAGGACTACAAGTTTGCTGTTGATAACTTTCCGATATCTCTTATCAATCTCGAGATATAATGATTCTCCTTCAGCGTTTGGTGCAGAGCTCGATTCGAGGAAATACGGTAAATGTTCTGTTTCGAAATTGGGTAAGAAAGGTCGGATGATGTGACGATTCCGTTAACATCAAGGGACATGATTTCCAATAGGGATCCCAAAAAGTTCCCCTTGTCACCAGTGCCACTGGACGTGTGAAGCTAATGGAGTTCATACAGTTTCTGTTTCAACGTTCTGCTATTCTTGACTGTTATTTGTCAATTGCTAATAGACGCTGGTTTCTTTATCAAATCAACGGAAGTGACGAAGTCTGCAGTTTACCGCATCGACGGGTCTCGCCACGAAAACTTTAAACTTTTTTGAAAATCGACATGCGCCTTTAAATGAACTACGGTAGAAAGTATCTCAAAACATGAAATCCACAGTTGTTTGTTCAAAGGCGCATGTCTATTTTCAGAAATTTTCCGCTGGTTTTGATAATAAAATTAATTCAATACAGTACTTGAAATGTTGAGCTTGATTCCAATTGCAAAGTGATCGTTTCTCTATTTTAAGTATTGAAAACACGAAGAAACAATGAATTCCGTCCAAAAGCCTGCTCTTAATCTGTCAAGTGAGCCACACGTGTTGCACACAAATCACAAACTTCACAACACTTCTAATCCACTTCTTCCCTTTCTAATCAGACAATCCTCTCGTTGAATAGAACAGAGCAAGGGTCATTAGGTGTCAAGAACAATAGATGAAGAAGGAAGTGATTAGTGGATGGATGGGTAGATCATTCGAGAGAACGAATTGTTTCTATGGGCGGCGTGAATATAGATAGAGAGTGTTCTTGAGCTAATTTCCGGTGAACATTGTGACGATTGGGGTGTTTTGTTGGGTGTCTGTGATCATTTGAGAAAGGTTGCGAAAGAATCAATGTTCTGTTTCAAAGAGATTTGATTCATTGAGAAAGAGGACCGTATTTGTTATGCTCCTGGATAAGGATATAGGATAAAAGCTCTAGGAGACACCTGACGGTGATCCGCAAAAAAATTAGAAGAGAGTTTTGAGGAGGGTTTGATTGAGAAATATCACTGATTAGGACACGGATTGCTTCGGGACACTTTCGACTGTATTCGGGAACGAAGTTAGGGGCAGGGACCGCAACGTGCTTCACGAAAACGGTTTTTGTGCGAAACCGACAGTCGGAATGTGTTCTACTACTCTATATGAACACATTCCCAAAAAACTCATTCGATTCCGTGTTCCGTGGTTCCCGAGTTATAGCGAAGACGATTTGCACCAACCCAATCGATTATATGTGCCATCAAACGTACATAACAGTTATTTTCGTACTGGTCCACCATCTAAATGCCCTAAGATAGATCCACAAAGTGTCGAAATGAAACGGGTTAGAAGAAATCGCGTCGACCCCGCCTATTTTGATGGAACGAACCAAAGTATTAAACGAGACGGCCTGAGAGAATAGCGACAAGGAAGAGGAACTTGTTCGTTTAAGGATTGGCGATGTAGTTTCCAGGAAGACAGGCTCTGATTCCGTTGGGAACGATACAATTGCAGAGAAAACAAGGGAAACAGGGGGAAGAAGGGCACTCTTAAAGTGCGTTCAATGAACATTCTCCTGCAAATTGGTAGATCAGAATGGTATTTGGAAATTTTTAATCCGAAAATACTGCTTCAGAGTTTCTCCATGAATTGTTGAGTTCCCAGTGAAACAGTATCCATAAATAACCAGAATACTCAACTAATATAGGAAAAAGAGAGGAGAAAGGTGTGTATCGAGTCATCTGAACAGCTCGTGTGTGTTATCGTTTCTATTCCGCAGAGACTTATCCATCTGAGACAAACGGCCGAGAATGATCAGAAATCATGTTGTTATCGAGGTAAACGAGCGGAGAAATGGGCAGTGAGTCAGTGAATGAGAGCAAAATGTGAGCAAGAGAGATGACGGTGGAGAGGAAAATTTTCACGATACTGGTCTACTTTATTTTACAAATGTTAGATACTTTAGAATTGGATAGATGTTCCAATCGGAAACCATTTCTGCAAAGGGAAGCAAGGATCGAGAAGAAGCGAAGACTACGGTTGGTTGTGACTGAGTGGTCACGAGGAGGCCCAAGTGACAGAACCGCCGACAGAACAACCGGGGGATTAACCTACGAGATAGACTTGAGATGTCTGCGCTGCTCTGTGATCAGTGACACATCACAAATGGAGCAACTTATTCTTTGAAGGAGGAATCGAACGGCGACATACAAAAGGTTTCAGAGAAACTGGAAACGCATTTTGAGTTTTCAAACATTGTCATAGGAAGTATTCCGTTTCACACGAAGTTTTGTACCAGAGTTGGTTTCGGAATCGGGAATCCGGAAAACGGAAAGAAACTTTTTCCCGAAAAATGTAATACGGAAAACCGAAGATTTATGTGAAATTCTGAAATTTGTAACTGATTTTCTGCTCGAAATGGCCCCCATAACTAGAAATGTAATGCAAAATCGTTTTTATTTTTTGAAAAAAAACAAGGTTTTCAAGAGAAAAATCGGTTTTCGTGAAAACATTTTCAGCGAAAAACGGAATGAAATCCTCGGTTTCGGAATCCGGAAACCGGAATGCGGAAAACGGAAACCGTCCAACTTCTGTTTAGTACGGTTGTGCACTTGATAGCGAAAGTGCTTCTGGAAATACATAGTTTAGGCAGGGGGTGACCGATGCTGAAACTGTTCCGAACTGCGTTTCTGTTTCAAAACTACATCGAATTTGCGGTAATCTCTAAATGCTCAATTTCGGCCAAGTTCAACACATTATTTCTCAACATTTTATTGCGGGAGGGGAGCGCTTTTTGAAGCAGTTTCTCCACGTATCTCCCTCGTTTTGGCGAAAACGTACGAACTTCCCAGAATGGATACGAACACGGGACAGGAATGGAATAGGGATCACTTCAAGCAAAAGGCCATGGTCTGGAACAATTTGGGGAGAGAACTGCTGGAACACCTCTAGAAGACACAAGGAACACATGCCCCTGTTTCAGAAATGTTGGAAAAGTTGAAAGTTCAGATGGATTTCGATTCTGGTGGCAATGTCTCACAAGAAACCTAATAGAGGGGGGCAACAAATGGGTTTCAATTAGTGTTTTGGTCACTGACACATCGAGATTTATGAAGTCATTGGTTGCAGAGTTTTCCTATAATCTAGGGCAATTTGCAGAGAATTCGGAGACAAGTAGATACACGTCTAGATGTGTTTTGATTGATTGGAAACGATCGGAATTCGATTAGAGTTCGAGACAAGTCGGGTGAGTAACTCTCCGGCGATCTATCGGTCTCCCCCTATTTTTATATCCAAGTATAATATATTCGAGCAGAAGTTTCCGGTGAAAATAAATTTAATTGGCTCGAGGGCTCGCGGAGCAAACTGGATTGGATTGCGGCCCATGGACAGAGGAAAAGAGGGACGCATTCTCAGAAATCGTTTTTTTTTGTTGAAGTTAGAACTGAAATTCGAGTCGAAATACTTGGATCCTCCTTATGAGACAGCGTTCTTATCAGATTAGAGGATAAGAAAGGAGCGTTTGGAGAGGGGGATTATCAGATAGAGATGTGAGGAAGGAAGTGATGCGAATGCTGTGGACGGAATCTTTGGTGACGAATGAATGCGACAGTGTTTTATGAAAGACGCTTGAAAAGTGAAAAATAAGGATCCTCTCTGTCTAAGAATTGATCATGAAACGGTTGAGTGGACTAATGAGAATCTTCAGAGTGTTTGGAACTCCGATCTCTTATCGATTTCAGTGTTTTTCTCGAATCGAATTCAAATTACGTAGACGAAACAGCGTGTTAAGCATGAGACGCAGACATCGGGGGGAACGCGTTTGCTTTTGACGTGCGCTAAAAGAAAGGCATCGCACACAGCAGCATTTCATCAGCCGCGCGGTGCTACGGCCGACGTAGTCAGCAAGTGCGCTCCACTAAAGTTATACGGTACCTTGTTTTGAGAGGTCCTAAAAAATGTATAAAATGAAAATAATGATTTCCGTTTCCGAAAGTGTTTGAATAGGTCAAAATCAGGGGCAAGAACGTTTAGTTTGGTACATATTTTCAGCGACTGCCAAACAGTGGAACGGAAAAATGAGTCTCAAAACGTACGGAGCACAGATAACCAGAAAATCTTGGATCAACGAAATACGAAATGTTCTTGAAACCGGAAAGTATCCGGAAACACCGGAATAGGTCTCGTGTGTCTGTGTAGTGCTCTCACGTGAGCTCCGCCGCTCGTTCACGTTTTCCGGAACTAGACGCCTTTTGCTGATTTGATTAATGAATATTCGATTACGCCACTTGAATTAGTCATTGTTTTTTGAACTTTCTGGAAAGAAGAAGGAACAAATCACACTTTGACGGAGAACTCGGATGAACCAAAGTGACAGATGAGCATGGACTTTGGAAAGGAAACAGGGATTTGTCGAAACCCGACAACAGTTTGGAAATTAAAGTTCATCTGAACGATTTGGGAAAGAATTGAGCTAAAAACAACATGTTTGGTCTTGAGAATGAATATAAAGTGGAAGACTTTGGATTGGTTTAAAAGAGTGCCATTCGCAGTCGACAAAGTCCTATTTGATTCTATGGACCACGAAACACAAGAACAGTGAACGTCAAAGAATTAAACGAATCATTGAGTACATGATCTACATTATCAGTTGACAACTGGGATCTCTGAAACCGAAATTCCAAATGTTTAGCTATAAAAATCGACAGTTTATCGGATTTTCGAACCAAATTTTCAGATCTCACTTTTCGTGAACTATCTCGTCAAATCGTATTTGTGTACCGTGTTTCTTCGAATACAGAGGCATCCGAAATGCTGCCGGAGAATCATTATATCTCGAGATTGATAAGAAATATCAAATAGTCGTCAACTGCAAACTTCTAGTCCTAGTTACGATCTACAAGTTTGCTTTTGACAACTTTTTGATATCTCTTATCATTCTCGTGATATGATGATTCTCCGGCAGCGTTTGGGGCGCCGCTCTTTTACGGATATGTCCTCACTAGACACTTGGTACGACGCAAAGTGTATGAATCGAAGTGCAAAGCCAAACAAACGTCTCCCTCAGTTAATTTCATAGAAACCTCTGTTCCAGCAATGATCCATGACCATTGTGATTAACATGCACACTAATGTTTCGTTTGAACTTTTATCGTATTGTCCAAATAACACGTTTCTACTGTGCAGAATGATGTTTGACAGCGAAGTATGGTGATGACGATAGGTGTTGTTGAAGGAAAATCTTGGAACCTGCGCAAACGCGCTCCGCTAGACTCATGTTGGTCTCGCCACGACTCTTGTTTGCGTCTCTCGTGGAACGCACGAGACAGAGACGATAGTCGTGGCGAGACCAACACGGGTCTAGCGGAGCGCGTTTGCGCAGGTTCCAAGATTTTTGAAACATATAATAGGTGTTGTTGAAAGAAAATCTGGTATCGAATTGGCACAGAAAACCGAATATTAGTTGTTCCACAGTATGTTTAAAACCTGTTTCAGAGGAGGAAAGCTTTTCAGTCACGCATTTTCAGATGGATTTGTTGAATATTTGGTGCAGAAGGAAGCCGTGACTCCGCTTCATCAAAAAGTGTGCATATCATCCGGGTCGTAGGAAAGAGCACAACTTCGAAATAATCCGTTTTCACACTGAAAAACAACATCAAAATACATCAAAATTGACTGAAATTAGGCCGGAGAACCATTGAATGTTCCCTTTGGAACAGAGATAAATTGGAATAAAACTCGAAATTTGCAAAAAAGAGAACGGGTTCGAAACGCTAATTAATCTGTTTTCCGCTGGAACATCTAACCGGAATTCCCGCATTAAAACCGGGAAATTCGGGAGAAAAAACCCCGAAAACAAAGAGAAAACGCTTCTGTTTGACCCCTAAAACAGCGAGTGTTCCTCATGGGAATGAACTTGAAAATGGGCGGTTTTCGGGTGCTGCAAAGAGAGAGTTGACTGCTGAATGTGCTCATTGAGCATCGAAAAGACACCCGCTTCGCCTAATATTTCTCATGTTTCAAATGAGGATGAATAACATTTTGGAAATTGAAATATTTAGATGAGCATTTGAGAGAAGAGGCGGTTTGTTTGCGTTTTGGCGCGTTTCGAAAGTGTTTTTAATTGAGAAATATTCCGGAAAAAAACGGAGAAAAAATGAAAAAGAGAGAGAGAGGAAGATCGGTAGATCAGGAGGAACTGGGGGGATCTGGAGCTGCGGGTAGGTTGACGATGAACAGAAGAATTTTACAAGACTGTAGAACTGTTCAGTGTCTAAACTGTCGAACTTACATTGTTCATCTGAAACAGAACATTTCCGATTTTAAATATTTTAACTACGGAACAAGAATCTCGACAGTGACGAATTTTATCTCCTTATCGATAAAGATTCAAGCGATTTCATTGAAAACACTATTTTTCTAATGTTTCGGACCAAATTTGTGAGTTGGAGCCGGTCCACTCGAGATCAGAATCCATCTGTTGATATGAAACCATGATCCGTCACATTCGATTTTATCACTATCAAGCTGAAGCTGTCATTTCGAGCCAGAATAATACTTTCTTTGATAAATAACGTATCGAAAGAGAACGTGTGATTTATTTTTGAAAATCTTCATGTCTACCAGTACAAAAATGAGGAATTCCCTTCATTTCTTTCACGTTCTCAACGAGACCACGGAATCATAGTCCGATGCAATCGTGCTCCTCCGCTCCGCAGTGTCTGCGTCTCGCCTGTTTTCCCGCTACGCAGGTTGAAATAGTTTGAGACGTGTGGAGACGCAGACACTTCGAAGTACGCAGCAAATTTCGAATTTAATGCATCCAAAAGCCAAAAAGCGCGATTGACCGAAGGCAGAAATGAATTTTTTCTCTTGGGTGATTTTGGACTTTGGATGATTTCGATAATATTTCAATACTCCAAAAACAACACGATTGGCCCTCATCGTTCGAACTGGCGTTTCTTCATTTCCGGCCGTGTACAACTGTCAGGATAAGAACGAAACAACGCATTTGAAGAGCTCTCAAAATGTGTCTTCGTTTGTTTCATTGCTCTCTCTGTCTCTCTGTCTCTCTCTCTCTCTCTCCCTCTCCCATTCCCGACGACTCACTCTCTCCTCTTCAGTCTCACCCGTCACTTTTTCATGTTTCTGACGTTTTCCCCACTTGTCTGACAAAAGAGTTCCGGAATCCGGAATTCCGGAGAAAAAACGGAATGGGAACACCGGATCGATTCGAAAACGATCTCTTTAAATTGGAATTCCGACTCTGATGCACATGTTCTAAGGAACAAATCAACCGGAAGGAACTACGAATATTGTGAAAGCGCGCTCCAATGAAATGAAATGGAAAATGGTCATGAAACTATTTCCTCATTTTTACCATTCGGCGGATCCGATCGAATTCATAACAACTAACAAGGAGAGTGTGTGAGGGATTTCGAGATTCGACCTATCCCATCTGTTTTCCAGTTTTGCATACCGAGCTCACAGGTGTTACGGACTCGCAAACTTGCTCAGCGCGCTCATTTCCGAAACGATTTCTCATTCGACAGAGCGCGCTTGCAGCAAATTTCAAGTTTTCCCGAAATGAAAATGGAACTGAAAACGGCCAACAATGTGCAGATTACATGGAATCGTTTGCAGTCTCTATGTATTTTCGCAGTTTTTTTGAAGTTGTCCACTAATATTTTGGAAAAATAAATACTATCCCTTCTACAAAAGTTGAAACTTTTGCAGTACGGATAATAGAACAATTCGTTTTTTTTAAACTTAAGGTACTAGTCTCGATTTCGAAGAGGGCAACATTCGACAAAGATCAATGAAAAATGGGAAGTTTAAGTCGAAAAAACACTGAAAAACGAAGAAATTCACAATTTTCAGCACAAACGAAATCGATATTTTCAATTTCCGTTCTTTGTTTTTCAGTGGTTCCGCTCTCTATATAAACGACTAAAAATGGGAGTTTGTTTCTGCAGAAAAATGACAGGGGCCTTCTATTTTTCCATATTCGCATCATTGACTGCTCTCGGAAAATGTCTAAAACATTCGTGTGTTTGTGCGAATGGGGAATACGTTTATTTCCGAGAAGGTGAAAGAAAGGCAACTTGATGAAATCTAGTTCCATCGAAAAGAAAACCGAATTATAATCAAGAGGGATATTCATACAATAACACTCACAAAGCTTGAACGAAATACGCTATCATAGTGGGGCGAGGTCGGGGAATTTCTGATTTGCATTCACAGATTGACACCCGGGATAATAGGCAATTAGTATGAATGGAGTAAGAATGCTTTTAAAAATGATACGTGGAGGATAATATGAATAAATAGAAAGACATGGAGGAACAAGCAAGAAAGCGTCGAGATTCCAAAGGTCGATTGAGGAAATGAGAGACTGGGAATGGGATGAAGGTCAGACACGGGAATCAGACGATGAGGGGGGAGCGCTTGTGTTATACTTTTCTCCGATGATGGTGGCAAGCGAATCGAAGACGTACGTCTCCGTATACTCCTCCGGAGCGGGTAGATCGATGAGCATCCGCATGATTTCTCCGCTACGAATTCCGCAATCCGCAATCAGTCTCATCATGTTATTCGTCAATTCCGCTATACGTGCGTCGCCGAATGAGCAGATCCATAGAGGACGGGAGCAGTCTGCGGCTGCGCACGCTTGGATCAGAACTGAAAACAAGGATAACTCGTCGAAATCGCTGTGCTTCTGCTTATGCTATCATTCCGCTTGAAAACGCACCTTTGAGCGGTTTGTTTCCTTTGAAAGCTCCACATCCCCACCATCCGCTGACAATGGGAATCGAGTATCCCTGACTAATGAACCCAGCCACCGCCTTTCGGTATTCTCGAAGGATATTTTCCCTCCGTAGCTGCTCTTTCAGCGCTCGAATCTCACTAGAACAGCTTCCGTGATCCAGAGCGTCGATGGCGATGGTCTCCACCAGCAGCCGTTTGTACTTGTCCCGATACTCATTTTGCCGGGCGTCCTGGGGTTTTAGTGGTTCCCACTTCAAGCCATATCCTGAAATGAAAGTTATAGTGTAATGTTCGTTTCTTGAAATTTAATCACCGTATCCTGAGTAGGAGCTGAACGCCTGTGCCCCAACGATCGAGATCGCCTCATTGGCTGACATAGTGCTGCACAAATGCATTCCGACAATATGCTCCGGGCACATTAGAAAACGGATTTCTTCCTGAAATTCGTTGCGTTTATATTATTTGATTTTTTTCCCTCACCTGTACTGATCCCCTTCTCAAAACTCCGCCACCCAGAGACGCGTTGGCGAAGTCGACCTGCGTGCAAAGGGCGCTCTCCTCGATCCTCATATCTCTGACTCTGACGTTGATCTTATTTCGCTTTGTGATGATTTCCGACTCTCCGCATGAGACATTTCTGACACGTCGGAAGCTAACGCATCCGTTCGCCGGCAGTTCCATGACTTGGTCGAAATAATGGAAGAGGAACTTCAACTTTTCGATGTGCACTTTGGACTCGCCGGTGATGATTCTACGAGAAGTCGTTAGTTAGTTAGTGTCATTTAGTGCAAAACCGTTACTCGTAAAAACTTTTCTTGTTCGCAATGAAGAACATCCACGACAAAATGGCGGCGCATTGGCGCTGCGAAAATGTAACACTTTCCACTTCTTTGCATAGCTTGTAGATTTTCTAAAATTTTCGAACTTGGTCAATGATTTTTTCCAGAAAAAAACTACTCACATTTGGAAGCAGCTCCTCTGCCTGCAACGCAATTCGGACGACATTGGCAAATTTCTCGATAACGGCGTCCTCGCCGATTCTCTTCGATTCCTGGCGAAAGTACGCTTCAAGTGCCGGCATCTCGATCATCTGTTTCTCATTCCGGCCCCACATTGTCTCGAGAAGACCCTGAAAGTGGGCAATTTCGATAGAGAACTCAAACGGGAATCAACCGACCGCAAACAAGTGATATCCACCATTCTTGTACATCTTCGCGTAGTTGGACAGAAGAGCTCTTCGTTGCGAATAGTGACAGGTCTCGGCGCCGCCCTGCAAACGATTTGTTTTACAAAACGACGCATTTTAATCGAAAATGTACCGCTGTAAATTCATTCCACGGTTGAAATAGAAGAGGTGAATGCTTATTAGGCCGAGAACCAGCATTGCGGGCGTCTGTAATAACAATGAAATGCACATAAGGAGAGGCAAATGGACAACATACATGCTGCACTTAGATTTGCGGGGAAATCACAGTAGACGTAGTTGTTCTTGTAGTTACAATACGAATTGAGGAAGTCTGGGCGGAACGTCTTCCCCTTATTTTTGAAGCGCAGCTCATACTCGTTTTGGAGAAATTCTGCATATAATTGTTTATCAGAGTCGCTGCTCGAGCCAGACATTGATGTGGGCGTCTGAAAAGAACACTTTACGTGGAAAGCTTTTGGATACAACAAAAACTGATACATGTTATTTATTATTCTGTGCATTTTTCATAGAATAACACGGTATTCGCTGTCAGAACTGTTCTCAAAGGCTTTTGTATCTTCAAAAGTAATCAAGAAAAACTAAAAGTGTATTCTAAACGTTTGTTCCGATTTCTTCGCATTTGCCAATTTCCCGTTACATTTTTGAAATAATTGCTTTCCCAAGATACTTTCGTTTGCAAAAATATTCAAAAATAGATCAGACAGCAGAAAAAATCAATTCATCAGCTTTTCCATTTCTTCAAACATACATGCAGTTGCGAAATGAATCGGTTTCGAAATGTCCCAGAGCAATGTAAACAAACTCACTATTTTCAGTTCCTCCTCTGGTTCCGTCTTTTTTGGAGTGTTAAAGTCAGCATCTTCCATCATTTGAAGCGGATCCGATTGATTGAGCGGAGACAACGTCCGTTCTCGTTCTGCTTTCCGTTCGCGCTCTTCTTTCCGTTCTCGCCTTTTTTCCCGTTTTTCAGCAGTCTCGAGTCTTTCTTGAACACTTCCGATTTGCATAAACTCCAATAAATCTGCTGATTTCCGGACTGGAAATTCAGCATCCGGTGGCTGACTGCTCTCCGGACTCATGAAAACATCGGGTTGGCTCTGTGGAGGGGGAAATTGTTGCTAAGTGTATTTCAAAACACGCTCACCTTTGCCGGAGACGGAGTCGACTCCCGGTCGTATTGATTGATTTTTTCCTTCTGCTGGTAAGCATTGTTCTGGAGCTGATATAATTGCTGATCGAATTTATTTGAACTAAATTACCTTCTCTGGCGAAGGAGTCCGAAAGTTTTTGTCCAGCATATTCTGAAGCGTCATTTCTTCGTCTTCTATCGAATTCTGAAAAATTATTGTTTAGGCATATTCGATTTTTTAAATGTTTTTTTTGGCGGAGCTCAGAAGAAGAGACGGAATATGAAAAATGAGTAGAGTAATGCTAATGCTAATTCAGAAATGCAATAGCGACTTGTATTGAATGACTACGAATGAACGCTATGCAAATACGCTCTATTCATAATGTCGAACAGAATTCAAATTGGGGAGGAAAGTGAAGGTGTCCTGATGATGTCAAAAGGCACAAAAAAGCACGAACACTTAAAATAAGGAAACATGTGGCTCAGAAACTAACAAGAGAAGTATTTTCCGACGAAAACTCAGATTTAGCTATGAATTTGCAGAATTACACGTTCTTATACTGTTAATCGATTCCGCATAGTGGCTAACTGCGTAAACTTCTAGTTTTCGAGATATTTTGTCACAAAGTAACCAAAAACGCCCGATTTTGAGAAAAACCGCTATTTTGGTCTTGAGCCAAGTAATGATCGTATTTTTCAAATGTCGGTAATCTTTGAACTGTCGACGACATTGGTGTCTTACCAAATCTGTTAGAACGGGATCCAAATGAGAAAACAACCTACTGTACTAGAAGACACTCGCGGTGATTCTTTTGCCTCGCTTCTTCGTTTTCCCGAAAATCCAGCTTCCTCAAACAGCTTATCCGTGTCTCGCGACGTTGGCGATTTCTGAAACAACTATCAAATATTCATTGATTAAAAAGCTATCAACAACCTCTGAAAGGCCATCTCCTTCCTTTTTGTAATCTCGGTCCTCTGCTATATTTCTCTCGTTGCGGCTTCTCGGAGGCGTTTTATCGAGATCCGCGAGGAACACGGCGTCCATTTCCAACGAGCAATCTGATTCGAAGCCATCTTGATTGGAGTCCTGTGAATTCTCGACGACTTCATCCTCCTCCTCCTCCTCTTCTTCCTCTTCCACAACTCTCTTCTTTTTCTTCGGAATCGCCACTTCTTCGTCTTCTATTTCGTCCAAAGCACTCTGGTATCCTTCCAGACTATCTAGACTATCTTGGCTCAGAAAGACATCGACGCTACGAGGATCAACTGAAAATGAAAAGTTTTAGTTTAATTGTCAGAACGAAAAAGGAAAAACCTTCCGGTTCAACTGTTTTCTTTGTAGTCTTCGGGACAAGCGACTCTTCCTTCTGCATATCATCCTCCGAATCATCATCGGCGACCTTCATCCGTTTCGGCGGCGGAATATGGCACACGCCCAGTCCCATGTAATCCTGGAAGGATGCGTCCTGTAAAATGAATGCTTGGAAAATGTCAGAGAACCCAGTACAAACCGCCTCATTGACAGTGGCTTCGATGTGTAAACCACTCATTTCCTTTTTGCAAGTTTGCCGATTGGAAGACAGTCTGAAAAAAAAGATTTTGGCGAGGGAAAAGGAACAGCGAGCGCTGAATCAATTGAAATGGGAACGAAGAGAGTCGATCAGGAGTGAGGGTTTTGCTTCAAATGTCAAAATTAAATTCATATCAGAGTTGGACGGAATCCGAATTTGCATCCTAGGTGGGCATCGAACAAAACCAGTGTTTCAACGGTTTTTCTGTCGGAGCGATCATGATGCAGCTCTCGGGATTTGGAACTTTCTGATACCAGACAAAAATGCTGATCGAATCAAATCTGGTTCGCCAGTCTTTCCAAAAAAAACCCCTATGCCCCGAACGATAAATCCCTAACAAGTTCTCTATTTCCGTCGAAATTCGAGATTAAATCGGTCAAGCGTTCCTAAAAAGTGAATATGAAGATCACTCGGTTAGATATGCGACATCGAGATGGCAAACCAATCAAGCCGCATTTCATTTAGTAGTTTACTCTCGAAACTTGCTATTCTGACTGGAGAAAGCGACAAAGAAGCACAACGAAGAAATGTGGTCTCCGTCGACGCAGCGCTCTGTTATTCTGCTCGTCGTCGTAGTGATACTGCTCAAAGTGGTCTTCTTCACGAGTTCTCGACAGAAAGCGAGAGATTTGAAACGGCCTGATGTGTTTGATGCGGTCGTAGAGGCGAATGTGAGTGCTCTTTCGAGATTGCTACATGGAATCGGCTATTTCAGTCATTATGGGTCGATGAGGACGAGGAGAAGAAGTTCAACTTCTACAAGAACATCCCAGCATTCGCACAGGCGTCCAACAAAATCGCGGCCATGGAAAAGGCGAAAACGGCGGTTTGTGAGGTTGACAATAGCATCGGGCAGCAGGTATTGTGCAGTCTGCAACAATCGAAAGACGAGGAAACGTGAGCATAGATTTCTCTTCGAGAGAACCTACTGTATCGCTGCAGACCATGCGACAGCGACTCTCTGCAGCACTACGCAGATTTCTCGGATCTGGGCAAGAAAGCGGAACTAGACAAGAATTTCACCGACTGGAAGATTTTATTTCCGAGAAGAGAGCCTGTAGAACGGCTCGTTGATCATTTCATGGACACGTGTGTCAGGTAGGACGCAATTTGTGGAAATTAACAAAAAAGAAGGCTTTCAGAGAAGCACGGCCGTGTTTCGACTGTCGACTAGACCTCAAATGCTATTTGACCATTATTCATAGCGTTATTAAGGATCTGGCGAAGAATATCAAATTGGTGACAGAGGATCACTTGAAATACGTGCCACAAAACTGGTAATAACAGGCTGTCAATTAGAGAAGCACGCAATGAATTGAAGGTATTGCCAAATGGAAACGATGGCTCAGCGGTTCACATTTGTCGATTTCGACTTTTTCGCAAATCCTACAAATCCAGAATACGCGGACGCCAAGGTAAAATGATTTTGAATCAGCACATACGAGCAAGATTTCAGCGGCCCGATAAATTGCGCCCGGAGGATATTTTCGACGATCCGCTATCTTCTCATGAGAAAATCCGTCGGTATTACACAACTTTCATACACTCGAGGCCGGACGTCTTGGATTTGGTGAAAAAAATCTACTATTGGGACTTTCTGCTTTTGAAAATGCCGGTGCCGGAGCTGAAAGTAGCAGAAACAAAGGATTACAAAGACGGATGGCATTGAGGATAAACGAAGAAATTAATAAAAATCACAAAATTTAATAAAAACCGTTGAATACTGCACGGCACCCTCGCCTCGAAATGCGCCAAGGCGGCGCCGCCTCGCCGCGTCCTGAAAAGCGTCAGTGACGTACTGGCGCGAAGTTTGTGTGGCAGGTCTGAGATTGAATTTCGCGAAAAACGGATTGTAACATTGACAAAATAGGCATTTTTGAAACGACATTTCGATAGAGAACAGTTTTTTCGGGAACACATAAGTGAAAAAGTCAATAATTTCTGAAAAAGATCATTCATTCCTGATTTTCTGACCGAAACGAAGTATTTTCGAAAACTGTAAATTTCTCCTCGAAAATTGGACATTTTCACTTGGTTAAGGTCTCAAAAGAAAGCTCTCTGTGTAAGAAAAAAATCTGATGGAACAGAATTTGAAAAAATTATCGAGAAACCCTTCAAAAAAATAAAAAGCACAAATTAATCAAGTTTTAAAAAAGAAATAAATTTTTTTTTCAAATTTTGTTCCATCAGCTTTTTTCCTCAGTTTGATAGCTTTATTTTGAGACTTCAAACGAGTCAAAAAATTGAATTTTCGCAGAGAAATAAGCAATTTTGTTTTACCGTTGAAAAATGGCGGCGGACAAAAAAGGCGCCAGCAGTCGACTCGCTTGCGCATTTCTCGGGGAGGGGGCCGTGTACTGTTCAAACAGTGTCAAAACTTGACACCTTCGCGCTGACACGAGAATTGCGCCAGCCGCATCGAGAAATGCGCCAGCGGGTCAGAGCTGGCGCAAAACTGTGTTCCACATGATATTTTCTTTCTGCCATTTTCACCAATTTTCGCGCCGTTTTCTATAATTTATAGCTTCAAAATTAAACAAATTTGATGTGCTATAACAAGTTTTTAATCGGAAAAATTGAAGACATACAGAAAAATAACCAAAAATTCAGTTCTCGTAGTGATTAATGCGCTTCTATTGATTTTTCACCTTTATCAGTCTGATAGCTTGATGCACTCGAAATTGGATTTATTTTCTTCTTTAAACTCTCGAAAATTGCTTCTTGTTTTCCATTGCTGCTCAAATTTTTGGTTTTCTTCAAAATACAATGCTAACTAAATTTTTTTTTGCAGTCACCATGGTTTTAGCCGATTTGGGCCGGAAAATCCGAAATGCGATCGGAAAACTCGGTCAGACGACCGTTATCAACGAGGAGGAGCTCGATGTTATGCTTAAGGAGGTCTGCACGGCTCTCATCGAGTCAGACGTCCACATTCGTCTCGTTCAACAGCTCCGAGTCAATGTCAAGTGAGCCAAGCGAGAAATTGTCTAAATTTATTTAATTTTGTTTAGGAAAGCCATCAATTTTGAAGAGATCGTTGGAGGTGCCAACAAACGTCGTTATATTCAAAAGACCGTCTTCAATGAGCTTCTGAAGCTCGTTGACCCGGGAGTCACTCCATTCACTCCAACCAAGGGAAAGCGCAATGTGTTCATGTTTGTCGGTCTTCAGGGATCCGGTAAAACTACTACTTGTACCAAGGTAAGGTTTTCTTTTTCGTACTTTATCTTGAGAAATGTTTATAGATGGCTTACTACTACCAACGCAAAGGATGGAAGACGTGCCTCATCTGCGCGGATACCTTCCGTGCCGGAGCTTTTGATCAGTTGAAACAGAACGCCACCAAAGCCAGAATTCCGTTCTACGGATCATACTCCGAGATTGACCCCGTCAAGATTGCCGCTGAAGGAGTGGAGAAGTTCACAGTTAGTTCAAAAAGAGTGCTTCCATTTATTATTTGTTGTTTTTCAGCAAGAAGGCTTTGAAATCATTATTGTCGATACCTCCGGTCGTCACAAGCAAGAAGCCTCGCTTTTCGAAGAAATGCTCCAAGTTTCCAACGCCGTTCAGCCAGACAACGTCGTGTTCGTGATGGACGCTTCTATTGGACAGGCTTGTGAAGCTCAGGCACGCGCTTTCTCGCAGACTGTCGATGTCGCCAGTGTGATCATCACCAAGTTGGATTCGCACGCAAAAGGAGGAGGAGCTCTTTCTGCGTAAGTATCCTTTTCCGGCTTCTCAACTGAAAATATACGATTCTAGTGTTGCTGTTACTAAATCGCCAGTCATCTTCATCGGAACAGGAGAGCACATCGATGATTTCGAGATTTTCAAACCGAAGTCGTTCGTCCAGAAATTGTTGGGAATGGGAGATATCGCTGGACTTGTCGATATGGTCAACGATATCGGAATCCAGGATAATAAGGAGTTGGTCGGAAGACTCAAGCAAGGTAATTCAGCGAAAATAGTGAAATGACTCCAAGTTTAATGACTTTCAGGTCAATTTACCCTTCGTGACATGTACGAGCAGTTCCAGAACATTATGAAGATGGGACCATTCAGTCAGATAATGGTATGTTTGTTCGTTTTGTTTTCATTTAACTGAAACGTTTACAGAGCATGATCCCCGGTTTCGGACCAGAATTCATGAACAAAGGAAACGAGCAAGAATCGGTGAACCGACTGAAGAAGATGATGACGATTATGGATTCGATGAGCGATAAGGAGCTCGACCATCCTAAGGCCTCGGAACTCTTCACGAAGGAAGCGAACCGAGTCGCCAGAGTTGCCAGAGGGTCTGGATGCCTCCAACAAGATGTTAGGGAACTCCTGGCTCAATACAAAAAGTTCTCGGATGTTGTCAAGAAGATTGGAAGTATCAAGGGTCTCTTCAACGTAAGTGTTTCTTTTCAAACTATGAAACTGATTTTTCCTCTCTGAAAGTAACTGAATTTTCACGAATTGTGTCTGCAGGGCAGAAACGGCGACATCAACCCACGAAACGTGAACCCCACACAAATGGCGAAACTCAACCAGCAGATGGCCAAGATGATGGATCCACGTGTTCTTCAGCAGATGGGCGGCATGGGCGGCCTTCAGAGTATGATGCAGCAGATGGCAAAGGCTGGAAAAATGTGAAACTGTTCCGGAAGGTCTTGACACGACATCTCGCGCAGTTTGAAGTTCATCGGAGATTTTTCATGTTGAGAGTCTGTCTTTTTTTAAATTAAAATTGGATAATATCCGGTCGTCGTTCCCTTCCAACACCTCTCTGTTCTTCTGCTTGTTCGTCTGTCTAGCATATATACTCTGTGATTTTTTTATTTGTATTTTTTATTCGAAAACCTCAAAAGTGACTAGAAAAACACATATTTATCGCTTTCGCCCACTCCTCCGAAATCTGTCGTCATTTCCTAGAAACTTTCTGAAATTCCTGACTTTTGACCGTTTTTCCCACTTTTCTCCATATTTATTCCCGAATCGTTTTCTTGTAAATAAAGATTCCTACTATTTTTGTGTTTCGGATGCTCATTTTTCGTTTTTCTAGCGAATTCGCATTTATTTAAAGTTGAAAACCACATAAATGAATAACTGGTTATTTTTAGAAAATGCCTCCAAAAACGAGAAAAGCAAAGTCAGAAGTCGACGAAGACGCCGAGGTTTCAACTTTTTAAATTAGAAAACATTGAGATTTATTGAACTTTAGGAGGCTGTTCAAGATATCGAAACAGGCAAAATTCCAGAGTCCGATAAGAATTTTGAGCGGAAACTTGTGGTTTCGAAGAGTGAGCAAAGACACAAAAATCGATTTTATTCGCCGATTTTCAGCCGGAAGCCTGCCAAACAGTCGGATTGTCAAACTGAGACATCCGAAAGAAGGGTGCGCTCTTTTCAAGATTTCCAAAACGTCTTTTGATGAGGTTACCAGATTTTGATCCAACTTTGTGAACATTTTCCTCTTTCCTCCAGGTTCTCGCTGTCAACGACGGTCATCGCTCGTTTTTCTACGGAGAAAGCGTCATCGAGGACGGCACAATTCACCTCTTCGCTCCCTACAACCCAGTCTTCGTGTGCCTTCCGTATCTGAAGAAATCATCGTCGAAGTTCGTCGAAATCGATGAGATTCTCGTCGACGAAAAGTTCGATGGCATTAAAGAACTGCAGACGAATGAGCGAGTCCTGAAGGCGTTGGAAGGTGTGGCCGATGTGAAGGGTGAGTGCGAAATAGGAGGAATTCTGGGAAAAGTGTCATTTTCAGATGTGATGGAAGTGAAATTGTTTCGATTGAATGAGGAGAAAATGATGGAGTGGATGCGGAAAAAGTTCGATTCGCTCAAGAAGGAACTCGAGGTTGATGCGCACAAGTCGCTGCTCGATTCTCGTGAGTTTCCAGATGTTTATTGTTTTAATTATAATATATTTCTTATAGCCGACGCATTCGACCGTCACGTCTTCACATTCCTCTCCGACTACCTGCCCTCCGACATCGCCGCCTCCGTCAAACTTCACTTGAACATCCAAGAGCCAGTCGCCTCGGAAAACATTGATATGAGCATGAAACGAAAGGCCGTTGACGACGACATCGAAGTCGACAAGCCGGTCGTTAAGAAGCCGAAAGAGTCGGTTCAAACGAAGAAACTGCAGGCCGCCTCGAAGGGAACCAAATCGATAAGCTCATTCTTCTCCAAGAAATAAGCATTTTGATTTTATCTGAATTTCAGATTCTGAAAATTGTATTTAATCATTTCCCCACTCATTTATTCCATTAATCTCACTCGGATGTTCTCCTCATTCAACGATTCTCCCTGGTTTTTTGTTTTAAATTGGTTCGATTTGATCTACTTGTTTTTATGTAATACTTGAAATTGCTCATTTTTCCATAAGTTCACTTTTTCTTCAAAAATTACTACGCCTGTGAAAATCTTTCGAACCCATTACCTTTTTCATTCGAGAACTGTTGATCACAAAGAGTTTTTTGCTCTCCACCTACTTTCCTTAATTTTTATTCATGCTTCAATTCCACTTTTGAACAGATGGCGTCCCGCCTGGCAGCCTCCAGAATCGTGCACGCCAGCCGCGGAATCTCACAGCCGACGGCGTACGGAAAACGAATGGACCGCCTGTCGAACCGAATCTGGGGAGAAGTCGTCATGCCGACAGACACGAAAAGTCTCAAGGTGGGCATTTCTGAACAATTAGACGATTTCCGATGTTTCCAGGTAGTCCGTGTTATGTCCGCCGAGCCGTACGAGACGAAAGAGCAACTGTCACCAGAGTACTATCCGAATTTGCCAATGTTCCACTACCTGACCAAAATGCTCCGATTCCACGGACTCTTCTTCGACGATCACGTCGTTTTCAGAGAGGTGCTCGAATATCCCTTCGAATACTTGAACATATTGATAATTTCAGGTGCAAGACAATCTGAAAACAATGCGGGGAAAGGTGGTCCGTCCGCCGATCGGACAGGGAAAACGAGCACAGCTGCGTGGCAAAAAGTGATCTCACGAGGAGGAAGCAACGAATTCACCCCTTCTTTTTTCCTAGCTTATTTTCTTTGTTTTTTAGAATTTAGATTATCGTTGAAAATTTCTCCTGTTTGGCTTTCCACATAAAAACTTCAAAATCCATTTCGAGTGTGGTGTTAGAAGAGTGTAGAATTCAGAGAGTATTTTAGTATTTCCAGAGAAAGAAAGAGAGTCGTTGTTCAGAAGAGCGTGCTTGCAAACGATGTCGTCACCTCTCGATTAAAAGTTCAATTCCCCTTGGAATAAGTCTTATCAGCTTATCAGATTCACATTTCTTGTCTAGTTTGATTGAAATTTCCATCGATTATTTCAGATATGAAACGAATGAGTGACGGGCCGAAAAACGATGGAAAGAAGTCGAAAGGTGGGCGGAAGTGCTCTTTCCGATGTTCCAAAGGGGATTTCAGGGGCAGACACTGATCTCTTCGGACGTCCGATTAAAACTAACGGATCTTGGGAGTCAAAGGTACATAATTGATTCGAAAAAGTTAAAGAAAAGACGATTTTTTGCAGAATGACGGAGATTTGATGATTTTCACTCACAATGAAGTGGAAGGGAGAGAGAAAATCGCCGGATTTGATATGGGTAGACGAGAGTTGGAGTTTTGAGGTTCCCCACGAAAAGCAGTGATTTCCAGACGGCACACTCATCAAAACAAAATCTGGAAAAGTGTTTCCGGTGGACACGAGGGATTGGCAGTGCGTTTTCGGATCAATACCTCCCAATCTTTACCTTTTTCAGACTTTTATACGAAAACATTCCGACGGATCTCAAGAAATTGCACTCGGACGGCTACAAAATTGTGATATTCACCAATCAGAAAGGCATTCATGTGGGAAAAGTGGATAGAAAGGAGTTTCGAAAGAAGATCGAAGCGATTGTTGCGAAATTGGGAGTGCCTGTTCAGGCGTTTGTTTCTGTCGCTGGAGGGATTTATAGGTGAGGGTTAGACGAGATAAATGAACAACGAATCGGATATTTCAGAAAACCATGTGTCGGAATGTGGAACGAACTGAAAGAGCACAACGACTTCGTTGAGATTTCCGAGAAAAACAGCGTCTTTGTGGGTGATGCAGGTGGAAGACACAAGACCAAGGTATGATTCCCTTCTCCTTTTTTCCGATTCATTCTTTTGTTTTTCAGACCCGTCCCAAGAAGGATCACTCATTCGCCGATCGGTTCTTCGCCTCGAACGTCGGCGTCAAGTTCCAGACTCCTGAGCAGTTCTTCGGAAATTCATCGGCTGAAGAACCTTGGGGGCCGCCGTCTTTCGAACCGAAGTCACTCTTCGATGACGGAATTCCACTTGTCGAACCGGAAAACACGAGATTGAACCCTCCGTCGGACGGCAAAGAAGTCATTGTGATGGTGGGATTCCCGGGCTCTGGAAAGTCACAGTTCTCGAAAATGCTGGGAGGAAATGGTTACAAAGTGGGAATTCTTGTCATAGTCTTCGAGAATTCAGAAATTTTTTAGATAATCAACAGAGACACGATTGGAACGTGGCAAAAGTGCGTGGCAACCGCCCGTTCGCACCTCGCCGATGGTCACTCTGTCGTCATTGACAACACTTCTCCAGACGTCGAATCGCGGAAGCGATACGTGGAAATAGCCAAAGAACTCGGCGTTGCGTGTCGATGCTTCGTGATGAACGTGCCGATGGAGCACGCAGAGCACAACATCAGATTTCGAGTTCTCACGAACGATGCAGCAACGGACATCTCGTCGATGGTGCTGAGAATTCACAAAGGAAAGTATGTGGAGCCGACGGAGCAGGAGGGATTCTCGGAGATCGTCAAAGTGAACTTCCGGCCCAAGTTCGAAGTGGAGGAGCATGAGAAACTTTATAAAATGTACTTGATTGAATGATTTATCGAATTCTGTGTCAAATGAACCTGATACTCACGAAAGGGGTTTGTTTATTTAAAAAAGTACAGGAAACGCTGAAAAAACAAGAGCTGTTTGGATGAAGGAGTATTCCGACTGGAACTTTGTTTGTCTTTTCTGAATCTGAAAAATGTTCCATGTTCGCATTTTGTGGAATCGATGATAACTGAATAAGGAATTTGGTTTTTTTTTGGTTTATTGAAAAAAATGACAAAATTACAATAAAAAGTGAAAAACCCGAAACAAAAAACACATAAAGAAACAATTTTTTAAGGAAAAAAATGAATTAGAAATTGGAATTGGAATTGTTGACTGTTGAAGATACTGCCTAATGGTAGACGACGTGCGCTGGCGGTTGGTTCTCGTCGTTTTGCGGAGCAGGTGTCGACCAGTAGAAGAAGGAGTTCATGACCATTTCGTCCTCCGGAGCCAAGGTTTCTTTTGAGCTCTTCTTTGCTCGTTTCGCCTTTGGAGCATCGACGGTCTCCGGGGCTCTCTTCTTTTTTGTTGGTTCCTCGGGACCCAGAAGAGCTCTGTGCTCTCTGAGGCGTTCAGTCTGAAATTTAAAAAATTAAACCATGGAAAGAAAACAAATAAATAGCTCACCACTTTCGTCACGACGACAAAATCCTGGCAGTGTGCCTTGAACCGCCTTGCCTTCTCCGGCTCCTCGACTGGCGTCAAAACGAGGATAGGGGTGTAGACGTGGAGAGACTGCAGAACAGCTCTACTCGTCGCCTCCGTTCCCTTATCACTCGTTATCAGCAGTGCCGAGAAGTCGATTCCCAGCTCCATCATCTCGCTTCCCATCTTCGCTTCCATCGTCCACGACTGCTCCGGAAGCGGCTCGGAAAGGCGCCACGGCTTCCATTCCTTGTTCTCCTTGTCGAACTTGTACCTGAAATTAAAACATGATTAAGGAAACTGTCTACGCGGGAAGTGATGAACTCACTGCATCGTCTTCCGCTCGAACTCGATCGACGGAATGTACGTCGCGTACTTTTCCAGCCCTCTCACACTGTATTTGAGGGGCGGGTTGAGGCATCTTCCCTTCTTCGTCACCTCCATCTCGGCGATCGGCTTCACGATGTCCCACTTCGCCTGGTTTCTGACGGTGACGGTGACGTCCATTGTTGATTCGCTGATTAACTGTCTGAAAATAGAGAAAATGAGATTTAGAAATTGGAAGAGAGAAGGCAAATGGTCACCGTCTAGAAAGGGGAATTCTCAGAAGAATGAACCGAAAGTGGCTGAAACGATAATTTCTGTTCCTGGGGCGTGGCATTGGGCGGTGAAAGGGCGTCTTTCAGGCGGAAGAGATCGATAGTCGGCTCGGTGTTCCCATCAGTGTGAACCACGTGTCAGAGGGAAGAGGGGATTACGTCGGCGGGGAGGTGACGAAGAAGGGAGGGTCGATGGGAAGATAAGGGGCGAAGGTGTCTGGGAATGGACGAGATCTCGTAACCGAAGAGGGACACGGAGTACGGATCTGTGCTCACTGCGACAAGATTCATTCGGAACGAACAATCGGGAGCACCCAATGGGAACATCAATCTGAAGATCAGATGTATCGATTGGGAACCGACATGAGCATCTCTACAGTGCTCCACAAAATGATACGGCCAGTCGGGAAGAATGCGGAAAAGGGAGATTTTCCCCTTTTTGGGAATAAGTCTCTAGAGTTTTCGAGGTTTTAATCACCTTTCTCCAGGATTTTCCGTATGAACCATGTCCGAACGCCTCACTATTTCTTTCGCAGTCTCTTCCCATAGAATCGCCAGCATAGACACCGTGAAACGGAGCCCATTTGAAAACTGTGGAATGACCAGGGAGCGCAGTGATTCTTGAAAAACATTCTTTTTTTGATGGGAGATTTCTCGGAAACGTTAACATTTTCACACACATTGGTATTGAGGGAAGGCACAGGTGGCCTTCTGATTAGTCCATTTCGGTGGATTGGTCCGCCGAGCTGTGCATTCGGACCGCTACCCGATGGAGAGCTTGCTGTTCGTGGACTTGCTTGGTTCAAGTGCCATTCTGGGACCAACTGATAATTTCAGCAAGTTATCACCGTGTGGCAGTGTGACTCCGATTCATTTTTATCATCAGTTCAGCATTTATTGTATCTCGTATTCGCCCTCTCTCGCTTTCTCAGAGACTTTACTCTACAAACAGTTGATTATCTGCTTCTATTCTAGTCCATACTCCCTTTCGG
The DNA here is from genome assembly GCA_963932285.1 of Caenorhabditis macrosperma. NCBI lineage: Eukaryota > Metazoa > Nematoda > Chromadorea > Rhabditida > Rhabditidae > Caenorhabditis > Caenorhabditis macrosperma. The sequence goes on from OZ010620.1 coordinate 10,439,422, forward strand.
TCCCAAGATCTCGCCCATTCCCAGACACCTTCGTCTCTTATCTTCCCATCGACCCTCCCTTCTTCGTCACCTCCCCGCCGACGTAATCCCCTCTTCCCTCTGACACGTGGCTCACACTGATGGGAACACCGAGCCGACTATCGATCTCTATTGATCTCCTCCGCCTGAAAGACGCCCTTTCACCGCCCATTGCCCCAAGATACAGACAAGTCGTTCCGGCCACTTCCGGTTCATTCTGTCGAGAATTCCTCCTCCTGGACGGTGATAGTTTTCCTTCTCTCTTCAAACTCTTCTGAAACTCAATTTCTCTATTTTCAGACACTAATAATCTCAGCGAACGAAAGATGCCAATCACCGTCACCGTCGGAAACCAACGAAAGTGAGACATCGTGAGCCCCCTGGCCGAGATGGAAGTGACGAAGAAGGGAAGACACCTCAACCCTCCACTCGTCTTCACCGTGCATGGATTGGCAGAGGACCAGCAATACATCGCCTCAATCGAATTCGAGCGGAAGGAGGAACAGTGAGTTTATTTTTTAATTTATCTTTAAAACTGTCCATTATTCTAATTGTATTTCAGACACAAATTCGACAAAAAAGAAAAGACCTGGAAGCCGTGGCAAGTCTCGGAGCCAGTGCCGGAGCAACGCTGGACTCTGGACGCAGCGAAAGGAAGCGATTTGATGAGAAGAGGAATCGACTTCTCGCAGATGCTGATCACGTGCGAGAGAGGGAGCGAGGCTCCGAACAAGGCGGTGCTCCAATCCCTCCACGCCTACAGCCCCCTGCTCGTCCTCACTCCCGTCGGACACCCGGACAATGCGAGGCGATTTCAGCAAACCTGCCTGGAGTTTGTCGTCGTGACCAAGATTGTGAGTTGTTTTCTTCACAATGTTTCTTTATTTCTGTTTTTTTTTCAGTCGGAAAGACTCAGAGAGCACCGAACTCTGCTGGGAGCCGTGGAACCTGCAAAGGAAGCAACCAGGAAGAGAAAGACTGCGGATCTGGGAGCTCCGGAAGCAAAGAGGACAAAGAAGAACGTTAGAGCTCCAGTGGTGATGGACGTCGAGTGCTTGGACTATCCGCCGATTGCAAACGATGAGAACCTTGGTCCGTTCGTCCACCGCCTTCCCTTTCCTCCCCAGCCACTTCAGAAGGCGAATCACCAACTCAATGTGCCAGAAGTCGACCCGGACGACGAGCTGTCGGACGAAGACTTCATGGCAAAGTTCATGGTCCCTTCTGCTCCGTTCCGTCGAATCAACTAGACGATCATCATTCTCTCATTTTTTGTTTTTACGTGTTTTTTTGTTACGGTTTCTCTCACTCTTTCATTGTCATTTTTTCATTTTTCTTTCAATAAATTCAAAAAAAAAAGCCAAATTCCTTGTTTTCACTTAACTTCTACTTCTTCACATAGGTGGCAAACGTGTTCCAGGTGTCAGTTCCGGAAAGAGAGGGTTTTTCTCGCAGTAATCTTGTAAAGTTTTTTTATTAGAAAAGTGCTAATTCCGTATGACAGCGACAATAATATGAACATTGGGTCGATGTTTCAATTTGAAAATAACCAAAATCGCCTACACCATCACCATCACTTCCACAAATACGCGAGCACGACGAACAGCGAAGCGAGCAGGAATCGCATCGAAACCGTCGAGTTGTCGCCCTTTGGAAGACGGAGCTCCGGCAGTTTGTCCACTTTGAACACCCCGCAGTCCTTGGGGAAGTTATCCGGGGGCATGTAGATCTGATTGTGATCTCCCACTCGGTACGCATATCCCGTTCCGCCCATCAAATGGAGCTCCAAGTGGCAATGGGCAAACCACCAGCCGGGGTTGACGGCTCGGAATCTGATGGTTATGTAGCCACCGACGGGCAGTGTGATCGTGTCTCTCTTCGTCGGATTCTTGACGTTCATCCCCTCGATCGCCCCTCCCAGCCACTCCTTCTTCCGCCACTTCTTCCCGTTGCAACTGACCGTCGGCCCGTCACAATCAATGTCCGCGTTCATTTGATCGATGAATCCCGACGCGTTGTACGTCGGATATCCCACTTTCATCACGTAGAAATGGTGGCCGTGAAGGTGGAACGGATGGGCGTAGCCAGTGCCCATTGCGCCTCCGAGACCCATATTGTAGAGGGTTATCTGGACGATGTTGTTCAGTTTGTGCTCCAAGTGGTAGAAGCAACGGCACGTCGTGTCGAGGTCAGACGCAGAGTTGTTCGAGCAAGCGGTTTGCGAGCAGTCCTGGAAGTATGGGACTTGAAGAGCAAAATCAAGAAGTTTTGATGGGAGATTGACAGTTGAAACAGGTCGCAGTAACACTATCGCACGCCATCGAAATGGCCCCGCAACCGGAGAGAGCTCTGCCGGAGAATCGTTTTATCTCGATACTGATAAGAGATATCAAAACATTATCAGTAGCAGACTTGTAGATCACAACTAGGACTACAAGTTTGCTGTTGACAACTTTTTGATATATCTTATCAATCTCAAGATGTAATGATTCTCCGGCAGACCTCTCATTGCCACGCTAATCTCACGTACCGTAGCAACGGAGCTCATGTCGTCCGAGTGATAATAGGGAATCCCCCATGGGAACTGGAACAAGAACTGGTCCATTTGAGAGTCGTGGTGCATGTTTATGAAGTGCTCCTGAACGAGAAACTATCGAAGATAACACACACACTCCCATTTCCGTACCTCGAACCCTCCGTTGAACTGTGTCGCCTGGAGGATCTCCGCTTCGATGGCTTCCGGGTACGGGTTCTCGAGTTTATCGTAAGAGATGCACGTGAAGTTCGGCTGGGCGGTCCATGTCTCGAATGGACAATTGAGCACGGAGCACTTCTTGGTGGCGGTGCACTCGGGATGGAGAAGGTTGGCTGTAATGAGAAGATGGGAACACTGATCACCGTCTCAACTCACGTGTGGTCTTGTCCTCTGGCAACCCAGCAATCTCGTATTCAATGAACCCGAATCCGTAAACAATCGGAATCTCGGACCAGTCGAAGAAGTATCTCTGGATCGTCTCCACCTGGATCCGGTAGCTCTTCTTCGTCGGCTTCTCGAGTCCCTTGATGAGAATGTCGTATCGCTCCCCGGGAAACACGATCAGTCTGTCCACCTGCATCGGAACCACCTCGTCTCCGTCGGCTGCCACCACGGTCATCGAGTGACCTTCCACGTAGAGCATCAGCTCCTGAGCGACACCTCCGTTCACGATTCGAAAGAGAACGTCTTCGGCTGAAATATGGGACGAAAGTGTTATTGCCAATGGTTTCTGTTTCACTGTATGAACAAAAAAGTTGCTGTTAGGAACAAAGGAGTTGCTGTTTTCCCCTGGATCCATGCTATTGCATTCACCCGAAATGACGATTTTGACGAGAAAGTTTTCTTTCGCCGGCCACCAGAGGTCTCGAAACGAACGAGACACAGCTCTAAACGACTGTTACAGTAAACTTCTATTTGTTTTCAAAAGTCCGAAATCCGGCCGATTTTCATACGGATATTTCGATAAAACAAATTAGGAATGATAAAGGAATGGATTGACACGAAAAACAGCCAGAAAAACGGCTGAAATTGATTTTTCATGGCCAGTTGCAAATTTCAAAACTTTTCCACAGTAATTCGAACTGTCGGTGGCCTAGAAAACTCTTTCTCGTAAAAATCTTCATTTCGGGAATGCATCCGATAGTATCTCCCCTCCCCACTCACTCGCGTTAATCTTGAACCGTTCGAGTGGCAGATTGAACGGTTGCGTCTTCACAATCTCGTGGTCGTACCATCCCTTGTCGTTCAGAAGAATCGCCGATATCGGAACAGCTCCCCCGACGTTTCCTGAATAACAACATTCCCGAGTTCAATACCAGGGGTTTTTGGTCAGACAATACAAGTGCAACTCGTGATACAGTAATGCACACACCTCCGTCCGAAGTTCTCGTTGGCTGCCAGCACTTGGTGAAGTCGTCGTATCCGTACATCCACTTCATCGTCTTGTCCTCCAACTGCATCCACGCCTCCTCTCCCACCTTCGTCGCCCAATCCTGGAAGAGTGGTTGGGGATCTCAAATACTTTCGGGGGGCTACCTGCAACAAGAGGAAGTACTCTCTGCTGGGAATTATTCTCTTCCGATCGTCCAGTGTTGGAACCGAGGTCTCGTTCTGATCGACGACGATGAATCCTGGAAACATGGCTTCTCTGCATACTCCCTTTCGGTCTCAAGATCTCTCCCATTCCCAGACACCTTCGTCTCTTATCTTCCCATCGACACTCCCTTCTTCGTCACCTCCCCGCTGACGTAATCCTCTCTTCCCTCTAACACGTGGCACACACTAATGGAACACCTGTCGGACACAATTGTGGCTTGTTGTGATACACGCCGTGGTCTCGCATGAACAGTTTAGAAACATGTTGTGTGCGGTAGAGCGCACTTTCTGATTCCCACTAACCGATTTTTAAAAATTTCGCTTAAATTTCGAGATTCTCATTTATTGCTCGAAACTTTCTCATCGCGCACAAAAACCAATCTAACGCCCAAGAAATCATCTTTTTTTTTGATTTTCTTCTGAAAATCTTACTGCCATCAAGGAATGCGTCAGGCGCGTCAAACCGGCGCAACCCCTCCAAAACCGCCACCTTTTCACTACCATCTGTTTCTGTTTCCCACAGACCAATGGACCCTAGTCTAACCGAGGGGACTCAACCCAATCCCGTCTCCCTCCTCCCTCCTCACCTCCCGCAATTCCGTCTCCTCTATCGGTCTGCATGTGGCCGTGATACCAATGAGTTCCCTTATTGTCAGCAATGAACCGGTACTCGAACCGATTCGTGCTCTGAATCGGACACTGCTGCACGAACGCCACTCCGTCCATGTACCACATTCCGTGCTTGTCGATTCCGTGCACGTGGATCGTCATCGAGTCCATGAGGATCATGTTCGACACTCGGATCCACACCTCGGACATGTAGGGAACGACGATCGGCGCGCCGGGCCTGCGATTGCATTCTGAGTAGTCTCTATCGTCACTCTGAACACCTACATGTCTCCATTGATGGCAATGATCCTTTTGTGCAGTCCATCAGCCACCAACACGTCTTCCATCCGATTAGCGTCTCCTGGATCAGACTCGTAGTTCAACGAATAGTTCAAGAAACACGGCATCAACTGATTCGGCTCTCTTTTTGTCCACGTTTGCTGAAATATTCGGGTTATTAGACCTAAAGCAGTATGCTGCAAACCGTTTTGTAGTCGTAATCCACGGGCGTTCCGTGTTTCGCCACATTGTCATTTCGATAGCTCATTGTGAGCTTCTTACTGATTTTCATGTCATAGGCGTAGACGCCATTCTGAAACAATAACATCGTCAGAGTTTCCGATTTGAAACACATTGTTTGGAGATTCTTTTGCACTCGTCCAATGCAAACGTGCTCCTCCGCTCCATAGGTGTCTGCGACTCGATTGTTTGCACGCTGTTTCGCCTACGCAGTTTGAACTAGTTCTAGAAATTTCAGGCGCAGGTACGAAGAAAAGTTTAAATTCTATGGATGAGAGCCAAGAAGCGCGATTGCATTCGATGTGCGCACTGTTTCCGTGTAGTCGAGACACTACTGTAGTTGAGGTATCAGTCGACGGAGTTATCACAAGTTGATATCGGGCAAAGTTGTGATTCACAACTTTGCTCGGTATCAGTTGCACATTTGTTACCCAATTGTCATCATAATGTAGCACAACGCTCACGAATTGCCCTGACTGACATCTGTTTCGCGGAGCATTTGAGCTTCATTCATTATCATCGTCCTAAATAGAAACACCGCGAGAACCACACGAACTCTGCGTCTCTTCTCTCCACACACTGTCTCGCCACGTTCTACTGTAATTTTAAGTTAGTAAGAAGAGCGCTCTATCTCACAAAAGTTCCCCCTAGAATTTGGGAAAACGAAAGTCCCCATGCCGACCGCTAGTTGACAATGCTCGCTCAGTTTCTACTATCGGATGCTATCGAAATAGCCCTGTAATTATGTTAACAGAGCTCTGCCGGAGAATCATTATATCTCTAATCACTCACGAGATATAGTGATTCTCTCCTCGGCTGCGGGGGCATTTCGATGGCAACCGATAGTAGTTCCCATAGGAATCAGAAGAGGAATCAGAAGAGACACCACTTCATATTAGTTCCCTAACTGACGTCATCTGAATTCCCCCGAGACTTCCTTGTCTCTTCTCTCTCTCCCTTGCCCCCGTGTCTCACCTCATCTGGTTTCATAATCTTCAGTGGGCTCGCATACTTCTGATAGCATTCGACGGCGGCGAAAACTTGAAAAAGTACCAGAAAAAGAGCCAGCGAATCGGCGAGAATCCTCATTTTCGGCTAGACGATTCGCCCGCAAAACGAGGCGAAATGGCGCTTTTACAGTGTGTTCGACGCCTTTTCCCACTCGCCTCTCGCTTATCAACTCCCTCATTATCACCGCTATCATAAGCCGCCAGAATCGCTCGTCAACACTTTGTGTGCACACGCTTGGCTCGAAATTTCTCGCTTTACGTGTGAAAATCGAGGGGCGTAAAAATGGAAACTAAGCGCGCCACAGTTGATAAGGGCCGATAAGCGGGGCGCGAAAAAGAAGGAACAAAAAATCAATCACGTGACATGCTGGGATGCGTCATTCTGATGAGAACAGAGGGAAAGTTGTCAATTTATCATTAGGAACAAGAACATTCAAAATAGATTGAAGTTATATTAGAGTATCGACATTAATTAACATAGAAATCCATAAAATATCGAGATGTGGAGAGACGAAAGAAAAGAAAGAGAGAAGAAAGAGCGGAAAGCAACTGGATGGAAACAAGAAACGAATTCAGAAGGAGCACGTCGAGTTGTAGTGCTCTCCGAGTGTGAACGCACGTCGCAAGTAGACAATTCGAAGTGGTCGCTCTTCTGGGTTGTCGAACTGCTCGCCGAGTCGTCGCTCTCCGTCCGTCTTGTAGACAATGATAACCTTCTGGTAAATCTCGGCGATCGCACTCAACTCGAGCTCTCCTCCCCAGACACCGCCCATTTCGGCGCACCGCTCGACTCCGAGAATGTACTTTTCCCAGTTGACTTCCGGATCAGCTGCTGCCTCAGCGACGTCGTTTGATGACACAAACGGCATTAAATCGACCTTGTGTTCACGTAAGTAGGCGGCACAGTGCTTGCGGAGCTTCCGAGAGGAGATCTGTGAAAAGGAGCGTTTATAAAGGAGTTCCAATGGGTCGCCCTACCTCAATTCCATCCTCCTGCAACTGATGAGCCAGTGAGTTGTACAGACAGTCGCCGTCCGCCGCGATCTCGACCATCTTCAAGCGATGTTCGGCGAGGAGCTGAAAGCATCCAAATGAGCAGCATCGATCAGAAAAAACAGTTTGAAGCGAATGAGCACAACTTCAGAGTCCGCGAGCAATAGTATTGCGAAATCAACTTTCCCGCGATTCTCTCAAAAATGCATACTCACCTTCTTGATGGCATCCTTTTCGACGTGCTTCTCCGAACTACTCTTGTTCGCCGCCTCCTTGTCGGTCTGCGCAGCCGTCTTCATTTTCTCGTCGGCCTCCTTCTTTTTCGCCTGTCTCTTCGCGGCCTTGTTCGAAATCTTGAAGTTCTTGTAGAACGTTCCGCACGACGACTCGTCCTTGTCATCCGCTTCTTCATCATCCCCCACTTCCGGAGAAGTAACTTGCTCGGGCGATGCGGCGGGAGGACCCGAAGTTTCGCCAGAGTCGTCGCATGGTTCTTCAGCGGCCAACTCGTTCCGATGACGCTCTTCTTGTTCTTTCTCGAGCTTATCGCACTGCAACAAATCACAAAGTTCAGAGAATAAGGAACCAAAGACTCACCTCGGCATTCGTCTCCTTCTGCTTCTGCTTGTTTCCGCTCTTCGCCGCTTTCTTCATCGCCAGAAGTTTCGCTGAATCGACAGCCTTTTTAATGTGTCTCATCTTGGATGCAATCGACGATGACTCAGCGAGTCTCGGCAGAAAGAATGCCAAAAAATGTCCGGGATATGGCTCATTTTGGCGCTAAGGCTAGATCAAAAAGTGTAAACCGTTCGTTTTGCCGCCAAAACGTCATTGATCTCGATGTTTTTCCCGCTCATTTTTCGAAGAACAAAAAAATTATCGACCAACGTGTCTGAACCCTGACATTTTAACGAGTTGCTTCCCGAATGGTTACGAAACTCGAACCCATCATATTTTTCCTGATAAAACTCACAGTTGCGCCGGAAACTGGCAGTCAAATCGACGAATCGCCGCATCATTTCTCTCAGAAAATATAGAGAAAACGGCATTTTATCAGACGTAAAAACATAATATTGTTATCCGTCGTCGCCGATTATTTCCCAGCCTACGGCCCCCGGGGAACCCATATCGTGCCTAATTAACGGCCGCCGAATCGCCCACCTCTCAGCTCTTTCTTCTCCTTCCGATGACGTGTCACTATCGGATTCTCTTCGTTTTGCTCATCGTCAGATGTCATTTTCAGTTCTATAACTGAAAATCCAGAGGAAGGCTGATTTATAAGCCATGTGAAGGGTCGAGATATAGGTGAAAGCAGTTCGGACTTGTGGTTTTTTTTCACAGCGAATGGGAGAAGAAATGCGTTCATTTTTACCGGAAAACTCATTCATCATCACAATATTGATGTCCTTAAAGCGTGCGGATAGGAAATAATAATACCGACTAGTGTTACGGGGTTACAGACGAGAATGGAGAGAAAGTTTAAATCAAAATGAGTAAATGAAATTATTTGTACTATTTACATGAAATGATTATCCGGATGTGTTGCGGAGCTCCAGGACGATTCTCTCGAGCGCTTTGCCTAGTTGCATCGTGTCTACGGCGGTTTCCGCTTCGGCGTACACACGCACAATGTTCTCGGTTCCCGATGGTCTGCAACATATTGATAATGCCGTTTTCGATGAAATGCATTCTTTATTCCAAAAATCTTGAAACTTGCGCAAACGCGCTCCGCTGCATTCATGTTGGTCTCGCCACGACTATCGTCTGCGTCTATCGTGGAATAGACGAGGCAGAGATGATAGTTGTGGCGAGACCAACACGAGTCCAGCGGAGCGCGTTTGCGCAGGTTTCAAGATTTTTGAAATATACGTTTATATAAAAGAATAATACCTGATGAATGCACGTGCGTTCTGGTACTTGGTGACTTCTTGATCAATCAGGTTTTGGATTCCAGCGGGTTTCACGAGTTTTTGCTCGGATTTAGTCGTCTTGAAAATTGATCTGTCCTCGACTGGAACCTTGATCTGCACATTCGGCAGATCATGATACAACTTGTTCAGCCAATCTTCCATCGACCATCCCCTGTGGCGGAGTACGGTCTCGACAGCGAGAAGATCGCCTATCGCGTCTCCGACAGTCTCGTTGATGATCCGGGAGAAGAGTGCCAGGCAGCGGAGAGGAACGGGCAAATCCAGGCTCGATCTGATTATTCTGTCGAAGACCTCACTGAAGACGACAGTTCCGTGTCCGTTGGCCTCGAAGTAGATACCAATGTCGAATTCAGAAGCCGCTTCGTGAAGATGCTTCACTCCGGTCTTCACGATGATTGGTTCAATGCCCAGCTTCTCGCGAATGTATCTCGTCGAATTGCCGTTTGCGTAGGCCGTCTGCACGATTCCCATCGTGAGGCGTTCTTTCGGTTTTGTGCTTTCATAAAACTTCAACAGCTCACAAATGTAAGTGGCGTAGAGAACGGCAATCTTGTCACCGTCGCCCAACTCGACTTCATCGTCGGCTCCATTCGGCTTTGGGCGGAAATAGATGAGACGATCGGCGTCTCCATCGAACGAGGCGCATTTGTTCAGCTTTAGTTGATCACCAGACGAGTTCCGGAAATTGGCCGGGAATTTCTGTTGGATTTTCACATAGTCCGCACCGCAGTTATGATTGAGATTGCGAACATCGTATTCCGTCTCTCCAGAGTTCACGAAATCAATCTGGAGCAAGTTGTCGCCAACGTATTGGAGCAGTTTCTTGAAACAAGGTCCGCCGACACCATTCGCACAGTCCAGACGGATGTGCGGTTCGTATCTGCAAATAATGAGATGAATGCCAACGATTCGCGAACGCTCTACTTACTTTGAATCAGCCGGCTCTTCAATCATTCCATGCAGCAGTGAGAATGACATAGCGAGTGTTTCATAGTATGCATGATGAACAGGCAGTGCAAAATCTGGATCATTCATACACCTGACGCCGTAGTGAAGCATCGGAGTCGTCACAACGCCGTAGTCCTTGAAGGCAACGTTGAAAAGTTCGGCGCCGGCACGCGCGGCCTCCTTCAAGTGAGGTCCCGAGACGCGGGTATCGATTCCGCAAAGGACGACCCCTCCGAACTCCTTCGTCACGACGATGTTGCTCTCGAGAGCACGAACGACTTCCGGAAACTCGGCGTCTGTTGCATTAACGATTTCTGTCGCGTATTTCTGAAATAAATGTGGTATTTCGAAGAACTCACATAATTTTCTCACCTCCCACATACCATTGATCATCTCTCCACTCGGATCAATAAGTTTAACACCGTTATCCTCCCCCGGATTGTGCGAAGCGGTTATCATCATACCGATGGCTGAACTCTGCTGACGGGCGCGCAGACCGGCCACGTAGGCGCAACGGAAAACGATGAACGGCAGCTTCTCGGCTTTGAAACGAAATCCGGCGGTTCCTGAAAAATGCATTTTTAATTGATGCTGTTTCACACAATTTCTTACCATACGAGAATTGTTCATAGTCCTCGATTTTGTGCACCGTTTTCAGATGCGTGAGGTTGCCAGTGCGCGTGTATTCCGACGGAACGACGATATGATCGACATTGACCATGACTGAAGAGAGAAACGCGTGATTTCGAGCGGGAAGCAATAGTAAAAATCAAGTATTGGACGGAAAACACAGGTGATAAGACGACGGCTTATCAGTTTTTTTGTCGAATGACGCCAAAAAGATCGAAAAAGGCGTTGTTAGGATCAAGAATGTCGGCTATGACGGCCACGCGTTATTTCTAGGCCGCGGCCGTTTACTTCCCATGAGGGGGGCAGGGAGAGAAGGGAAACGCGTGGAATAGCAAAGAAAATTGTGATATTTCGAAGACAGAAGGTTATTAGCGGCTGAAAGAAATGCGCTGGAATTGGAGATCAAAGTTGTGCGAGTCGCCAAAGATGTTTTTTCAAGTATGTTTTTTTTTCCTGTAGGCGGGTTGATTGAAGTCGTTGGAATTTCTGCGACAATATAACGCGTAACTTGACCAAAGAATAGAGACAGAAAGGAATTTGAAAAAAGAAGAGGAAAAAAAGCGAAGCGAATCGGACTAGATTTCGAAGAATGACAAAAATTAAAGCGGGTTGAAAATCGAAATCAAAATTGGCGCTTCGCAATTAAAGGCGCACGCAGTTTTTCGGCATTGAGTCTCGCAACGATTTATCAGCTACTGTAATTGTTTTCAAACAGAATTTATTGAAAACTTTGCATAAATGCCGAGAAATTTTCAATTTGTATCGTAAACTCTATGAAAAGTTTATTGAAAATCAGAAGAAACATTTTCAAAAAACCAAGAAAAATGAAGTATGATAGAAATTTATTAAAAATGGAGGAGGGATGTAAAGGAGAAAAAAAGAAAGAAAGTTGACAGAAAATACTTAGGAAATATAGAAAAATCACTGGAAAACTGACGGCAAATAGCAGATAAGCCATATTTTAAGTTTCTATGTGTAAAATGGGGACGCGGAACAGTTTCATTGTCTCAGGTCGGCTTTCCTCTTGAATTTGCTCTTTCTATGGTTGTTCCGCATGTGCTGAACGAGGTCTCCGGTCAATCTGAAACACGATTTGGGGTCTCGCCACGAAGAGTACTGTAGTCGAAATACCTGAAGACAGCTCCACAAACAGCACAGCAGTTCTCGTTGACCAGTGGATTCCCGAGGGCGGTGGCCACGAGAGGGTTGTTCATCTGGACGCTTCCAGAAGTGGACGACGACGAAGACGCAGACGAAGAGGACGTTGATGACGTGGCAGAGCCAATCGACGGAGCAGTAACAGCAGCCACTGGTACCGTAATCGGAACGACGGGCGGTGCCATCACCATTGGAGCGGATGATGGAGGTGCCACGTGGCAAAGAGAAGAGATGAATTGGCGACGAGCCAACTCTTCCATTTGACGTTGTTGCTGAAGACGGAGCATCAGCGGAGCCAACTGGAGATAGTTCTGAAAGAGAGAGAGAGTGTGGGGACAGTGAGAGACGCAGACGACACACCTGAAATATCTCCGGAAACGGCACTTGGGGGCTCTTGGTCGAAGTGCAATCGAGCGGCTTCTCCTCCGTCGACTCCTCCTCCTGAGCCCCCCGATGACTATTCGTCGACGGCTGCTCCTGATTCTCGGAGGAGAGCTCCGAAATGGCCGGATTCCAGATTCGGAACTTCTTCGCCACGGGTCCATCGGTCATTTTGAGAGGAAGAAGACGCTGGAAATTGAGAGGATGAAAGTGGGTGCAACAGTCAAACTAGTGATCATTTGAAAAAGAAATGTCATTTTCTTGATTTCATGAAACAGAGAAAACGTGGAAGAATGCTCGGTTTGGTTGGTGTTTATTACTGTTCCTCCCACTGTGTTTATGGGAATTGGGGCAGTTAGGATCTATTATCTCTGGGTATGCTGAGAAATATCCCGAGTTATTGAAAAAGACATCACGTCGTTGCAGCTGGAAACTTTCAGCAACGAGTTCATAAACATTTGATGATGTGCACATAAAAGATTAATTGCAGATCTAATGAAAATACCGTATTGACTCAAATTGAACGGCACACCCCGAACAGAGTGGTACCTCTGACAAAACTACTGGCAATCCGAATTCACCGCGATAAAAATCGGATTTCGAGTGTTTTCATTTCGAATTAAACCAGCCAAATCGAGGCGAATACACGAAAAAACAGTCCAGAAACCGTAAAAGTTGTCGGATCGTTTAAAAAAATCACGTGCATCATCGGGCCAACATTTCTGACCCTCCTGTCCAAAAACGGGCCAAATCGGTCCAGTAAGCGCAGAGAAAAGGCTGCGGACACACAGACGGACGGACACACAGAATTTGTCGTTTAATAAAAGTAAAGATTAAATGTTCCCTTTCTCTCGTTTTTTTTGAAAATTCGTCAATTTCACGACTTCACGGTATTGAATTCACGGTCTCAAAACGTATAGTTAGAAGCCAAAACCAGTGTTTTCGAACAGAGCCTAATCAGTTTGAAGGTGTGAATTTGCTGAAGAAGGCGGAGATATCGAATATCTTCAGGAAGATCTCGAAGAATTCCAGTTGGATACTGCTGTCGAGGAAGATGAAATTGAAGAAAAACATGAGCCAGTTATGGTTTTCTTTGGAAATAAAATAGTGAGACCAACCTCTGGTCTCAACTTTATCGAGGGTTTTCCGAAGGTCATGCCACTCTATTCGAGTGAATATAGCAGTCATTTCTATGAGCGTCACCAAAACGGGAACTCAATGTACATACTAACAAATGTTCACTGTTTCTGGTTGGTACATGAAGAAAGGTTAGATGTACGCAGGATTATTAAGCAATGGTAAAATCCATCGTAAATGCACTGATACAGTGAATGGCAGGAACGATGCTCTCACGGGGTGCTGAGGAAAACCTAATTTGAATTTTCATTTATTCGCGGGCGAATTCAAAATATGCGTGTCTAACTCAAATTTCTCCGAGATTGTTTGGTTTAGAAAAAACGACGATTAATTTTCGCAAAGTATTCGGTGGAGGGCAATTTTAGGAACAGTCGGAATTTGAAAAATCGTCCGCTAAACCGTGTTTTCAAAGCCGTTTAGGACCTCTCAAACCGAGGTACCGTATACCTTTAGTGGAGCACACTTGCTGACCACGTCGGCCGCAGCACCCCGTGTGCTCTATTTCACACTCCGTTACTGTATAGACAGTTGAAGCTGCTCTAAAGTTTCTGTTTCGTTTATTTCATTTCCACTTTAACTAAAAATATAAAAATTGCTATCATTCTAATATTTCACAGCGCTGAACATAAATCTGATGAAGAATTGAGAAATTTCAGCTAAAAGATTGTCAGAGTGGGGGCCATATTCGGTAGGTACAGTCAAAGAGAGAGAAAGGAAGCATTTCTGTTTCTCTGGCTTCAAATGTACCAAATGTATCGAACCGTACTCAATCACCCGTTTCTTTCCCCAATGAGAACGCGCTCTACTGAAACTTTGATGGTCTCAACACGAATGCAGTTCAATTTCAGTAGAGCGCGTTTCCAACATGATTCAAAAGTTGCGGGGAACGCTTATAATTGCATTCGTAAATGCTAACAAGTAAGAGTTTCACACACTTAACGAAAGATAATGTCAACGAATGAGAATGAGAAGCGGTTGAAACGGCAGAATACAGTAGGCTGCCGGATTGCGGCCGATTGTGTCCAGATTGCAGACACCGGCTGGTGGCAATTGAAACACGAATTCAACGGGAAGAACAGATAGAATGAGGAGTGGGGGAATTCAAATGAAATGGCCACCCGAAATGAGTTGTGAAGGTGACGAAGCGGCGCTTGATTTGCATTCGAGGCAGACACGCCCCTTTCGCGCCTACAGTAATCAGACAAGTTTTATCATCATTCATCCGAAAATATTTACACCAGGTGCCCCCCAAAAACTAATACATATTGATGTGGGGGCACCGACTACGGTAAGAGGGGCACGGGCGGGGCGCGGAGATGAATATTCAACGAGTTTCGGCGAAAAGATATGGAGGCTCACAGCGGTGAGAAGGGGGGCCGAATGAGATGATAATTAGACAACGAATATGCAATAAATGCGGGAAACTGCGTATGATTATCGACGTCTTCTACGCTTCACTATTATTATTATTATTAACGGATTTATATAGGGGGGGGGGGGGGGATGAGTGAGGTAAATAAGGAATTGGAGGGTGAGGGAGCACGTACTTCTAATTGGACGGAGAATTGGTAGATTCTTCAGATGAGTTGGAAGGGGTCTGATTCCAAACCAAGATATGACGGTGGCCACGTCATGAAAATCAACGGAATTTCACAAGAATTGGAAAATTTGGCACAAATTAGAAGGAAAATTGTACGATTTCACTCATTCAGTGACCAAAATGTTCCGGCATAGCCGAACTGTATTGCCAAGCATATTGAAAGAAAATGAATCAATTTTATATCAAAAACTTCAGAAACCGAAACAACTATGGGTATTTGACTGTTTTTGGAGGGGAAGGGCGCTCTATCGCTGAAATCTGTGAAAAAGTTGAAGTGACGTTACTATATTATAAAGAGGCCAGAACACTACACATACACGACCGAGAACGAAATGTGATGAGAACCGGAACAATGGATCCGGAACCCGAAGTGCCGTGATTAGCAGAATGAGGAATCCGGAATTTCGGAAATGTGGCACAAGGATTCTAGTTCGAATTGACTCACATTGTCAGACACAAAATGAGATGAACAAGAGAACTTGTTGAAACAGTGTATTTATCGATGCACAAACGATCTTCCGTTTCATTTTGTGACAAATTTCTTTTGCTGTCAGTCGAAAATTATAGAACGAGGTAAATGCGGATGGAACGTTGAGAAAACGATAGATATCGGAAGATAGAAAGTTTAGAAGACACTGCTTCCATTCTTTCGAAATGTTGTGTTTTTCTGTTACGAAGCGAAATGAAGATGTGGCAAGTGATTAACAATAACTATTTTTAGATCTTTATCGAATCCATCCAAAAAGAAGATTTCGACCGAGTTTTCGCGAGAAAGAGTTTTCTAGGCCACCGACAGTTTCGCGCCGGCGCGAATTACTGTGGGAGAGATTTAAAACTTCAAACGGCAAGGAAAGTTCAATTTCAGCAGTTTTCCGGGTGTGCTTACATTGTTTTATCGAGAAATCCGAATGAAAACCGGCCTAATACCGTCTTTTTACATCAAGGGTTACGGTCACAAACGTTGAGCTGTGTCTTGTTCGTTGCGAGACCCGCCGGCGGTCGTCAATGCTTTTTCCTTGTCAAAATCTTCATTTCGCGTGCATCCGATAATAACCCAAAGCAAACTTTCGAAAATATCCAAACGCAGTCGAACACTTAACGTTTCAAGCGTCAAGTCCCGAGGTGTTATTCTTCATCCGTAACAGTGAATAAACGTTATTTTCCTTCCCACTGACCTCTCATTGAAGCAGGTGCACATATCTCTCTCTCGCGGGGCCTAATCCGTGCTCTTTTCGAGTGATCTACCTTATGTGTCACTCACGGAAAACATGGTGTTTCGCTGGGTTACGCAAACGACAAGAAGTGACAGATGGCTCGATTCGAAGAGGGTAATCGAGAGAATAAGGTCCAAATGGCGAGTTGCGCAATCGATAACTGCCAGTTTGACACTTTCATGAGAACATAAGGTGTCCCGGGGGGAAGAAGAAGGAGGATAAGAAGGAGGATGTTTTTGAATGTGAGACAAGGAACCATCTAAGGATTCCGAACTGATGGTCCGAATTCAGACACCGAGAACAGCTTTCCCGTTTCAAAATATTCGTTTCTATTTTCTATTCTAGTTTAAAATTTATTAAGTTGTTCGCGATAAGGCTGAACATTGAAGCATTTCCTCTCTATCTTCCGGTTATCCCATTGCGCTGAAAATCCGGAGCTCAATTGAACATTTGAAAAAAAAGTGTTCAGATTCAAGCATAAAACGATAAAAAGCACTTGGGGTGTGTTTGAAAAAGTTACAGTTTCGCAAATAAATGTTTAGAAGAGCACTTTAAATGATGATTGATATCGTCTTTGTTTTGCGGTGAGCTCATGGAAATTAGTGTGCGCACATATAACTGAAGGAATATCAAAAATGGACGTATTTGAAGAACAAAGTGAAACGGAGAAGTGGATGATAAGACGGGCCAAGTACCTTACTGTCCCAGACGATTGCCCAGGAATGCGTATCATTGGGAATCTTATGGTCAGCGGTTGGGGGGGGGGGGATCAATTGACAAAAGACGGGCGGGGGCTTCCAGCTGTGAGTCGAGAAGGTGTCGAATGGAGAAGAGACATCCGTTTCCATCCCGCCCATCTTTCTCAATTACCATACCCTCGTTTGCTAATCGAATGGGAAAAGAAGATGCGAATGGAGGTGTTGTTTCAGGTAATTGGACACCGGGGGGATGCGTGGAATTAGACAATTCGGCCATGATACATTGGATGCTCTCCCTCTCTCGAAAAAGGCAGAAGAGGGAGAGAATTGAACGTTTTGGAGAAGAATTGCTTGCGAAAGGCGCGAAAAGAAGGCGGATTTGATTGGCGGACGCCCTGTTGAAGCCGTCGGCCGAATGGTCTCTGGAGAGGGGAGAAGAAGGCGTCGGGGGGCACATGCATATGTAACTTATTAGGCAGAAGGGGGCCAAGAGCAAAGAGGGGCGGGGTGAGAAGAGGGAGTGACATGTGCTGCTGGGGGGGGGGGGGGGGAGAAGAGCAAAGAATGCAACTGTGACAAACGGTACGCATTTTCGAGGGAAGGATCAGAAGTCGTTGTTTCTGTTTCAAAAAATGAACAAAATATTATAGATTTCAAATCATTCGATGAGATAAAGAGGGTGAAATAGTGGCAAAAGTCGACTTTTTCGAATCTTTTGTCAGTGCGTGAAGGCTTCTGAGTAGATTTACGAGAGATCGCTGCAAGACCCACTGTCGAGAAATATCATGAAACCCGGCGCTGCTTGACTTTTTTTTTGTTGAAAATCTCGACAAAGCCAATCATAAAAGTCGTTGAATAGGTCGCTGAATAGGTCCAGACCCACTGTACAAGTCGAAGTATTGTGAAGCCAGTCTCAGAGAGATGAACAACATTCTATTTCGGAGAAACAATATATTATTTTCTTCTAGAAATTTAGCTATCCGATGAAACTGAAACATTTTCGTTTCATCACTGATTGCAATGAGTCTTGATTCTTGATAGGAGAAGCGAACCGTCATGACAAGACAGCGACGAATGTCATATCCCGGCCAATTCTAATCTGCTCGCTTTCTGATTTTTTCACGATTCATGTTAATCGGAAGCTCAGAACGAGAGCTTCTTCTGAGGTTAACTTCTGATAAAACTGTGATCTTTTCCTGTTTCATTTGTGTCGTTTCTCTTCAATTCGATGATTATTTCACCAGTATTACCAGTGAGTGTTTGCGATTCTGGAGGGAGGTCTTGTTTGTGTGCCATGGAATCATAAAAGGTGCGCCCAATGCAATCGTGCTCCTCCGCTCCACAGTGTCTGCGTCTCGTTTGTTTTCCGGCTGTTTCGGCTACGCAGCTTAGATATAGTTAGAGAAATGTGGCGACGCAGACGCGAAGTACGCAGCGAAATGTGAATTTGATGCATTTGAGCCAAAAAACGCGATTGCATTCGACGTCCTCATTGTGTTTATATGAAATATCGTGGTGGAAGGAATACGGGAATGAAATATTTGGGCAAACTGGCAGATGAGAAAGTGAGATGAAGAAGAGAACTTGTTGAAACAGTTTTTCTTATCTATAGAGTTTCGTGTCATTCCGGTTCAATCCGATGAACTTGGCAGTTAGAGAAGAAGCGAATTCTACTAATTTGTCGCTTTTCTGCCCATTTCTTCCAAGTGCGCAAAGGATTTGCGAGCTGATTTCAGAGTTCAAGAAAAGTTCACTTTTGTCAGATATTCAAGAAAGTTGTTCAGTTTCAAGATGTTCTCAAAGTAATCATGTGTGACTTTGGAAATGTTGCAGTATGAAACCCTAGACCTTTCTAGGAAATGAATGTTTTCCAGAGATCCAACAAAAAGGAACTGATGAATTGGTGGCTGACTAGAACATGTTCCAGTTTCAAGTCAAGCTGAAATACGCAAAATGGGAGTGAGTGTCTAATATAACTGAGGGGGTGAATAATCATTGTACCAAATTGTTCTGAAACTCTGAACATGTAACTCCAAAACAGTGCCATTTCTGTTTCAAACGTTCATCATGTTCTTTGCGAACTCCCTTTGTTATTAGTAAAATTCATCAAAGGGAAAGAAATCCACTTCACATCTCCCAACTCCTCCTTGCCGTGTTCTCCTTCTTCTTCTTCTTCTTCTTCTTAGTTCCTCCGAGTCTAGGCTATAATTTGTGAACAATACACTGACCGTATGCCATCGCCCGCGCGTTCATTCATTCATTCATTCGAAAGCCACCCATTGTGGCTCCAATTAATAATAAGCGCATCTTGACGGGAGACCACCGAACGAACGACCTAATCGCTCCCCAGAGCACAATGATTCCAATGAATAGTTTGACGGCGAAGAGAAAAGATGAGAAGAAGAAGAAGAATAAGGAACTCTAGTATTGAGAGAAGAGAGTGAGGCAAGAAGGGGATCTGGGAGTTGGAAGATTACCTTCACTGTTTCAACTGATCAGCATTTCGACTACAGCTGCGAAGAATACCGTTGTCTTAACAATCTTTTTGAAGATCAATTGTATGTTCTGGATACTTTCCGATTTCTGAGCTCTCCACCAATGAAGACATTCAGAAGACGTGCCAAGAAACGGTAAAGTTGTGTGGATCACTTGAACACTTTTCGTCTACTCTCTGAGGAATCTGATTGTCCTTTCTGGTTATATACAACGAGCATATCAGCTTAGTGGGACTGAAGAGAAAAATAAATCTTTGGAACGTTCAAAATGCGCTTTATGTTGATCACTGTTTCGAGAGTTTCAGATTAATGAAGCGATTCTTGATACAATACTGGGTTCATGTTGTTTGAAAAGGAACCACGGCTCTTGATCCTAGACAAATAGCATATTGCAGCCGTCTACTTGATACAATGTGTTTTGCTTTCTCCAGTGAGGACTGCCAAATTTCTATTGAAGGAGTAGAAGAATGCATTGCTGATAACCATCCGTGGTCATTCAGGGATTTTTTGAAACAGAGCTCGGGGAATCTAGTATAAGTCGACCAGTTGAACAAGAAGAGAAATATACAAAACCTCTCATTTGGTCCAGAACACTCAACTCATCGAACATCTCTCCATCAGCCATTTGTCATCTGAACCAATTGTTCCACACTCCCCTCGAAACCTGATCGAATCGGAAAACAAATGCAAATGTGTGTCCCAACACGTGTCCTTCCATCTCTTTCATCAGTTTCCGCCGAAAGTCACTGATTCGTTGGCCACTTTGGCGGCGGTTCGGCATCAAAAGAGGCCGCTTCTTCGCCTCCAATAACACATATCCATTTGGATATGACACCCCCCTCTAACCGCCCGTCATCATCTTCTCATTTGTCAGTCGGGTGTCATTTACCAACAGTTCCCCCCGCCTCGCGGCGCAGAGATGGAATTTGAACGGGCCGAGGGAGGGAGAAATGGAAACGAGTTGAAAACTATCTTTATGAAAATGAGCATGTTAGTTGGGAGTTCTATTCAATCATCCGATGGAACAGTAACACATATACGACACTTTCAGGTGAAAAGGCCGGGGTTCGCTCTTCTCTTCATCCATTTGCAAATTGATGTTTTCCTCGTTTTCTATCAGTTCATAACATTTCTCTGCTTGCAAACAGCCATCTATGCGAGAAAGAACTCTCCTAATATCAAGTATTTTCCTAGTCGTTCCATCAGAAAATTTGATATCAACAGATGTATCGTTGCACAGTGGAGCCATCGGTTCTAGGGTTCGAATGAAATGTGTTCTTGAAACAGGGAACAACAAACACCAATCACCAGAATATCGATAAAATTTTCAATGGTTCCAACCGAATAGATGAATATTTATCCATTTCTTTTGTGATTTATCAAAAACTGACTGTCGAGCTTCTTGTCTTATGCGACATAACCGAATTCGGCAATTTCATCGAGAAATGTATTGGATGAAATGAAATGTTGCATAACAATCGCAGTTGGATTCAAGATTAATAGAACTATGGTAAAGATAGAAGACGCACTCGAACCAATTGCCCCTGTTTCAAAAAGATCACATGAATCTGACGTACTCCATTTTCTGTTAATTAGTTGTATGCTGTCTGCTCAAGTGAATGTTTAGAACACGGATTCCGGAGAAATCAACGAATGTTTTGCCATTTCCGCTGTGGTCGACATCAGTTTCGTCTTTAGTTGAAAGAAGAATTTCTCAGAGAACGTGCCCTTCCGTCGCCCCGTACGCACCCTTTTCTGTTTTTTCCTGTTTTTGTTTCTCTTGGGTTCCGTTTCAGAGAGAATTCTTCCTGCTGTCTGAAAAAGGAGAAAAAAAGTGAGATGGTTGTACTCTAAAAATCTGAAACTTTCAAACGTTTTCTAGTTTTCCGTTTCAACTCACATTCATGTGCAATTAGATCCCACCAGAGCGTTATTCGTTCAGTCTTTTCAGCCGGATGACTAACACTCCATTTGACGAAGCATGGACAAGACGAAGCAGAATAGTGAAAGACTGATTTGATTTCGTTTTTACCAATGATCAGACGTCATCTAATTTCCCCGGAAATAAAGGAAACTGCTCGAGGGGTCTTCTACTTCACTTCCCTACCAATTCCGTGGATCTCCTTTACAATAAGTGCGGTTTCGAATTAACAAAACGGATTCTGTAGAACACCCTGAAGTTTGACGAATCGGGAGAGCAGCCCGAGAGTCTCTGACTTGTGACACGGTAGGAGACACTTTCTTTCGAATTTCAATCACACGATGATAAGAAAATCGAAAGAGGAGGATCTAGAAAATGGAGTGTTCTGCAGTGTTCTAAAGGATCGAATTTCAGATCTTTCTGAAAATAAACATCTCTAAGTAGAGAGAAGTTCTGTTTCAGAGATACGATATTCTGTTTCTGCATTCATCATATCCATTATTCGTATAGTTTCGTAAATTTCCAGCTAATCATTCGAAGGTCCTTTCTGTGCAACTGAGAGTGTTGAATAAGCGCCTTTGCGTTGAATACTCAGGCGACGCCGCTCGCAGCCGAATTCTGGAAAGTTTGCACTTCGACGACGCGGGAATTCAAACATCTCCTAAGCCCCCGCGTTTCAGAGTCTCGGAGTTATTCGTCGATCTCCCAGTGACAAATGAGAGTTTTTCATGCATACACTGTCCTGTTGAAACAGAGTTAATTATCAGAATCATCGGATGTGGCGAGATGGCCTCTAGACGGCGCTCGCTGGTCTGGCCGCGGAGGAAACAAATTACTGTAATATTTTATTTCATTTCCAGGAAATTTACCGTTTTTCTCACGTTTTGACTGCATTTTCCGGAATTTTCATTCAAAAAGCTAATTGGAAAAATTTCCGCCCAGCAATCCGTGAAAAAAGTAAAGAAAAACGGTAAATTTCGGAAAAATCAATTAAAATGCCACAGTAATTTGTTTTCTCTGTGGCGAGACCAGAGAGCGCCGCCCAGAGACCATCTCGCCACATCCTTGATAATATGCCTCCACATATCATCAACGTCTCCGTTCACAAGCACACTTCTGTTCCCACATCATAAACCATTGGAAACTCTTCGTTTCCCATTTCCCCCGTGATGGGAATCTCCTTTCGATTATCGTCGCGTCCCCATAAAACCGTCCGTCCTGCTCCCAGTTTCCTGCCATCATTCGATCATGCTCCTTCTCCTTTCCCTCCTCCTCGTGGCCCCCGCCGCCGCCCAATACGACCTCTTCACCTTCAACGTCACCATGATGTGTCGTCACGACGGTCAGTTCACCTACGACGCCACATTCAACGTCCGCTACGAGGAGTCCGATCGCCCGGTCAGCTACGGAGAGATCGGACACGTCGCCCGCACCGGAAGCACCGGATTCAACCACTTCGATATCACCGGATTCTTCGAGTTCGAACTGTCGAGGGCGCCGGTGTGGGAGCCGATTGCCAAGTTGAACCACAACTGTCAGTCGCCGACGGACAAGTCGTTCAAGACGATCAAACTGAACTTTGCGAGTGTTCCGGCCGAGAGGAAGAAGATCCGCTACGTGTACACGTTCTTCATCGACATCACCGACAAATCGGGAGAATTCCTTCCCGAGGCAGAGATAAAGACCATCGTTTGATTGTGATAAAGTGATTGTTAAACTGTGTTGAAGAAACAAACCATTATGAAAACATTCGTTAGGCGATTTGCGGGAAGCAGTCATGTTTAATGCTTACTTATTATATATTTCATAAATCTTGGAACCTGCGCAAACGCGCTCCGCTGGACTAGCGGTGGTCCCGCCGCGACTCTTGTCAACGTCTCTCTTGGAATACATAATACAGAGGCGCGAGTCGTGGCGAGACCAACACGAGTCCAGCGGAGCGCGTTTGCGCAGGTTCCAAGATTTTTGAAATATATAATAGACGATCCGTAGTTCGCCGTGGTCACAGCTTTCCATGTTGGACAGTCAGGGTCGTTGTCCCGGATGGACAAGTCCTTCTTCATCATGTCGGCCGAGCGCGTCGGTGGTCGTCCTCTCGGGAGCTTCCAGTCTCTCAGGTACCAGTGGAGAGTGTTTGTCGTCCTGGAACTCAGAATTCACGAAACGTCGGAAATCGGAGAAACTGAAGACATGTCCACCACTAAACGTCTGCTTATCCAACTTTCCGTTAACTGTTCTCGGATTCTCTCGAATTCAGTTTCAACAGAGCTTCAACTTTTCGCTCAATCTGCGTTCTCTGCTCTCTGTATTCTTTGGCACAATTTAAAAAATGTTCCCAGTTTTCATCGATTTTCTATATAAGTCATATAGTCTATTTTTTCAATGGATCAGTGGGACAAGAAGATCGTTTTCTTTAAATGTGTAATTGTAACTGTAAAATATTGCTTTGTATTCGTTCTTTTCAATTCTTTATTCATCTCGTTTTAATACAAAAACATCTTATCAAAAGCATGACTCCGAACGCGGAAACGAAGAATCCGGCGAGGAACTTGATTTGGAAGTTGTCCGAAATCGGCGGAATCATCGTCGGCACCGATATCTTGCAGTTGCGAAGGGCTCCGGATGGCATCCGATCGACGATGACGTAGTGGATCGGAACGTCTGTGGCCGCCTGATGATGGGGTTGGGACTTTGAGACGACGAAGAGACGCTCGATGGACCAGGAGAGGGGCAGTTCGAATTGATTCGGCATTGTGAAATAGCATCTGGAAAGAGGAAATGAGATCTCTGTTTCAAACGATAGATAGTTCCTGATAGTTCCTGAACACCGTTTGGAAGTTTACTAGACTATGTTTCTCTTTGTAGAGAGCGGCATCCAATATGCTGCACGAGAATCATTATATCTCGAGAGTGATAAGAGATATCAAAAAGTTGTCAACTGCAAACTTGTTGTCCTAGTTTTGATCTACAAGTTTGCTGTTGACAACTTTTCGATATCTCTTATCATTCTCGTGATATGATGATTCTCCGGCAGCGTTTGGGGTGCCGCTCTATTCTGGGAAATGCGCTAGTTGAGTGCTTCACCTAGTGCCAATGCTGCCCCTTTATTTTTCCCAAACAACTTTGCGCATTTGCCTTCCTATTCTGTATTTTTCCACCTCTCCGAAAACTTGGGACCGGGCCTCGAACCGAAATGAGAGCATAACAACTGATTTTCGCGTGATACGTAGTCAACATTCTGTTCATTTCGCTGCGAACGCATCCATTTTTAGGCCTATCTTGTAATTTTCAAGGCGGTTTACGTGGTTACTAGAGTTCACTCCATCTCGAATCCTACATGTCGAAACAGTGGAAAACACAACGTTTCCGGTACGAATCTTATCTCTGAAACCGGAAAACATACATATTCTCAATGATACCCATTTGTTCGGTTCCCTTCTTCTCTAGTTTCTTGCGTCAGTTTCAACTCAAAAACTCACTGTGGACACTGCTCACAAGTGGTCACATAACTCGCCGGTTCGATGTGCAGTTTGTTGAATTTCGGGATCTTTCGTCTGGTGTCACATAGCTGAAAAACAACGATTACCTTCTCATTTCGGCTTCTTTCGAATACTTGTTCATCTGAAAGCAGCCGAAAATCGAGAAGAAGTGGAGTTGGTCCTTCGATCGGCGGGATTACTGTAACTGAGGCCGAGTAGTTGGAGCAC
This sequence comes from Caenorhabditis macrosperma, assembly GCA_963932285.1. NCBI lineage: Eukaryota > Metazoa > Nematoda > Chromadorea > Rhabditida > Rhabditidae > Caenorhabditis > Caenorhabditis macrosperma. Next base: position 10,464,523 of record OZ010620.1, read on the forward strand.
TCGATTCTCTGATTCTGAACTCAATTGTCAATAGAGCACACTTCCACATGCTCACCGATTTCCCAAAAACCGAATTGAAGTGATGGAAATGGAGAATTAGCAACTGGAATATCAGAAGACACATGAGTGTTATTTATGGAAATTCGTGCTCATCGGGAGTCGTAATAATAATAATAATAATGACAATGATGATGATGATGTGCACGAGGGAAGGAGGAGAAGAAGGTCCTCCCCTCGTTTATATTCTCGGAAATTCGAGTATCCGTCCGTAATTGAGCTCATTTCTTGTGCCACCGCCTTTCCCTTCTCATTTCGAGCATAAGTATGAGGAGGGGGAATGAGAGGAAGGTGACACGCAAGGGAGCAGTGTTTCTTCGGATAGTTTTCATGTGCTGTTATCATTGGAGATCAAAGAAACATAAGGGGAACTCGAAAATGAAACTGAAATCTGGAATTTTCAGCTATTCAAAGTTGAGCTAGAGCTCAGTTGTCAACTGCGAAATTTCCTTAAATGATGAGATCTATCGAATGGTCCAAGAATTATCAAAATCGGTCGACAGAGAAAAAAGTTACGTTTTCAAACTTTCTTGGCTGTAATTTGAGCCAACGTGGGCGGAGCCTCTCAGAATCATTTTTCCAGGCATTCAATTGGAAAAAAACAGTATGAAACATCTTCATTTTACTCATTGACAGGCGAGACACTGTTCTCTATTCTTAGTAAATTTCATTGCAAAAACTGACGACATTGTTTCAAAAATATTTATCTCTCTGCAAAAAAAGTCAACAAGTCAATGGCGTTCTCATCGATTGAGAAACTTTAGAAACTCATGAAAAATTGTTATTTTGTGTATCCGATTCCTTTTTTTTCTGCCACTGAACAACATTCGCTCATCGATTTGAGTTGACTTGATATGAATGATCGTATCACAGAAAAGTCCAAAGGGACCTGATTGCAAACACGTTTTGTTTGGTAGACAGTAACAGTTCGATAGATTGTAATCGGTGAGTTCTTTATCGAGTTGAGTGAGAATGTGAGAACTTGTGAAAATGGCGAAAATTAATAAAAAAGTGACGATTCGATACTATTATGGGTACTCGTATTCGATAATAAAACGCTCATTGACTCAATCGATAAGAACGATCGGATCGTTCGAATCGCCAATTTCATATTCGTAGGCGGTGTGCTCAGTGGAAATGAGGTTTCCTCCCAAATCGAACCTCTCGATCGTTTCGAAGGCGTACATTTTGCCCTTGGGCACACGCGGAGCTGTCTGGATGGGCGGCTGAAAAAGAGCACGTCCACTTTCGATTCTCTGAAACTAACGGGAGTCTCCAATCTGTATTGGTCTTCGTTTCCCAGGACGAAGGGGCGGAGGAGAAGAGCCAAATGCTCCGCTCGTTCCGCATCTGGAGCCGTGCACTTCATCTGATCCTGCGACATGAATCCGCCCGCACGTCCGGGATTCGGCTTCGTGTGGCATCCCTTACTTCGGCAGCGATTCGTTTGTTTCGGGGCCCGATTCCAGGTATCTGAAAAGCTTTTTAAAATTTAAATCCGATAATTTTTCTCTGTTTCAACTAACTATTAGTTCTTCGGGCTTCGAACGATTGCTCGATTTGGTTTTTGTGTTGGGTCTCGCTTCTGTTTTTGTGCACAGGAACTGAAAAACGTTCTCTGCGTTCCTTTCCTTCTCATTTCGACTCACTGATCCTACTCGTTCCTTCCCCTGGTTTCCCAGTTTGGCTTCTTGTCGTATCCGTTTTTCCACCGGTAACCTTGTTGAGCAGTCCGACGGACAACGGGCGTTGACCGGGCGGCAACCAAGAAGATGAGCCTACGGAAGAAAATGTCCTTGAAACGGTCAATTCCCGAAGAGCACTTACTCTGAGCTCCTCCTCCTTTTTGAAGGCCAGTTTCGTTGAATAGGTTCGTTGATTGCCGTGAGGGCTGAGTAGTGGCGCGGGCTCCACGAGATCTTCTGGAGAGTCCACTGAAATTGGATGGCTTGCGAGTATCTGGAATACTTTCAAATGTTAAGAGGGTCCTTGAATAATGAAATCACTTATCGGAACGACGGTTTCATTGACTGGAAGGTTTTCTTCTGAGTTGGCGAAGTAATCGTGGGCTAAAACTGAAAAATTACGTTTGTGTGAACCTCGAAATTTCAGACGAATTTCAGCCAAACTCTACATATATCCGCTGTGAATATCCCCTCACTCACATTCCATTCTTCTCTTCTCCTCATCGGCGGTCTTCGTTGATTTCATTGTTGTCCTGAAACTGAAAAAAATGTTTTAAAACAAGTTTCGCCACGAAAAACACAAAAAACAAGTTTCGCCACGAAAAACACAAAAAACAAGTTTCCTGCAGGAAATGAGCGTGTTGAAACCGGAGAGAGGAGCGAGAACAGAAAAAATACAAATCCTATTAATTTCAACGGAAGTGGCGGGTCTCGCCACGAGAACATCAAACTTTCTTGAAAATCGACGTGCGCCTTTGAACAAATCCCAGAACACAAAACAAGATGCTTCTCTTCCAGTCGCTGTGTACTCCACGAGGACGAGTACATGTTTATCGAAAACATGTTTTTCAAGCCTACGGTAGCTCGCGTTTCGTGTGATTACGGACAAATTAAAAATAGAAGAAAACGGGACTCTGTTCGGTCCCAAAATGAGTCTGAAAATATGAGAGCTTCCGTGTTCCATTCGTTTTCCAGGGGGTCTCATAGCAAAAATAAGAATGGCTGCCATTTATCTAATGTTGAAAGACTTTCACTTCATTTTATTTATTTCAGACGCATAATTTTATTTTAGAATAAGAAAAAGGATAAGTTCTGTAAATGTAATATTTCATGTTTATAGCTACCATTGTTCTCGCTTTTCGTCTTTTGCTCATTTTGTCGCTGTCTTCGATGTCGCGGTCGAGGTCGACGATTGAGTTGCGCATCCGGTGATTTTCGAATACTCACACGGCTCCGTGTTGCGTGGCATCGCTTTCAGAAGACGGACCAGATCGGCGATTTGTTGATTGATTTGAGTTCGAATGTACACCTGGAAATGGTTGTTGAAGGGTTGAGATAGTCAAGAAATGCTCACCTCGTTGTCAAACATCGCATTGATAATGTCTTCAATCTTACAGTTGTCGAGCTCGAAAGCGGCGGCGAGATGAGGAGAGAACCGGAAGAACGGAACTTCCATCGAATGAGCCCACTCGCGGGATTGTCCGACGTGAACGTTGTGCGAGGTGGTGCACTACAATATCATTTTTCAATACGAGTGACACTTTGCCGGCCGCATCGACTCATGTGGAACATTTTTTGCATCCAATCTCAAATGTATAGTTTTTACGCGAATTTTCGTGGTTCTGAGAGAGCCCAAAGGTTTCGGAACACTGTTTTTAGGTTTCGATGTTTTCGATTTCCGCTAGTGAAGATCTAATCTTTTTTCAAACATAATGCTGCCGCCGCAAAAAGTGTTCTCACCTGATACAAAAACACAGTTATCAGATTCTTCGCATTCGCGTAGACCTCGCGCCAGTTTCCCGTGATTCCGGTGATCGTGTTCGTCAAATTGATATCGATTCCGTTGATGGGACACGACGGTTCGATTCCTGTGCCAATCGAGACGACGCATCCAATCTCGTCATTGTTTTTCTGAGAAGAGCGTAATGACGCTGTCAAATCTTTTAATGAAAACTCACTCTTCCTCGATAGTTCTCAATCTTTTTGAGTTTGGCGAACTCCGTCATGACCATGATGCACGGATTGTTGCAGAATATCGCGCCGTCGGCCATTCCGTTGAACGAGGGAAAGTAAACTGGAGCTGCTCTGCAATTCGATAGAACAGATTGACATTGGATATGGTGTAAAACATACGAAGTGCATCGGATGGCTTTCCAGAGAAGAATCTTGTCGGGGTTGAAATATCCGAGTTGTTCGTATTCTTTCGGGTCGATTCGTGGGGCGTACGAACGGAAGAGCACCAGTTGTGGTGGGGCGAACGAGACTTTCGCAGATGTCACGACCAGTCTGAAATTACAATTTCCTTTTTGAACGTTTCCACGACGAATCTCGAAACGAACGATCTTCGGCTACAATTGAATGGTTGCTTTCCGTGAGAACTCATACAAACAATGAGTGTTTCCAGAAACGAGATTCAAGTTTTCATAGTCACAAACTACGTTTCTCTGATAAGAACGCTCACCTGAGTGATGTGCAACTTCCTATCGGCGTCTTCGGACCCATAACTTCTTTCAGAACCATCTCGATTCCAGTTGCCGAATGTTTCGGGAACATTTGAGTGTTTCCTCCGAATATTCGCTTACGGACGACAATGTAGATACGTAGCGCATCCTTGAGATCGATCCCTGAAAGAATGAGCGAGTGGAAGTACTGCTCGACGAGGACTTCTTACCAGCACTTATCGAACTGGCCATGATGCCACCACAACTCGTTCCAGCAACCCAGTGGATTCTGTTCCGCAGCGGCTCTCCGAGTTCTCGCTCAATTGCCATTAGAATCTGAAAAAAACTGTGATTTCCAGATGAAATCTTGAAAAAAAAACAAACCGAGCACTGCAACAAAACCCTCAATCCGCCTCCATCCAGACTCAAAATCACTTTCCGATGAGCATGATTCTCCTTATTTTCTTTCGACTCCTGAATTTTTCGATCGATGAGCACTTTGTTGAATGCCATGTGATGACTGTCCACTGTACTTCGAACCAATGTCAGACTTTGGAGATCGCGTTTTATGCTGGAAAGCGAAGCATGTTTGTTGTGTTTATTTTACAGAAATTGGATTCTTTGGGATTTTGGAAAAATTGGATGCAGGTTTTTCTATAAATGAGCTTGAAATTGATAAAATGGTAACAATTTCTCCTGTTGATTTTCAAGTTCTTTTTTTTTTGCAATTTTCCGCGGGCATTAATTTCTGTGATTCGAATATTTTCCCGTCGTTTCCCAACGAAAACCGATTGACTCAGGAGTTCGGGCGCCGGAAAATTTCCCGTGTTTTGGCTAGTCGGCCGCCGCCCCCGAAACCGGGGAAAATTTCCGGCGCGCCACGGGAAAATTTCCGGCGCGCTACGGGAAAATGTCCGGCGCGCCACGGGAAAAACGCCGGCAATCTACGTAAAAGGTGAACCTGGGAAACTGTTCCTATTCTGGCGATGTGAGTATACTGTTTCTGGCTAGCAAAAACAATTCCAAAAATGTGCACACTCCACCTCTGAGAGCCGGATGCTAACGCAACAATTATTCCATGTTGATAGTTGATTCGCCATATCTGCCCGCTTCTCCCACCCCTGTCAACATCGCAGCCGACACCTCGCGGCTTCCGCTTCTCGCCGTACTTTACGTGTGAAGGGCGGAGTCGCTAACGCGCCAGGAAATTTCCTGGGGAAAATCACGGGAAATTTTCTGGCAGAAGATTGCCACGGGAAAATGACCGGCAGGCGGTTTTGGCCGACCGGCGAATACCATTTTCCCGGGAACACGGGAATTTTTCCGGCGCCCGAACTCCTGAGGAGATTCATGAGAGACGGCTGGGAAAACGTCCGTTCTTTTTCAAAAACAGTTTACTTTGGATCGTCAGTCATTTCGATCGGAGTCTTTCCATCGTGGTTCTTTTGATTCCATAGATCCAAATTTGGCGCCAAGACGCAGATAGCACGGCATAGAAGACGTTTCTCTGAAATGATCGACTGGGTCGGCTTTCACAGATGTATAGTTTTACTATGCTTCGCTGCCAAGTGCAGCGCTGTGTTCCCATTTTTGTCTTTGATATCAAACGGCTGATCTCGAATGAATGCTCTGAACATTCAGTAAATACGTTGAGGAATACAGAGATGGTCTACTAACGAAACGAGTCCTTCGATGTTATCATAAGTGACTGCGTGAAAAATGTCATTGTGCCGCTGAAATTTACGTACTGAGTATAAAAAACAAGATTGAGGGTACCTTATATATTTCATGAGCATTAATTCTTTTTAAAACGTCACTAAACATCTTTCCCATGATTGGGCAGCTGAAGAAGTTGGTTGCACAGGAAAATGAAGTGGCACGAACGGAAAAACAGGAGTTATCAATGGGATTAATAAAAACGTATTGCGTTGATTACAAGTTCACGGGAGCGACTACTTTCACGGGAAATTCTTGCAGAAAAAAAGGGAAAATGATATTTGTACACACGAAACCGGGATCATGACAAGGAGATATCGGCATTTCACAAGCAGAAGGGAATCAGACGTCGTCATGAATGTACATCGGAATAACAACACGTTGGCATAATAGGTGTACATCGAAGACATAATGAACAGTTGAATAGTCAGGGAGAACGAGATAGCATATATGAACGCCGGATTTGCTTCCAGAAAAACGATGGTAATCTCGACAAATAAGAAAACTATCAGAGAATGAAATCATCTGAATCGATTATTACAATTGCGCCATTGGCAAAGCCAATGTCATATTCAAAAGCTTCGTTGTGCGTGTGGAGTACTTCTCCTTCTAGATTGTATTTAGTTATCGTTTCGAAGGCGTACATCTTGCCTTTGGGGACTCGAGGAGCCACTTTTGGAACAGGGGCTGGTTTCGGAGCTTCAGGAGTCTGCAATGCTATCTTTACTATTACCAATTGAAAACTTCTGTGTTCTGTTTGTGCGTCCACGGCCTTTTCACAGCCTCTACTATACCGATCTGTCTCATTTCTGGCCGGACGCTGCACGTAAATTTTCTAAGCGATTCATAAAACTTGACGATCACAGTGCAAGCCGGCGGGGCGGCGTGAGCAACAACGATCAGGCTTGTACTCCATAAAACAGCTAGAAAAGGGACAAACTCACAGGCAACTCTTGCTCCTCATACATATCTTCATTTCCATAGACGAACGGGCGTAGCAGTCGCACAGTCTCTTCCATTTTCTTCGCGCTTGGCACGCAAGATCTTCGAACCTCTTGTCCCATTGATCTCGATCCACCATACGCCCCTGGATTGGTACGACGCGTAGATCTGCTCGGCGTTCCGCGGTTGCCACCATACGATTGGGGCTTCGACGCACTTCCATATGACGACGAAAACGACGGCTTCGATGGCACAAGTGGTGGCGGCAGCGTAGTTCCTGGAAAAAAAATGCATTTGCACTCATTAAGCCAATTTTCGAGAACATCTATAACTAGGAACAGTTGTTCCGGAACTTCGCACTGAGTGCTGCTTCAAATATATTTGACTTTTAACTCACTGTTCTGATTTTGACTCGGTCTGTTGTTCATGTTTCCACTATCGTTTCCACGTCGGTGTCTCGTGTTTCTGCTGTTCTGGCTGCTGCTGCTGTTATTGTTATGGTCTGCGAACGGAAATTTTGGGCACTTCCTCCTAATTTCCCTTGATACCTGTGCGCGGCGATCCGTTCCATTTGTTCATTGATGTCGTTGCAGAAAACATATTTTCTCCGTTCGCGCTCGAAGAATTCGCTGGAAACCGTTGGAATTAGGGCAAAAAATTCGGAAAAAGTCCCAAATTGGGATTGAAAAAATGTTGTTTACTCAAATTAAAGGCGCACAAACACCAGTATTCGCCTCGAGACCAAGCCGAGTTTGCAGCATGCGCCTTTAACCTCTACCGTAATCCGCACTCACTTTTCTCGTCTCGTTGTTCCGATGTTTCCAGCTTCTTCGACATCAGCGGCTGTGGACATTCAAATGACAGATGACGGTTCTTGCACAGGACACAATCTACAAATTTCGAGTGAATTCTCTGCGCAAATCGCTAAAAAAGGCTCACTTTGAGAAAGGGTCGAAACCGCACCCGAACCAGTGCCGCGTTGATTAGTTCTCGTGTTAAAGTTAGTAGGCATCTTTCACCTAGACTGAACCTGAAAGTCACTAAATCAATACGTATTTCTAGCGAAAATCTGAAAAAGAGAGACACGAGACAGACGATTGTTCTGGAAAAAAACCACGTGGAACATCGGTGCGGGGTCACGCGAAAATTCTAAAAATGTTCACGTGTTTCCAGAAAAAATTTGTAGAGATGGAGAAGAAACCCCCTCGGAAACAAGGGCATCCCTCATTTTCGCGCTCTTCCAAATTTCCCGCCACTTTCGTTTTCGCGCACTTTCCATGGTCCCTCTCGAACTAATTCCGTGCGCGTCTGCGTCTCCAGTGCCGCGCGCAGACCCGAATCGATATTATGCACATTCGCCTCCTTCTTCTAGTAGGCTCGTCTCCCCCCTCTCTCGCTCCGAAACCACCTTTTATACTGGATGTCGTCTGCTCTCCTCGCCGTCTGCGTCTCCGCCTCGTTCTCGTCTCTCGCCGTCCGATTACTTCTTCTCCCGTCCGGCCTCCCGTCTTCCGATTGACCCCCCGTTTCCATACTTTAGTACACTTTTTATCGCTTCCACTCTACCAATTCTTCCGGAATCGTCGTATCTTCTGGAAGTTTTCCTTCTCAAAAACCTGCCAATTTTCAGAAATCCCCTAATATGCTGAATTTTATAAATTATCAACTCTAGCCCCCTTCTTCGCAATTTTACACATCTCCAAACTCGATTTTTGGCGTGAAAATGGTGGAAATTATGAAAAAATCGTCGAAACAAGAGACAGTAAAGGTGAGATTGTGTTCGATTTCCCGAAAATTCGCCGAGTTTCCCACGCCCGAAAATCAAAAAAACCTCGATTTCCCTGATATTCCCAGCCGTTTCTCACGTCATTTGCACCTGTTTTTCGGATGAAAAATACACAAAAAACGGGAGAAAAAGTGCATAAATCACAAAATTTTGTGCCCTCAAAAAGTCGAAAAAAGAGAAAATCACCTGGAATGGAGAGTGGAAAATGCGGATTTTCAGCTGGTTTTCTCGAGTTTCTATTCAGTTTTAACGCGAGAAAATGTACGATTTCAGCCATAAAGTGGGTTTTTTTGCTGCTTTTTTTTCAAAAAAAAAATCGAGAAAATTTTCGAAAAATTTCCAGAAATTTCTGTTTCGAAGGTTTCATGAAAATTCCCGATTTTCACATTTCGATGTTCTCTGGTCTTTTTATAGCAGAAATAACCAACCCAAATGCTGCTGAAAGCGCGCTCCATTGCGAACACCTCAAAACTCTCCATAGAGCGCACTTCCTTTCCGAAAACCCGATTCCCTTTCGTATAGTCCATGTTGATGCATATCAGTGATACCCGTTATCAACAGCTCACTTCACCCCACAATTAGGCATCCAGGCATGAAATTATAAATGTATCCTTCGCCTTCATATCAGTGGCTTATCAGTGTATATCAAATCAGCAGAGGGCAAGTCAGAAAGGGAGACACAATCCGTCGTCGATTATAGCCCCTCGGGGACTCAATTATTGCCGTTTTCAGGTAATTGTACGATGTCGGCCGCTGTCGTCACAGGAGGTGGAAAGCGGATTCGGGAAGTAAGTGGGGGTTCAGAAGAAGGATTTCAGATGGATTTGGGGAGTAGAACGGGTAACGATGAAGGCTTCTTTGGAACATCTTTCGAACTTCATAGGTCATTCAAGGCTTCCTGTTTCAACTGGAACATGTCAATATGTCAATATGATTGAAAAACAGTTATTATTTGTATGAACTACCTCCTTGATCATCAAAATCCATAGGTCTCGCAACGAAAACGACGAAATAGCACTGCGACTTAAGAGAGTGCAGAACGTCTGAACACCTGGTTCTCAATAGATTCTTCGACGAAGAATGCTCTTATTGAGCTCATTTTTGGATTGTACATAGTCTGAACTAGTTCTGGACATATTACATAGTGCCACGTCAACTTTCAACTCTCCTGTTGACGACGTGGCAACGCTAACTGGAACATTGAATAGACTGAAAATGGGCATGATAAGCTCTCAAATTCGTGTATTAATCCATCAAAAAGTTCCAATTCAGAATCGTTCAAATGCGTCCGCAACGTGGACAAATCGAGTTGAAGAACCCGAAAGAGCTCGACGAGCCGACGAAAGACTTCACGTTCGACGCGATTTACGATGAGAAGTGAGTATTCTTTTGATGATGGTTTCGGAGAGAGAAACGGAATATGGATGAACATGGGAACAGTTCATTGTGCAAGGGGAATGAGCTTTGACTCCGTGGAGAATTAAACACCTTGTGTCAGGTGATTATCCCGGGGGACAGCCTGCATACTCCCCGCATGCTGGATATTTTCCTTATCTGTGAATATCCTGTGGATAAAAAGATCCGAGAAATATCCTGGAATGTCCACGGGACGTAGTCGTTTTCACGAGGAAGGGCGGAACCCACAAGATGTCGGTCCATGCGAAAAGGTACCTCAAACCACTCGACCGAAAGTTTTGATTTTTCATAAATGGAAAATTTCGACCTTTAAAAAGAAAGATCTAAAGAAAGACCAGACACTCTAGTTGAAGTCCTTAAATCAGTTTTGGAAAGAACAGTAACAGTAAAAAAAACACTAGATCTCAAAAACAAATGGGATTTTCAGTCATTTTTAAGACCCAGAATAGAGCCGAGTTGACTAGAAACCCATTTCGCGAAAAGTTTGACACAAGTTGGCTCAACGAAGAGCACTTCTTCTTGCAGTTCGACCCAATCCGACCTGTACGAGGAGACGTTCCGTGACCTGGTGGACTCTGTCCTCAACGGCTACAATGCGACGATCTTCGCCTACGGACAGACGGGAACCGGAAAGACGCACACGATGGAGGGAAAGTCGGATAGGCCGGAGCAGCGGGGAGTGATCTACAAGTGCATCGACCACATATTCGAGCACATGGCCGCTTCGCACAATCAAGAGTATCTGGTCAGGGCGAGCTATCTGGAGATTTATCAGGTTGGAAGACGGTTCCACGTGGAGTTGTCAATGGGCAACGTTTCAGGAAGAACTTCGAGATCTTCTGGAGGCCGAATCGAATAGGAAGTTGGAGATCAAGGAGAGACCCGACGGAGGCGTCTATGTCAAGGATCTGACGGTGAGTTCATAAGGAGCAGGAGCAATTGTTGAATGATCTCGATTTACAGTCGAAGTTGACACGATCAGTGGCCGAGATTCAGGAGGTGATGACGAGGGGAAATGCACATCGATCTGTCGGGTCAGTTGGTTTTATACTGGGAGGAGAATGAGAGGAATGGAGAGAAGGAAAAGGACTGAAATTTCAGAAATTTGTAAAAGGTCCCTTTTTCCATTTTAGCTCTAGATACCGCAATTGTGACGCCTGAAGAGGACAGGAATCTTCCTGTGATATCAACAACTTATTTAAGTGATTAGTGGGCGGTCTGGATTAATGAAACAGACACTGTTCAGCACCCTGACAACTGAGAAATTCAATGGTTTGACTGTTTCGAATGGTCCTGATATTAGGGTTGTCGGGGATAACTAGAGTTGTGTTGAATGAAGGAGGTACCCAAGTACTATCAATATCTCTCAAACCTTGAAATCTCAATTTCCCACGTGCACTGACTAGCTTCCTGGTCCTGTCTTGAATAGTTCACGCGGAATCCACGTACCTTCTATCCACGACGAAATCAGCCAGCTTATCAGTTCACGTGGATAATGGAGGTCACAAGATTTGATACATTGATGTTAGTCCGAATCCCAACTCAACAAAAAACAACTGTTTCAGTGTATGAATTGGTGGCCTAGATGATTCTCCTGTTTCAAGACTATAGGATAAAAAAAATTAAAATAAAATACATTAATTATTTCAAGCCAAAGTAGGCAAATGTAAATATTTTCATAGACTTTCATCACTTTCTCGGGAAATTTTCGGCACGTTTGCCGGCAAAAAGGGCGGAGCTTGCTCATAAATCTGAGAAATTTCATCGAACGAGTTCAGAAAATATTCAGAGACAGTGTCCATGTACTGTATTTTTTGGATCCGCTTGATGAGGGCCGTTAGTAGGCACGATCAATCAAGTTTTGACTATCCCAGTTACTGTTTTCACTCCGAAATCCGAAATTCTCTCACGCCAACTCTTGTCGACGGCACAAAATCGGCACGGAATCGGCAAACGTGCCAAAAATTTCCCGAGTTATATACAAAGATAGTAGGTGTTCTTGTGAATACAGAAAAAAAGTAGTGGAAATCTACAGTGCGTCCGATAATATTACGAGACCGCCGCTTGTCGATTTTTTTTCTAAAAATGGAGAACGCTATCAGTAATCTGTTAACGCCAATTGATGTGACATGCAAAGAGATCCCTGGGTGTCCCTGTCATTTAAAGAATTCCCCCGGCCGTTCAAACAGTGAATTCTGAATGTTTCTGTAGTTTCTGTTCCAAAAATCCCATAGCTCACTCCGATTTCATTTGAATTTTGCAGCCGAACCAACATGAACGAGCACTCTTCCCGCTCGCACGCCATCTTCATCATCACCGTCGAGTGCTCGCGTGCCGGCGAAAACGGAGAGAATCACATCACCGTCGGCCGATTGAACCTCGTGGATCTCGCCGGATCCGAGAGACAATCCAAGACGGGCGCGACGGGGAATCGATTCAAGGAGGCCACCAAGATCAATTTGTCCCTCTCGGCTCTCGGAAACGTGATCAGTGCTCTCGTGGACTCAAAGTCCTCTCATATTCCCTATCGGGACTCCAAGTTGACACGATTGCTGCAGGATTCACTGGGAGGCAATTCGAAGACGGTGATGGTCGCTTGCATCGGACCAGCCTCTTACAATTACGAGGAGACACTGGGCACTTTGAGATACGCGAACAGGGCGAAGAACATCAAGAATCAGCCGAAGATCAATGAGGATCCGAAGGATACACTGCTCAGGGAGTTCCAGGAGGAGATAGAGATGCTCAAGGAGCAGCTGAAGCAGAGGAAGACGCGCTCCAGGGGAGAGGGGACGCAGAGCTTCTACGATGCCGAGCGGGCGAAGCTGGAGAGTGACATCCAGGCGATTCGGGAGGACGATTCGATTGTGAAACAAGAGAAGGACCGGCTGATTCGGGAGGTTCAGGAGAGGAAGGACATGCTCGAGAGGGAGCGGATGGAGCAGGCGAGGGTGGCGGAGAGGATAGCCAACATCCAGAGTCGGCTGATAGTCGGCACGGAGGAGGACGGAAAGCTCGAATCGCACACCCGGGAGCAGTATGAGCAGTTGGAGAGGAAGAGAAGAGAGCTCGCGGAGCAGAAGAGACGAGAGAGGGAGATGGTGGAGGCGTTGGAACGGCAGGAGGAGGACACTGTCGATTTGAGACAGACCTTCTCCGATTTGAGGACGGAGGTCGAGGCGAAGACGAAGAAGATGAAGAAGATGATGCTCAAGTTGAGACAGGTGGGACAGGACACATTTGTTTGAGAAAAAATACCGTCTTACCGGATTTCCCAGAATAGATATCTCGAGATTGATAAGAGATATCAAAAAGTTGTCAACATCGAACTTGTAGATCATAACTAGGACTACAAGTTTGCTATTGACAACTTTCTGATATCTCTTATCAATACTGAGATATAATGATTCTCCCGCAGGAGTACCGCTCTATTCGAGGAAATACGGTATCTACTGTATCTGTTTCATCAACTATTCATTAGTAATTCAATGCTCACCTCACCTAATACAGCTGAAGCTATAGTGACTATAAAGGCTATGGTGTAGAACAACGGAAGGAAACTCACAGACAGTGACAGTAGTCGAAAAACGCAAACGCGTCTTTTTTTAAAAATCAAACAGGTTACGGTAGCTGACATATTGCCAACTGGGAACACTGTCAGAAGATTTGCGTGAAGCGCATTTGCATATTTTGACCGCCGCCGCAGTCTGTGAAGCTTGTTCAGTCTGCGAAACAAGGTTTCAAGAACAGAAATGGGGAATTCAAAGAAAAGATCACTGATTCAAAAGTGCTTTATTCCACTTCCAGTAGGCCACTCAATTGATAAAATCGTTCTCGAAGCAAAGAATTATTCGTCTCTTTCAGGCCCGAAACGAACTGCGCGACTTGTCGGAAACGTACTCGAATGAGCGGCAGGAGCTGGATCAGACGATCACCGAAGTGAGCAAGGAGCTGAAATTGAAGTGAGTTCGAGAGAAAGATTCCCCCCCCCCCCCAAAAACATCTCATTTCGCATTCCACCACCTCTTCTCTTTCTGCGTCTATCCCTCTCTCTCTTCACCACTTCCGATTGTAACATGAGAAGATTCATTTCGTTCTCTTCTTCTCCTTCCGTTTCTTCTTCTTTTTCTCACACATTCCCCACGGCTTTAATGAGGAGAGACGGGTGAAACGTATGAGGAAAAAATCGAATTTTCATTCTAGACATTGGAATTTTACGTTTGGGTGAAACTGTGAAATCTATTTTCAACGTGACTTCTTTATTTTATTAGGGGAATTTCAGATTTTTCGAAGTTCCCGTTTCAAATATCTATTAAGTTTTGGAAAAATTATTAGCTCCAATTGATTTAGGAATTTCCCAAACGCTGGCGGAGAATCATTATATCTCTTATCAATCTCGTGATATAATGATTATCCTGCAGCTCTATTCGATGAAAGTACCTATCTGTTTCATCAACTTGTTCAAACCTAATTTGGCCCGATTCAATCTATATTCACCCATTTCCAGACTGCTAATCGTGGAGAATTTCATTCCACGAGACGTCTGTGAGCGGATAAAAGAGAGAGCCGAGTGGAACGAGGACGACTTCAAGTGGGACGTTCTCTCCTATCAGTCCACTTCCACACCTTCCACCTCTTCTAATTGTGAGTTATCGTTTCCTCCCTGTTTCAACTTGTAGCCAAAAGATGAGAGTTCTCATTTGAACTTGCTCTTAGCGTCAATTTCATATTCCAGTGCCCTCCGTGGAAGTGAACGAGGACGGCGTGCTGACTCGATCGTCGGGCGCCGACAGCGGCGTCTCCGTGAGCGGCGGGAATTCGTCGCCGACGACGTCGAATTTGGACAAAAGACTGGTGAGAGAGAGAGAAAGAAAGACGCATTGGGCATGCATTCGGCAGACTCACAAACAACAAATTGACTCTGATTATGGGGAAGGAGCCGAAGAGAAATGTGACTTTTCTCCTCTGTTTTCCTCCCGTTTTCTTCGTTTTTCTAGCGATGAGAATTGAAAATTTATTATTTATTTCGGAGGACGACTGTGGTAAAAGTGAAAGAGAAGCATTTCATTGATAGGTGAAACAGGGAAAATTTGAACGTTTCCACTGTTTCCTTGAGAAAATGCCGGGTTTCTGTGAACCATGACTATTTCCAACTCATTTTCTCAATTTCCCTGGGTTCAGCGTTCCCATAAGCGTATCTGAACGGGAACCACAGCGATATTTAATTGTTTCACACTGTCCGTTTGGAACATTATTCAAATTCGCATTTTTCTTCGGAATAGTTGTTAGCTTTTCAATGTCATGAGACGAATGGGAACTGAAGCGTCTACATAGACTAACAATAAGTAGAGAAACAGTGAAAATTAGGATAAGGACCCGTTTTCCAGTGATTCAATTGCCTAATAACATATTTTCTTGTAGTTCCAATGTAGCAACTCAAACTTTACATAAGGAACAAAAAAGCAAACAAGCAGCCCCTTATTTTTGATTTCGACCGGAAAACAAACCATCTCAGATCCGATCTCTCTTTATCTTTTCAGTAATCTTATGACAAATCAACCCATTTCCATTATTACATCACTCAATGGAAGCCCCCCACAGAGAGAGAGGTCAAAAAAGCAAACAAACAGTGTTCGCTCTCTTTCTCTTTTACTCCCGTTTTGCTCTCAAACATCTCCTAAACATTCGTCGAAACAGTGTGTTTGTTCAGGTGGCGACGCCCGGTTGTCGACGGCCCATGTCGATGTGCGAGCGGATGATGGTGACGCGGGCGAGGGAGCAACTCGGTGCTCACCGCAGGCCGCCCATTTCAGGTGAGTTTCCATTGAATAGGCTTCCGAATCGGAACACTACTTTTCCAATTATTATCTCACCATTCTCACCATTCTCATCATCTATCCCCACTGAAACTGGAATAGTTCAGTTTCAGAATTCTTCCTTCTTCTATGTAGGCCTCAACTGTCTGTGTTACGATATGGTTAATTGAATTCACGTAGTACTAATTCTATGTTGACTGCTAGAAACCACGAATTCCTATTCTTTCCAAATCATCCTATAGCTATTTGGGATCTTTAGTTCATTTCTGTCTGTCTATCCGTCTGCAGCCTTTTCTCAGCGCCAACTGTACCGTTCTGGCTCGTTTTTGGACAGACGGGTCAGAAATGTTGGCCCGATGATGTACGTAAATTTTCTGAGCGATCCGGCAACGTTGACGCCTTCAGGCTGGACTCTCGGTCTTCATTTCTGAATAATCAGATGTCGATTTGGCTGGTTAGATTGAAATCAACAGATTGATGTTGATAAAGACAGTTAAGCGACCATGGAATAAAAATCCCAGAAATGCCTCCCGTTCATGCTCCTTCCGAAACAGTAATCAAGGAAATGCTCTCCCAAGCCTATCATCAAACCGAGTGTCTGTTTACATTCCGAAACCTCCTAGACCTCGGTAATCCGCTCTCCATCAGACTGTATCCGTTTAACATTTAACCAGAGATCACATTGAGATCGCAGCGAATTGTCCCATGAATGTTATCATCCACTTATGAAACAGTTCTTGTTCAATAGAGCGCGTTTTCATTTTTCTCTGAAAACACATTGATAACACAGTTTCACGTTCTCCTCATAGGACACTGAATAGGCTTATAACTCAATTAAGGAAAAATTATCCTATTTTGAGAAAATGGCCGAATCCTGCTCTTCCATTGCATTCCAAAAGTTGCCAACTGTCAGGATCACCGCTTCTCGAAGAAACAGAACACTTTTTATCATCATGCCTTGTTCGATAGAGCAGAGTTTCCCCCTTTCGATAGTTATGCGATTAGCTTATTCGACGTCTGAAAATCTATAATTTCCCACCCAATTGAGCAGACGTTTCGTGAGTTTTGGTCTCTTCTCTCCTGCTTATCTTTCCTGCTGCTCCTCGTTTCCGACGACCGGAAAACTGCTCTCTGTTTATCTATGCGACTCTCTCTCTCTCTCCCCCCGTCAGTTGGCATCTCTTTTGCATCTTTTACCCTCCAGTTTGTCATCAAATGTTGCAAAACTTTCCATCTCTTTCTCTGTTTCGAGGGTTCATCTAGACTTTCCCCTCCTCTCCACCATCTTCATAACAATCCGTCCGTTTTCAGGTTCAAGTTCGCAAGTGGAGGCGTTGATTCCGGAGGAAACGATTCGATTCTGCGGCGAGAACGTGGTCGTTTTCAGCGCTTTGGAGCGATTCCATCCAGATGTCACCGACGATGATCCGGACTTTATGAGCTCAGCGGTGAGGGGATTTTCCGGAGAGACACGGCCGAGAAAAGGGGGGATTATGCGGATGTGGTCGTTGGTCGCATTTCAGGCTCATTTCTCGCCCATTTATTACCTTCGTTTATCCGATTTTTTCCACTTGTTTTTGAGGGTTATAAATGAGAGAGAGAGAAACGAAAAGAGATTCTCGTGTGTTTGGGGCATGTTATAGAATAAGGGTGTGCTGCTCATTCTTTGAGAACCTGGTCATGTGTTTTAGAGACCTTTTGACGTTGAAAATTTATCACTGTTCCACACTCTCTAGATCAAAAGATCTCTCAAGAAGTACTATTCTTCAAGAAATGTGACTATTCCTAATCAGAAACACCGCTTCTTCGAGGGTTTCTCCCTTTCAATGTCATTTTTAAACGGAAAGGTTTCGTTTGAAAGTTGACAACTGGAACCTTGGAACCTAGGCCTTTTCATAGTTTCTATGCTCGAATTGCGACTAAAAGTCAGCAAAAAGATGGAATATGCAGATTGAGGATGTCGCTTTCTCCCTCGTTTCTACGTGCTCCGTGAGCATAACTTGGATGCTCTTTTCGATTTGGCGACCGATTGTAGACGGAGCCACGGTGGACAATATTCCCTGTTTCACAACAAATTGAAATTGATCATGACTTTTTCCAACTGATATAAACTCTTTTGACATCTCGTTTCCACTGATAAACATCCGTTTTGTGGGACCATTACCATGAAGAGCCAAAAAAGAGTTCGAAATCTCTATAATCTCATCACTAAGTGCTATAATAACTCCTAGTGTTCCCGTTTCCCCTGTTTCTTATCAAATAAGACATTGACGACCGGGATGTGTCTATCGACAATGACAGTTGCCAAGTGTCTAGACATCCCCCCTTCCAATCTCTGAACATTTCAGACAGAACGACGTCCCTCATCATCGGAAAATCTGACGATCGACGCGTCGAAGGTTCTCGCGCCGATCATGAACCACTCGACGATGTCCCTCAAGTGAGTCCTTCCAGCGTCTCCAATCGTTCATTTCTCATTCCAGGAACTCAAAAAACGGCTCAGCCCGCAACGACAATCCGACGATGCCGCCGAACGGCGCGATGAGAAGGAGCCACAACTGAGTGGTTTGGAGTATGTTGATTATCTTATACAGGTGAGAACCCCTCTTCTTATCATTGCTATCAGTGTGATTGTCTCAGAAAACTGAAGAAATGACGAGGAAATTGAACGAATCGACGGATTCCGAGGGTATCTGTGCGGATATGGGCAGCTACCGTAACCCATCGTCTGGGAGACAATCGATGACGTCATCGTCCATCAACACCGATCGAATGTTCCTCTCGACGATGTCAACGCCTCGGAGACCTTCGAGAATCCCGGCGTTGATGACGAAGAGTCTCTACACTCCGAGGTGAGTTGCTCTACATATAAAGCACTAAAGTGACAATTGCAGATCCGCTTCAACACCTCATCGTGGCACAGAGATCTACGGCTCTGGGGAGCAACTTTGCGATGGATACCGCAGTTACCGAATGGAGACAGAGTTCCTGTTGAGCAGGAGTCAGGAGAAACGGAGTCGGAGGGCGACGAGTTACGATCCGAGGTGAGTTCGAGGTTTCATAATGTGTTGCCAACTGAAAATGAGGTTAGGGAACTCTGAGATTTGTGTGAGCGACACAAGAAAACTTGCCCGTTTCGAGAAAAATGTAATAGTGACATCTTCCGATTGAAATCCGATTATTGATCTTCGGTTTCTTTTTCATTCCGGAATTACAATTTTCATTCTGTTCACAATCGCCACTGCAGTGCATTGTAGTGTTCTTTTGTCTCGAAGAAATGATTTTTCGAAGAATTCGCCCCCCTCTCATTTTTTATTTTTTCGTTGCCATTATTTATTTGGTAAGCTGCGGTGAAAGCAAATTTGTGAAGGTTTCGAATATCTTTATTTCATCGGTGAAACACGAAATCATACAAAAAATTAAAACTTCAAACAACTAATTCCAACGTTCAGTTTTTATCGAACGACGATTAGCTGGAGTCTAATAAATTGACTCCCATTGTTTCCAGTTTCAGATCATTTTCAAGTTGCTTCTGAATCATATAACCAGTTGTTGTTTTCTATTCCATTTATGTCCTGCTTTTCGAGCACTTTCGAAACGTTCATTCCGATCGTTTTCCAGATGCCTAGTGGTCCTCCAACCGTCGGGCCGTCTTCTCTCGACGTCCGCCTCCGCCTCCACTTCCAACCACCTCCTGACGTCTTCAATAGTGAACTCCGGTTCGTATTCACGTCTTCTCAACAAGCGTCCCCAATGGATTCGTCACCAACCGACACCCCCACTCGCAGAGTCGACGGTCTCTTTGGATTCCCTGAAAGCCTCTCAGAAGCCAAAGTTCGATGTGGACTTTGATTCGGACTGGGATTCAGAATCCGATGAAATCGAAGATGACGTGGCAGTGGACAGTGGTGCAGAGACGCCGAGAACTCGACGGAAGCACATTTCGATAAGGCGTTTGAGAGATAAAAACCGAAAGAGATTCAGGTAAACCCAATTCCATCGGATCTCTCCAGATCAGAAAATCCATTCCAGATCCTCGATCCGCCGTCTCCAACGTCCCACCTCCCCCCAGAAACCCCCAGAATGCCCTCGAATCCCTCGCGAATTCGTCTCCATCACCTCGCCGTTCTTCTACTTCTCCGTCGCATTCCTCTTCAGAATCCTCCTCTTCCTCACCGAGATCCTCCTCTACTTCTCCTCCGATTGACACTTTTCCCCTTCTAATAATTGACGTTGCGGGCTCCCGACCCCCCTTTGAAAGCCCCCCGGGCACCTTCCATCATCAGTATTTCTACGGTTTCTTCCGATTCTTTTGTTCTTTTTAGCAATGCTTCTTCGAAAATCGACTAGCGCTCATCCAATTGTACTCAACTCACTGTGTTCCTCTTTTCGATTCGACTGATTTCTCTTTTCGTTTGTTTCTGACACGAGAGATCAATAAATATCGTGTGAACTTTCGAAAATAGGTGGTACTTACCAGGAATGCACAGAACTCCGTCTTCCGTTTCCGTCCCCGCACGTTTTGGGACTTTCGGACTCATATCCGTTCGACATAAAAAGTTGAGCCGGTTCCGTTGTCCATCTAGAAAAAGGTATTCTCCGTTTCCGTTTCGGCCTTCCGTGCATTTTGGCTACCTACCAACATTCACTAGATGACATGCGAACTTGGCTTCCATTTGAAACGGAACATTTGATTTTTTTCTCATTTATAATCTCACAAGGGACACTCCCATTATGAGACGCGGGGATTTTGATGAAAGTGAGGGGGATAGGTAGAAGTACTCTATGGGAAGTATGAACAGTCGAAATGGAACACTTGTGCGTCGGGCCTCTTTATCGAGTTATGGCCAAAAGAAATTTAAAAACAATTACCTAAACTTTCAACATTGGGAAACGATAACTCGCTTCAAAATTGAGTTAGAAGGTTTTTGAGCTGCAAACGTGCTGTTTTCGATTTTATGAGTGGATTTTAACAGAAGAAGTGCAAATTGACTATAAGGACATGTTCTGTTCATTGGTATACACTGGCATGAATATTTTTGAACGTTCACAAGAGTGTTCATTTCATTTCTCTCTCGCTCTCTCTCACCAGTGGGCACTTTGTTCTGTTGTCTTTCGCCGTCTATTTCTCTCTTTGCGCCCTCTTTTTTGTGACTTTGCACCCCTTTTTCACTGCCAGAGACTCTATTCTTCTTGGTATGGAAGTGGAGGGGAAAGGGGGAAAACAAAATGAGATTGCTATCAGTTTCTCCGTCTCTTATTGGTCTCGATGGTGTGCCAAAGTCTCCTTTTACGACGTTTTGTGACCCAGTCTGACTGGAAACGGAAGAGATCTCTGTGACGTTGGCAAACAATTGTCATCATGCGGGCAAAAGCGGTATAAAAGAGAAAAATGAAATCGGAAAACACAACTGAATCCTTCATTCATTCTCAACTTCTCTCTCTCTCAAACAATCGAAATGGCTCGTTTCTCTGGAAAAGTCGTCATTGTCACTGGTGAGTTCCTCTTTATATCATCTCCTTATCACCTTCTTATCACCTCTCCCTGTTAAGGTTCCTCGTTCGGAATCGGCCGTGAAACCGCCCTCCTGTTCGCTCGTGAAGGAGCCAGAGTCACTGTGACGGGAAGAAATGAACAACGTCTCGAGGAATCGAGACAAGCACTCCTGGCCGCTGGAATCAGTGCCGCCGACTTGAATGTGGTGGCCGCCGATGTTACCACTGCAGCCGGACAGGATCTGATCATCAGCTCGACTGTCCAGAAGTTCGGAAAAGTTGACATATTGGTGAACAACGCAGGAGCAGCCATTCCGGACGCACAGGGAAGAAAGCGTCTGGAGCAGGGAATCGACACTTACCAGAAGATTCTCGATCTGAATGTGCAGAGTGTCATCGAAATGACACAGAAGATCCGTCCGCATCTGGCGAAGACTCGTGGAGAGATCGTCAACATCTCCAGTGTAGCTGGATGCCCGGTTGCTGTGAGTTGATATATAAAAGAGCACCTCCACTATGTATTGTCTTTTAGAACGTCAACAACCCGTACTACGCCGTGGCCAAGGCTGCCCTCAACCAGTACACGAGAAGTGCCGCAATCGACCTGATCCCCGAGGGAATCCGCGTCAACATCGTTTCCCCTGGCCTCGTGGCAACTGGATTCGCAAGTGCCGCCGGAATCGACGATGCCACTGCCGAAAAGTTCTACGCGGATGCTGCCACGTTCCCAGAGTGCATTCCCTCTGGATACTGCGGACGTCCGGAGCACATCGCGAAGGTGATCGCCTTCCTGGCCGATAGAGACGCCTCCGAGTACATCGTCGGACAGAACATCATCGCCGACGGGGGCACCAGCCTCATCTTGGGATTTCACGCACACATGATGGCTTCTGCTAGATCCACCAACAAATAACTCGGCTCCATTACTTGACCTCAATAAATTTATTTGAAATATACACTGCTTTTTATGTGTTCGTGCCATCTTTCGAGCCTTTTGAGGCTAATAGAGTCTGTACAAAACTCCTTCACCCGAAGACTTATCTGCCGACGGAAGGGTAAATTCGTATCTGTTCAGGACTCATGTCGCGAATTGAAGGCCAACAAATAACTGTGTTTCATTACTTGACCGCAATGAATATATTCGAAATATACACCGCTTTTTGTGTGAAGGATCTGAAAGATCTCTCTCGTCGCCACCTCTTCACTATCATCTGCAACACTCGGCTCTGTTCGTGAGGCTCTATGTAACCGCCGATTCACTGAGCATCGACGGCACCCAGCAAGTCGAAGTGGATGGTCGAAAAGGACGCCAATCGTAAGACAGCGGCTGCTCCGCTACAGGATCCCACCGACGATGAAGAGTTAGGTTGTGCTCCAAACGGAGATATCCTCACAGAAGTGTTTTTTTTTCTCGCCGCTGGGCACATATTTATGTTGTCTTCCGCCGTCTATTTCTCTCTTTTGTGCCCTCTTTTTTGTGACTTTGCACTCTTTTATCACTGCCAGAGACTCTATTCTCCGTAGTGTGGAAGTGGAGGGGAGAGGGGGAAAAACCAAATGAGATGGCAATCAGTTTTCTGCCTTCTACACTTTTTGATCTTGAAACGGAAGAGATCTATGCAACAACTGCCATTGAAGCGGTATAAAAGAGAAAAGTGAAATCGGAAAACACAACTGAATCCTTCATTCATTCTCAACTTCTCTCTCTCTCTCTCTCAAACAATCGAAATGGCTCGTTTCTCTGGAAAAGTCGTCATTGTCACTGGTGAGTTCCTCTTTATATCATCTCCTTATCACCTTCTTATCACCTCTCCCTGTTAAGGTTCCTCGTTCGGAATCGGCCGTGAAACCGCCCTCCTGTTCGCTCGTGAAGGAGCCAGAGTCACTGTGACGGGAAGAAATGAACAACGTCTCGAGGAATCGAGACAAGCACTCCTGGCCGCTGGAATCAGTGCCGCCGACTTGAATGTGGTGGCCGCCGATGTTACCACTGCAGCCGGACAGGATCTGATCATCAGCTCGACTGTCCAGAAGTTCGGAAAAGTTGACATATTGGTGAACAACGCAGGAGCAGCCATTCCGGACGCACAGGGAAGAAAGCGTCTGGAGCAGTGAATCGACACTTACCAGAAGATTCTCGATCTGAATGTGCAGAGTGTCATCGAAATGACACAGAAGATCCGTCCGCATCTGGCGAAGACCCGTGGAGAGATCGTCAACATCTCCAGTGTAGCTGGATGCCCGGTTGCTGTGAGTTGACGAACTGATAAGGAAAAGTCCCGAATTGTAACGCGGGGATTTCGATGAAAGTAGATCGGTAGTACTATGAGAGGTATGATCACCCATAATGGGAAATTGCTGCGTCGGGCCTCTTTCTCGAGTTATGGCCAAAACAAATTTTTTTTGAAAAAATTTGCAAACTTCAACTTTGGAGAATCATAACTCGTTTCAAAATTGAGTTAGAACGTTGGTTAAAAAACGAAAATGTAGCATATCTTGATAGTGACTTCACATTGTTTCAACCCCCGCGTTACAATTCGCGACTATTCCTTGTGAGAGCTTTGAGAGCTAGTTCTTTGTACTTCAGGGCTTCGACAACTTGTATTATGGTCTCGCCAAAGCGGCCCTCAACCAGTACGCGAGAAGTGCCGCAATCGATCTGATCTCCGAGGGAATCCGTGTTAACACCGTTTCTCCTGGCCTCGTGTCTACTGGATTCGCAAGTGCCGCCGGAATGGACGACACCTCCGCAGAGAAGTTCTACGCGGATGCTGCCAAGTTCCCAGAGTGCATTCCCTCTGGATACTGCGGACGTCCGGAGCACATCGCGAAGGTGATCGCCTTCCTGGCCGATAGAGACGCCTCCGAGTACATCGTCGGACAGAACATCATCGCCGACGGGGGCACCAGCCTCGTGATGGGACTCCACGCACACTTGATTGCCACTGCAAGATCCGCCAACAAATAACTTTGCTCCATTACTTGACCGCAATGAATATATTCGAAATATACACCGCTTTTTGTGTGTTGTGGCCAAACTCCTTCGGCATGTGTTTGCAGTGGGCAGAGAGAGAGAGAACACGGACGGAGATCTGCACAAATGGACCGCTCATTCTCCTCTTAATCACTCTAAATGAGGTGTACTCTCTTCCTTATGACCAGTACGCCCGTCTTCTTGGAGCCTCTCTGACACACTTTTGTGATTGTTTCTTCTCCGGACCTCTCACTTCTCATTCGATGTACATTGTTTGATTTTGAACAGAATCTTTACTTTACTTTGGATACTTTGGAGGTCTGTATTCATGATGTGGCATCATGCAGACCACAGTTCTCACTGTAAATGATCAAATGGTAGCCGAACTCCTCTTGTAACCGCGTTTCTCTACCATTCGATTCACGGAAAAACGGTGTTTGTGGGTGTTCAGACCATCTGCGGGCGGCAGCGGCAAGGTCTCAACTGTTCCGGGACCGATAGTGTTCTCGTATTTACCAGCTGCATTGCACCTGCCCAACGGTTTTTCATACATTTCTTACCAGCAGATGTATCCGAAATGATAAAGAGAAAAAGCGTTCTAGGCCATCGCCAGTTTCTCGCGGCGACCACGTATTACTGTGGAAGTCTTCTAATTCTTCAACTAACCAGGAGGAGTCAATTTCGTTTGTTTTTTCGTGTGTTCTTTGTTCGAATTTACTTAATCATTCATTACGCATTTTTTCATTCGGCCAGAAAACGGACTTATTCAAAAAAAGGAAGGCTACTCAAACAGTCGTTCAGCGTTGTGTTTCGTTCGTTTCGAGACCCGTGCCATTTCGGATGGAGGCAAAGTATTATGCGTTTGACCTGCAGGTCCCGCAACGAAAGTGCGAGGCAGCAAGCAGATTTCGGAGACGCAGACAGTTACAAGACAAAAACAAAGTTGGCGAACACGTAACAAATGCTCTTTTACTTTCGTTTTCGGATTAGCGGCTATTCTTCAAAATTCCCAATGTTAGTTGAAGTTAACCACTGGAACTGTTGTTTATTCGAGAGTTCTTTGTCATATGCACTATCAATCAAGTTTTGACTGTCCCAGTTACTGTTTTCACTCCGAATCCAGAAGAAGTGTTCGTATGCGAAAGTAAATCAAGGAACAATGAACATTTGGCAAATCAAGCACACTTTGAAACACGAACAATTGGTTTCGATGCTCCAGACCACAGGCACAAACACACAATCACCCTCTCTCTCTGTTATCAGTGAACACGTTCTCCTCTCATCGATCTGTCGTCTGACTCATTCTCTCTCTCTCTCTCCGCAAATAGAACTCATTTCCGCTTCTCGTGCCCATTTTCAGATGGTCTCTTCTCTCTCGTTTTCAGCCGATTCCTTCCTTCCGATTCAATCATCCACTGCTCATTTTCTCAGCTTCTTCCGTTCATATGCTCCGTTTCTCTAGTCACAAACTACATCTCCTCACTTTTACAATATTTACCCATTTGGCACACATTCCCTGTTTCTATGTCTGCGTCTCTCATTGTCTGTCACTCTCTCTTTCTCTCTCGTTTTATTTGCTTTAAAACCCGAAAAAACTTTGTATAGAGAGAGAGAGAGAGAGAGAGAGAGAGAGAGAGAGTTGGTGGTTTGTTCAGTGAAAAAGAAGAGAAGAGACTCGATTCTTCGGCCAGGAACGCTCTGAAAAGATGCCAGATGACATTCCCAAACTGCCGAGACATCGAGGAAAGAAGAACGAGCCCAAGAGTGAGTCCTTTTGTTTTTGCTCCAGATTGAGGTTAAGTTGTATCTTTTTCGGTTTCACAACTTTTAGATTAAGGACCTGGGTTGTCTTCGCGTCATTTGTAGCTCCTCACGAATGCTATCATTTTCATGGACCTAAACTTATTTAAAAAAGTTTTGCAACAATGGTGCATATTCAAAATGCTTTTGAATAGATTTACGAACGATCGCTTCGAGACCCATTTTGCTAAAAAAGAAGGGATCGAGTGAGAGTTCGCACAGTTCCCAATTTCTGGTTCACTGTCAAGTATGGTATGTATCAGGGTGTCCCGGAATTCCTACTTCCGTGTTCCGACGGACATTTTTTCTCGTTCCGCCTACCGAAAAAATGTTTTTTGCGCGGGAAAACGGAAGGAAGTCGCCCCCTCTATCCACGCATCATCTGCCGATTCGGAGTTTCAGTTGACTCGTTCGTACACAGACAAGAAGCAATGACTGTGTGGATCAATTGTTATTCTGTAGCTTCAATTTGAAAATTAATGGCATTTCCTAGATTTTTCTTCAAAATACTACTTTTTCTCATTCCGTCTTCCGGTAAGAAGCATTTTGTTCCGTTTTCCATTTGAGTCTTCCGTAAAACGAGAATTCCAGTTCCGGGGCAACCTTGGTATGTCTCTCTCTCTCTCGCTCTCTAACACTTAGAGAGCTAAACACAATTTTGACGATAAAACCCTTCACGGCTGGGGCGGGTCTCGCCACGAAAACATTGCACTTTTTTCGAAAATCGGCATGCGCCTTTAAAGAAACTACGGTAGAAACTAACTCAGAACATGGAATTCACAGTAGTTTGTTCAAAAAAGTTCAATGTTTTCGAAAACGATCGTGACGAGACCCGCCGACGCGGTGAACGGGAGACTTCGTCACATCCGCTGATTTTGATAATAGATAGTAATTTGATGTACTCTAACCAAATTTCAACATGACACAGTCAGAAAATTCAAAATACATTCTGACGAGCAGTCCTGCTAAAATATTCTGTTTCAGACACTGCATGGAAGCAGCAGAAACTGCCGTCGATCCGTCCTCACTACAGCGTGACTTCTGCGATTCCCGTCACTCTCATCGTCGGAGTGGCCACTCTCGCGATGGGAATTGCACTCTATTTCGGACACCAGGGATGTGAGTTTCAATGTCTCAGCTGTTAGTTCTCGATCAAGATCACTAGAACATGGGAACAACGAATATGAGACCTTTCCGAAACAGTCTTCTTTCCGAAATCCCTGTTCATTTTGCAGCATTAGAGCAAGAGATCGTCTATACAGACTGCATTCTGCCGAACGGGACGAAGGTTTCTGAAGTGGTTCGGCGGGAAATGATGAATCAGACACTCATCTGCGCCTACACAATCACTCTGGAGGAGGACTACACGGTAGTCTGTTTCAGAACGATTGGATAAGAGACAAACAGTAAGAGACACTATGTATATTCAGGGCAACGTAAAGTTCTACTACGGACTGTCCAAGTACTATCAGAACAATCGTCTCTACTTCAACTCGCGAAACGATCAGCAGTTGAGGGGCAAGATCGACGAGATCGACGGGTGCGAGCCGTTGAAGTACCTCATCCAGAACGACACCAAGATCCCGATTGCTCCGTGCGGAGTCGTCGCCAACTCAATGTTCAACGGTGCGTTCTATCAGAGAACTTTATGATCTACAGGGGGGAAGTTGTTTGTCTGAAACTGCGATACACTGTTGAGATTAGAATTGGGTGGGGAACTCATTTTCCGGATTATTTTTTAATTTTCGTTTTTCGTTTACCTAGTGCTGGAAGTGACGTTTTCATTGCTGAGTTCCCTTTACGTTCTCTACTGAAACAGAAATCCAATTATTACGATGGGAAAAGTCTCCACAGGAAAACAAGATGAAGCTTTCGGGATAGGTCGCAGTTCATGCTCACGGACCAACTTTCCCCTTTTCAACTAAATTATTTCTGAATTTTCTGAAACGGTACACTTTTTCGATTACTGACTTGTGCGTTTCATCGTTATCATTGATAACTTACCGTATTTCCTCGAATAGAGCGACACCCCAAACGCTGTCGGAGAATCATTATATCTCGAGATTGATAGGAGATATCAATACGTTGCCAACAGCAAACTTGTAGATGATAACTAGGACTACAAGTTTTCTGTTTACAACTTTTTGATATCTCTTATCAATCTCGAGGTATAATGATTCTCCGACAGCGTTTGTTTTCTTTTCGAGGAAATACGGTATCAGGAATGAAGCTTACTTGAATCACAGCTGAAGCTGAATCTTACTTGAATCAATGAGAAATCGAATGTATTGAAAGTTCGTCAATTGGTTTACTTGATTATGCAATTCCGAATCTTGATTCACTGAAACAGAATTCAATTGATAAAAGGGAAAAGATGGGAAACGTTCGGAACTCTCTCGTAAATCTCTCCTAAATGCTCCATCAATAGGCGTACCACTTCCAGACACATTCCAACTCTTCTACATATCCGACAGTTCGACGAACGGAACGACGCGAGTTCCGTGGACTACACGTGGAGTTCTCGGGGCGACGGAGATGAAGAGGAAGTTCGCGAACCCCGTCAGAGCTGCCAATCAGACACTTTGCGATGTGTTCGAGGTATCGATCCGCGGATATTCCCAATAACAATCGTCTGTTTGTTAGGGCACTGTTCGACCTCCTTCGTGGCGATTTCCCATCTGTAAGTTGGGAGTGAACAGCACAGATGCGGATGTTGGGATCGGATTCGAGAACATCGACTTCATGGTGTGGATGAAGACGGCGGCGCTGCCAAAGTTCCGCAAACTCTACAGAATCCTCGACACTCAAGTGGACATGTTCAGCAACGGACTGCCCAAAGGACAGTATCAACTCGTTATCACCTACAGTCAGTTTCAGTTGACACTTTTCCGATCAAGCGTCGCTTTCTTCAGATTACCCAGTTGACATGTACACCGGAGACAAGTCGTTCGTGATTGCCAGCGAGAACTGGGTCGGTCCTCGGAATCTGTTCCTGCCCGTGATCTACCTTGTCGTCGGCACTTTCCTGCTCCTCGTCACCCTCCTCTTCATCCTCATGTGGCTCAAACAACGGCTCTCGAGAGTACATCCCTCTTAAATTCGTTGTTTACTGTTTCAAATCGTTTCGAGTTACAGGTAGATTTACGGGATTTGTACAGTTCTGTTGTTCCTTCTTTTTCCGACATAAAATAGTTTTCGATTTCTGCCACGTCATCCAGTGGAAGGCATTCTCGGGTATTCTGCCGTTGGGTAAATTGTACGCCAACGGCTTTCAAAAATTATTCGAGACCACCGCCCTGCACTGCAGGGGACGGCGACTCCTAATCCAAAGAGGGACTAACACTACTAATATCTAGCGATGCAGTGCCGACTTGGTCGGGTACCCGGTCATGGCCAACCAAGCCGGCCTGCCTACAACCCGTCGGGGTGGTACAACCCCGAAGTATCCCGTGCCGATTGGGGCTCTGGGCGCTGACCCCACGGGCGGGAGCAGCCGACAGTTCGCGGGTTCCGCGCGCCGCTATCGTTTTCGTGTGGAAAGGGGCGTGGCCAGTAGGTCCACAATGCAGAAAACTCTTCGTTTTTCTCTCGATTTTCACGTGAGTCCCCAGTTGTTCCACGTATTCGCCCTCTTTCGTCGTCCACTTATCACCATTTTCACAGTCTGTCACAGTTCGGGAATTTATTTTTGATTTCCTGTTTTTGGCAAGGTATTGCTAACGGAAAAAAGCGTCGCCGATAAGGAAAGAAATGGAAAACGAGGGCGTGTGAGTTGTGTTCTCTCTTCGATTCCCCACACGGGACCATTTGGCAGAAACTCCAAACAGTTTCGGAATCAAATCGTCTCCTTGTTCAACTCAAAAACGATCGATGACCGCAAAAAGTCGGAGATGTTGGTGCCGAGAGTGCTTCTGGACGAGCGAAGAGAGGGATTTCGAGTGGAGTCGGTGAAGATGACGACGTCGGCGGATGAGCAGGGACTGAAGCATCACTACTCGATCAGTTGGACGGAGACGGCGAAGAAGGAGTCGTCGGCAGAGGAGCAGGAGGATGAAATGCGGAAGAAGAAGAGGGAGCGACGCGAAATGACGTCGGAGAAGAAGATCGAGGCGGCCAAGAGGACCGGAAGTTAGTCATGGAAGTGGGAAAAGGGGACTTCTGATGAGAAGGATTTTGACATGGTCAACGAAAGTTTACATCTTTTGGGAATTTTGGGGGCCCTACTATGTGCCACCGAGATGGCCCCTGCAGCCAAGTGGGAAAGGGGACTTCTGATGAGGAGGTTTTGTTTGGAGAGATCTGCCGGAGAATCATTACATCTCGAAATTGACTAGGGGATTGTTGGTCTTCGGCCCGAATCCCCTAGCCCGGCGGGCTCAAGGAGCTGACGCTCTCTCTTCAGGCCGCTTTGCGGTCTGTTACTACGGCGAATGAACATCTTCATTTCTGAGAAAGTAGGACGAAGAGCTCTCGAACCATTCAACTATTGCAAAAACAGTCATTATATTCGTGCTCGCCGTGAAATTCTGCGTCAAATGGTCCAAGAAGCACTCAAAACAGTCGAGTGGTGCAATATGCATTTCATTCATTGAACTTCCGTTTCAGAAATCGAGTGCGACGGTCCGTGTGGTCAGTACGTGGACATGGCGTACGTGGTTCAGTTCGGATGCGATCATTTGATTTGCGATGATTGTCGCCGTTCGCAGAAGAGCGAGGCGCTTTATGACGGTGAGTGGTGGAATGGGCTGGCTTTGAGAGGGGAATCGGGTTGGTTCAATGCGGCTTTCAAAGTAGTCCGATAGGTCAGAAAGGTTTCAAATGTGGAGAGATTCGTCTTGGAGACGATCCATTTGGATGCTGACCCCCATCTGAAGAGCTAAAGCTGAGAACAACTGTAAATAACAACCTTCTTTCTGTTTCAATGACTATTCTTTATTGTTTGACTTTGAATCTCCAAGGATCCAAATCGGTAGGTGTGAACATCCATAATGGGAACAAACAATGTTTTTGAAAAATCGTAACTCGTTTCAAAATTGACGTAGGAGGTTGTTTAAAAAACGAAAATTTAGGTAAGCATCTCTATTTTACGATCCACTAATGATTGTTTTATCAAGTTATCAGTAACTAACTGATATTATCACTTTTCTGAGAATGGTCTAATCCTATTATTTCAAAAACTGAATATACTGGCAATTGGATGCGTTTTGAGAAACATGGGGTAAAACTGGAAATGACAACTTTTATTCGCAATTTGGATTCTGAGCCTTATTTAAAGAGCTGAGGGTCTCAAAACCCCTCAACGTTAAATTACAACTCGTTCTGTTTCAACTGCTCTTCTTTGTTGTTCAAGGACTTTAAAGCTCCAATATGTTCTACGCAGGTGGACTAGCTGATACTTTTTAACCATGCACCTGATATGGTTTCGCTCAATTCTGGAAATTGTCAGACCTTCAAGAAAGAGCATTTGAGGAACCTAAAATCTCGAAAGACTTGGAAACGTTTACGGTTTCCATAGTTTCTACTTTTGCTGAGGCCCTGTACCCATCACACTCGTC
Source organism: Caenorhabditis macrosperma (assembly GCA_963932285.1). Taxonomy (NCBI): domain Eukaryota; kingdom Metazoa; phylum Nematoda; class Chromadorea; order Rhabditida; family Rhabditidae; genus Caenorhabditis; species Caenorhabditis macrosperma. The sequence goes on from OZ010620.1 coordinate 10,496,207, forward strand.
GTTTCCAGGAGCGCCCGGCTGCTGCCACCCCCTCTGCGTGGCAATCGCCAAGAACAGCGGTGCCAAATTGCAACCCGGCCGCAAGCTCAACTCAGCCTCTTCGGTGTCGCTCCGTTCGAACGGCGGTCCGTGGGAAGTGCTCCAAGTGCACGTGAGCATTGTTCGGAAGCGCAATGCGCACGTCTACCGAACCCAATTCGACTATGAGTTCCCGACGCACACGAGGGTCGCCGAGTTGTACAGCCAGCTGTCGCCCCACAAGTAGGATCATTTGGCTGTTTGGCCGTCGATGAAACGTTGCTCTTTGCAGAGATCTCATCCATTCTGGCCGTGTCTACTACAGTGTCCGCAAGCCCCGATCGGCGAACGACCTGCACCGCATCTCTCTGGTCGACACGAACCTTCGCTTCTACAACCTCCCCGGCTACATTCCGCTCACCAACGGCAAACTGTTCATTCTGATTGTAGCCGACGGGGTACGATTGTACTGAAGTGGATGGGCAGTCATCGAAATAATGTTCTCGTCAGTGTTTTTGTATGCGCAATGAATGTGCTTGTAGTTTGAATGCGGTTGAGCTGATCGGGAAAATGGGTAAAAAAAGAAAGAAATTGATGATTGAGAATAGTTTATTGAGATGGTGTGAATGTTTAGCGGCGGGTTCCGTCCTCGAAGAAGACTCCTCCGTCGATGGCGCAGTACTTGGGGCAGATTCCCTTCTCTCCGGCACCTCCTGGGGTTCCGGCCTGTCCTGGGGCTCCTGGGTTTCCGTCGGCTCCTGGGGCTCCTGGGTTTCCGTTTGGTCCCTTTGGTCCTGGGGCTCCTGGCTGTCCGTCGCGTCCTGGCTGTCCTGGGGCTCCGGCTGGTCCCTGTGGTCCGGCTGGTCCAGCTGGTCCTGGGGCTCCTGGGGTGATTGGCTCGGATGGGGCATCCTGTCCTGGCTGTCCTGGGGCTCCTGGGGCTCCTGGGTTTCCGTTTGGTCCAGATGGTCCCTTGTTTCCTGGGGCTCCTGGCTGTCCGTCGTTTCCTGGCGCTCCTGGGTTTCCGTTGGATCCGGCGTCTCCGGCTGGTCCTGGTGGTCCTGGTGGTCCAGCTGGTCCGGCTGGGCATGGCTTGCATGGTGGTGGGGTGATTGGCTCGCATGGCTGCTGTGGTGGGCGTCCTGGGTTTCCTGGCAGTCCTGGGGCTCCTGGCTTTCCTGGGCGTCCTGGCTTTCCTGGGGTTCCGGCTGGTCCGGCGGCTCCTGGAAGGCAGCAAGCGTCGCATCCTCCGGCAGAGGCGGATCCTCCGTTGACTCCAGCATCATATCCAGCTTGACGGGCGGTACGGTTTCCGGCTGGGATCGACTTGAGGTGGTTGACCTCGGACCAGATGTCCTTGGCGGATCCCTTGCAGAAGTTGATCTCGGCGTGCATGGTTCTCTTCACGTTGTGCACATAGTTGTACACCATTGGAAGAGTGACCGTCACCTGGAAATGGCCGGGAATGAAGATATTGTCTTTTAGGAGAGAGCACTTACCGAGATGACGGCGACGACGGAGAAGGCGACGGCCGAGTAGGCGACGAAGCGGTAGGCTTTGATGCGTTGTTCGAGGTCCATTGCGATGGGCGCTGTCTTCATCGTCGCCTCGTCTCCCTTTTATACCCACCGTTGTTTTCCAAAGGGGGCGGCATCTTCAGGGGAGGTAGTGTGTGTGTCTCTACAGGTTTACAACCTTCACAAAATCTACTCTCTGTTTGAAAAATTTGCAGCTGCTGATATTGATGAGGAATTACAAGCGGGGCTTGATTAAAGGGAATCAATCATGTATCTGGGATAATGTTATGATTGGTGTATGTGTGCGCAATGAAAATATGTGTGTGTGTGTTTAGAATGTGTTTTATTAGCTGATTATGAGGAAAAAGAGATGGAGGAATGAATGAATTATGCGAGATTTCATTGGGTCTTTGTGTGTTTTCCAGGAGAATGGTATTGGAGGCACGGGAACCCGAATTGGATGGAAATGCGGCTGAAAACCGAAGTTGACTGAAAAAGAAAGCTTTAGCAAGTGCTCGTGTACTCTATCAGATAAGAGGAATTAGAAGGCAGTGCATCGCCGCTGAAACATGGACAAATATCACTTTTTGAGAGCTCATTGGACTCTCAAGGACACATGAGTTTATGGATTCGAATAGTCGCTCTTCAACCGCATAACTTCATTTTGCTCATGGAACAGTGAACTCTGTGTCAAAAACTGCTCATGCTCAGTCGGCGATTACGGGGCACAGGAGCTCTTGAGAATTCGGGAAAACTGAGAGAATCCGTTTGAAAAGGATTGATTATATAAGCACTGCTCACTCTTTCCCATCTTTCCCATTTCATTTCGATCTGAAACCGAAATCTCCCATCTGCCCATCGAATCCTCCTATTCGCAACATTCATCCTCTATTGGAACGGGAATATGGAAATGTTTGTGTCGTCTTCTGAATATCCGTCCACTTCCTCGTTCCTTCCTTCCTTCCTGCCTGCCACCTTCTTCAGAATCATCCACTTCTAAACCTATCATCTCCAATTAATCTCTTTCCAAAAGACCTTGAGAATCGCTACGAAAGGCAGCTACAGCGGCGACAAGAGATAGTGTTCACAGTTCCAAATAAGCCGCGAAAATCGCCTAACCTTTTTCTTCTTCTTCTCAGCGAAACGGCGTCGTCGGCGCCCGAAGGGGGGATCTGATGATATCTTGTCTGCGTCTCCGACTCTTCACATACTCTCTCTCGCCGTCCGTTTACACACTTTCGACCTTGCCAATCAATTTTTTCACCGTCACTGCCGTTGTCTTTTTGTCGAAACAGAAGAAGGTTGTAAACCTGTAGAGACACACACACACTACCTCCCCTTAAGATGCCGCCCCCTTTGGAAAACAACGGTGGGTATAAAAGGGAGACGAGGCGACGATGAAGACAGCGCCCATCGCAATGGACCTCGAACAACGCATCAAAGCCTACCGCTTCGTCGCCTACTCGGCCGTCGCCTTCTCCGTCGTCGCCGTCATCTCGGTAAGTGCTCTCTCCTAAAAGACAATATCTTCATTCCCGGCCATTTCCAGGTGACGGTCACTCTTCCAATGGTGTACAACTATGTGCACAACGTGAAGAGAACCATGCACGCCGAGATCAACTTCTGCAAGGGATCCGCCAAGGACATCTGGTCCGAGGTCAACCACCTCAAGTCGATCCCAGCCGGAAACCGTACCGCCCGTCAAGCTGGATATGATGCTGGAGTCAACGGAGGATCCGCCTCTGCCGGAGGATGCGACGCTTGCTGCCTTCCAGGAGCCGCCGGACCAGCCGGAACCCCAGGAAAGCCAGGACGCCCAGGAAAGCCAGGAGCCCCAGGACTGCCAGGAAACCCAGGACGCCCACCACAGCAGCCATGCGAGCCAATCACCCCACCACCATGCAAGCCATGCCCAGCCGGACCAGCCGGACCACCAGGACCACCAGGACCAGCCGGAGACGCCGGATCCAACGGAAACCCAGGAGCGCCAGGAAACGACGGACAGCCAGGAGCCCCAGGAAACAAGGGACCATCTGGACCAAACGGAAACCCAGGAGCCCCAGGAGCCCCAGGACAGCCAGGACAGGATGCCCCATCCGAGCCAATCACCCCAGGAGCCCCAGGACCAGCTGGACCAGCCGGACCACAGGGACCAGCCGGAGCCCCAGGACAGCCAGGACGCGACGGACAGCCAGGAGCCCCAGGACCAAAGGGACCAAACGGAAACCCAGGAGCCCCAGGAGCCGACGGAAACCCAGGAGCCCCAGGACAGGCCGGAACCCCAGGAGGTGCCGGAGAGAAGGGAATCTGCCCCAAGTACTGCGCCATCGACGGAGGAGTCTTCTTCGAGGACGGAACCCGCCGCTAAACATTCACACCATCTCAATAAACTATTCTCAATCATCAATTTCTTTCTTTTTTTATTGGTTACTTAAGGGAAGAGTAGGAAGCAGGGGGTTTCCGGTAGATGGAACTGAGAAACACAATGAAACAGTGAAAGGAGTATATTTAAAAAAAAATTTATTTTGGTATTTTCAGGAAATTAAATTAGGTATGAAATCAAACTATGAGCAAATAAATTTAGGTCAATTTTATTGGAAAAAACCAAGTGATCATTTTACAATTAAATAGATTTTTGTTAGGTCGATTTTTCGCTGAGTGTTCACTCTCCAGCAATTTTTTCTGTGTCTGATGTTGATATTTGGTTGAAAATGAGGGAAGAACGTCTTTCTATAGATATAACACAATAATTTTTGATTTTTGTGAAAAAATAAGTTTGAAAAAGTTGATAATTTTTTACTGAAGAACGAAAAAAATTGAAGGAAAACATGGCGAAAAATGTCTACAGTAGTTTGCCATTTTTAAAGGCACATAGCTCAAAATTTTCACGGGTCTCGGCACGCCGAACAAAAACGCACTCGGAATCGCCTGTTTTCATGCTTTTTCTTTGTTTTTACCTCGATTTTTTCTCTATTGCTGCAAACCTCTCGCCGATCATCACTTTTTCCCACATCCCAGTCGTTTTCACCAGCTTCCCACGATAAAAATCGCATCAATGACGAGAATCATGCTTTCCGTCGCAATTTCCTGTTGGAATCCAATAAAGTCGGCGACAATTTCCACGTCGGAAAACATTTTTCCGGCTTTGAAAGCAGCGCTTTGACCCCGAAAACACGAACATTGGTCGGCGGGGAAGCGGCCAAACAAAAGTGCGTCAGTGGAAAATCGATGACACGGCCTAGTCGCCAACGTGTCGCCGGCCGCTAATTCCAACTCGTTTTTCGCGGTCTCTTCGTCGAATTTTTCGCTTAAATTTGTGAATTTTTCAAAAATCAGTTGATTTTCAGGTAAATCTACCATGGAAGATAAAGAAAAAGACAGATCAATCGATAAGTCGATCGATGAACGGGTTCACCAGCAGCTGGTTTATAAAGATAATCGAATCATCGACTTGAATAATGTGATTTTGGATAAAGAACGACAGATATTGGACCTTCAGGTATTTTTTGCATTTTTCTCAAAATTTTTGTTCGCAATTTTCTCATTTTAAGGAAAGAGTCCGAGAGCACAATGAAGTCGCGTCTGTGAAAAACCAGGCGATGCGAATTGTCCAGCAAAAGTTCGAAGAGATGCACAGAGACAAAAAGGACATGTCGACGGAGACGGATCCGGGAATGATGGCCCATTCCGGACAGAACAGCGGCCCGTCGACGTCCAATAGTTCCGGAAGAAGCGAGAGACGGACGAGGAGCTCGTCGCCAGGACACGTAATTGCGGCTAGGAGTGGGTTTTCCAGTTTTTTAAAACAAATAAAATGAAACTCCCACAAGAAGTATGTGTTTCGAGAAGCCTTAAAGTTGTCTGTTTGTCTCTTTGGCTCTTTCTCGTAGTTTTCCCCGAAATTGCAAAATAATCGAATGGTGAACTGTTCGCTCATATTTTCTGCATAAAATTCACATTTGTGAGAATCTCTGCGCAATTTGAATTACCGTTTAAAACTGATTCCAACATTAATTTTTCTTTATTTACTTTCAAAAATATAATTGATGCTTCCAGAACTAGTGGGCACCTCTGGCACCTTCTCCCCTCCTCCAATCGACCCTCCACTCGATGCATCTCATTCAAAACTCGGTCCTGATCTCCCTGACGTTGACGGAATCAGACGGAAGAATTACCAGCGAAAACGAGTGACGTTCGACTTGCACCCGAGCACTTCCCGTTATCCACCCTCTTCCGATTCTCTTGAATCCGCCCTCACGGAGGCCTCCTCTGAAAATGCGCTTCTCCGACAGCAAGTTTTCGATTTGAATGCGGCCGTCGAAAAAATGAAGTCAGACTATGAGGCGGAAATAGTAAAGTGTACGAAGGAGGCGAAGACAGCCGGTTTGAAGGCGAGAGTGGCGGCGACGGCGAGGATTAGAGAGTTGGAGACTTCGCTCGAGAGCACTAGTCAGAGTTTCGAGGATGAGACCGGACGTCTTCGGGAGGAAGTGGAGACGCTTCGATCGTCGAGGAATTGGGAAGTGGAGCAGAATGGACAGCTACGGGAGCAAGTGGCTCATTTGAAAGAGAAGGCTCACAAGTTGACAGAGGAGTTGGACGTCAGTGAGAAGGCGAAGAGAGCGTTGGACACGGAAGTGGAGGAGTCGAAGAAGTTGATGGAATTGATGGTGGACGATCTCCTGCAAGCCGAGAACGCCATCAACTACCATGTCAATCAGAAGGAGGCCATTTTCCAAGACGTCGACAGGCTGAAAGGTAAATCTTTTGGCGCATAGTTTGAAACTCGATACATGTTAACGAATTCCTTGTTTGCAGACGCCATCGTCGCTCAAGACCGGTTCATTGAGATTCTGGAGGCCGACATTGTGATTTACGAGCAACACATTGGTCTTCTTCGCGAAAACCTCGGAGCATCGAAGGTAAGTGTTAGAGAAAATGTAGGGAATATTTATTAGGGACACCCGTATCAGTGATTCCGGGAAAACAAGTGACATTTATAGGTCGATCATCGTGCGCTCATCAAATCGAAGGCGTTCGAGACGAAACTGTTGGCTTTGGAGCGGGAGAAAGAGCAAAGTGATAAAAAGTCGACAGGTTAGAGGGGAGGGAATTGAAAAACGAAAGAATCTCGATCAAAAGCCATTCAAGGCAAGCAAGTGTAACATGTAGACAGGTTTTTACAGAAAAAGCAATAGCAAGAAGTAGTAAACTTTTGAACAGATTCAGAAGAAATACAATGACAATTTGGAATGTTTTTTTTGCGAAAATAACAAAATAACTTAGTTTTAATTTTGAAAAAGTTGGTCAGTCACGTGAATTACGGTACAATCGGAGCCGTGGAAAGAGTGGTTGAGACGTTGGAATCTTGGGATTCTGTCGAGGAAACGCTCATCGCCTCGTTCCGATAAGCGGAGAAACTGGCCGGAAGACCGGTTTCCGTGGATTCGTAGAGACGGTAGTTGTAGCCCAGGTGGTTGTTGTGCAACATTGACTTGTGCTCCGTCTTCTTGACCACCTGGAAGCTTTGGATATGGAAAAAATGGAATACGAATAAAATAACTTACATCACATTGACACGCGGTGCAGTAGAACGTCTTCCGCTTCAGACAACAGTAGAATCCGCAAGGAAAACAGAAGATGGCGTAGAGAATGGCTCTCCAGCTGAAACGGCTCTTCACATTTTTCTGGTGGCATGCTGGGCATGTAGTGGTTGATGACGTGGTAGACATTGTGATCTAGAAGAAACAAGGTCATTCATTGGTACTCTATGCTTAAAAAACGAGAAAAAACGGGTATGAACTTTCACTTACCCACCAAATGCGATTTAGCAACGTGGAAGCGTTGAATCGAATCGATCTGTCTGTCTCCTCTCGCTCGATTTCTCTTTTGCCCTAAAGTATCACATATGAGAAAAGAGCGAGACAGTGTATCTGTGGCATGTTCAATTAGCGACACAGAGATAGCAGACGGCGGATGATCGGCAAAGTGAGAGGAACGAGACGCCGAAAGACAATAGTTGTTGACAAAGTGATGACAACTGGCCCCGGGAAACACCCACTCTTCTCCTTTTTTCGGAGAAAAGACGAGTGTTTTCCCGCCGCGTGTGGTTTTGGTTTTTTATTGGAGAATATATCAGTTTTTGATGGGAACGACCAAAAGAAATTGATGGACGGAGGGGGCATGAGTCATGGGTATTGTTGTGGAGAGAGTACTGTACTGCCCACGGACAATGAACAAAGTGTAACCGGGACACTGATTATCAGAACACTGCTGGTGGCTGATAAGCAAGGGCAATCGATAAGTGCCATGAAACATCACAATGGAATTAAAATGAAGAGAATGTGACCCCCCTTCGCACAACTGTCAACATTGTGTGTCAGCTGGTGATCAGCGGCCAACGGGACAAACGAACTCTTTTGTGTTCTCTTATTCATAGCGATGCTGAAGTGTTGCGTTGGTTTTTCTCTCGGGAAACATTGAGATTCTCCAAAGGGAACGAGGAATGGGGGAACTAAAAGAGAGCCTGCTAATTAGGGGAATCTCTGGAAATCCCTATCTGATTATCTGATTTGTTTTTGCTTTTTTGGAAAATCTTTGCTCCAGGCACTCTGAAAGTTCAAAGAGCACAGATCAGAAACACCATCTGAAAACAAGTCATCGACCATCCCAGTGTCTACATAACTATAATAACTCCTTTTTCAGAAGACCGTCTGAAAACTAAGGCCCTCGACAAGAAATGTCGTGTTCTCGTCGAACAAAACGAGCAGCTCATGGCGCGACTCTGCGAACTCGAAATGTCGAATAACGGAGCGGACGAGTCGAAGGATCGCCGGATCGCCGATCAGGATGAACGCATTCGACAGGTCTCATCCGCCCTGGAATCCGAACGAGACGTCAGTCAACGTCTTCGAGAAGCCAAAGAAGCGCTTGAGAGAGAACTTCTGGCGAAGACACGACAGGAGGAAGTCAGCAACAACCGGCGGATGATGGATGTTGAAATGAGCCGGATGGAGGCGGATAACCGTGAGTTCGAAGAGAAATTGTTTTGTGAGAAAACTGGAAAAAAAGCGACATTGCCAGTCTTTCGCTTACGCGCTCTCTCTCGTTCTATCCCTGATCGAAACTATTGATAAATACATCTTTGCGGCAAACAAAAACTCACCGGCTCTTTCTGAAAATTGTTCTTATACCCCGTTTCTTGTCATTTTCTTCAAATTCCAACTTTTTCAGGAATTGGCGAGATGACTGTTGAAGTGGAGGCTGCTCACAAGAAGGTCGCTGACGTCATGGCCGAAGTCGAACGCCTCCGTGCCACGAATTTCGATCTTCAGATGCACATTGAAACTGCGACGCGCACTTTGAATGAGTATGACGTTGCCCGATTATCCAATGTTTCATTCGTGCAAGTTCTAGATTGGCCGACTCGAACGAGGAGCTCGAAGAAAGAGTGAGAGTGATCGAGGAGTCCTATGATGAAAAAGAGGAGGATTTGAAGCAAAGTACGTGGGATGTTGAGCAGTTGACGAGGCAGAACGAGGCGTTGAGGTGAGTGGTTCGAGGGTCTCTTGGTTCTCACGCTTTGTAAGTCTCGCTTCCAGAGTGGAACTCAATGGCATTCGACAAGGATTCCAAGACACTCGAGAACTTTCTGAAGAGGTTAAACAGCTGAAAAGTGAACTTTCTCGACAACAGGAACTTCACCGAGCTCAGTTCGAAGCGGCTTGTGAGCAACTTGAGAGAGAAGAAAACGAAGGAAGATCTCCTGAACGAAAAACGTCTTTGGAAGTGCAGCAGGAGCAGTACATTCTGGCGTTCGAAGAGAAAGTCCAAGAGCTGAGCCACGAGCTGCAACAGACGAAAGATCAAAAGGAGCAGATGCAAATGTTATTGGTTGACATGGAGAAGGAGATTCAGCATTTGAAAGACAACGCAGTTCCGGTTCAACGAAAGAACACCTCTGTTCTGGAGGCTCCGAATTTGGCAGAGATGAGGAAACAGGACGTTCAGATTCTCCAACAGACTCCGCCTCCTCAAGCTTCCCAAGTTGTGATTACTTCCGAAATGAAAGAACGGCAGAAGCAGACATTTGAAGAATTGGAGAGACTGAAGCAAGAAAACAGCGATTTGTTGGAAAAGCTGAAGGTATCATTTGCGAACGTTTTATTTGTATTCTGTTATTTTTCAGCGCGTCGAAATGGAGGCAAATCTATCTGGAGAGCTGAATGTGGAACTTGGTCGTGCGATGCTCGAGCTCGAGGAGCACAACGAGCTCTTGAAGAGAGAACAAGAAGTGTTGACAGCTGATGAGGTGGCGAGTGGACGGGAGCTCGAGTTGCACGTGATGATGGTCAACGAGATGACCGAACAGATTGCCGCAATGCAAGCGAAAATCGAAGAGATGGAAACGAGCGAGGAGAAGAAGAATTTGGAAGATGAAAAGCTGAGAATGGAAGGTTTGCTCTTCTCGAAACCATACACTTTTACTTTTACTTTCACATTTTCAGTTTCCGCCGTTAAGCACGAGAATCAACGAGTGCAATCCGAAGTGGAACGTCTTCTTCGTAACCTGGCCGAGTTCGAAATTGCTCGAAAAGATGATCTCGAAGCTGCCGCTGCTGGTTTGTTACCGTAACGTCTTTTTAAAAAATCTTCGGAATTTATAGCTCATGACAATGAAATTCGTGTACTTTCCATTCAGTTGGAGGATTCTCGCCGTGACGTTGCCGATTTGGAAGCGAAACTTCGTGAATCGGAACAGCAAATCCCGGCTCAAGAGCAGGCTTTTCTGTCTCGTCCACAAGTAGAAGCGGCTGTTCAGGAGACTGTTATTCTGCAGTCTTCAACGCCTGTCTCCGATGCTCCAGAAGCTGCTCAAGAACCCGTCGTCGTCAAAAGTGATGACGAGCTCCGTGAGCAGAATCGACTATACAGAGAGTGTCACGACGACGTTTCCAAGGTAGTAGTTTGTTGTCTGACATGAATTCGTAATGTTTGTAGTTCCAGAACATGCAAAAGCTTATTGAGCTCAAGGACGAACTGGAGATCGCTGTTCAAGCTCTCAAAGCCGAAATTTGGTCACTCAACGGACAATTGAAAGCATCGATTCTGGACAGAGAGGGTCTTGAGGACAAGGTGGCCGAGTTGGATGCTCTTGTAGAGAAAGAGAAGAAGCGAGCTATCGCGCTGGACGTGGAGCTCCAGGAGCAAGTGGATCTGACGGAAAGAGCTGTTCGAAGAGCTGCTGAAGCGGAGAACGAGTCGAATCAGCGGATGGCCGAGTGCTTGGAAAAGGAGACGAGCAGGTGAGTATATCCTTAATGGTGCCCATCAAATTTCGATTTTTCAGAGAGGAAATCGAGAAGGCATACACCAGACTGAACGAGTATTACACTCAACTTCAAGAAGCCTACAACAACGTTTATGCTCAACTTTCTGCTGCTCAGGCTTCTGCGTCAGAAGCGACTTCATCTGAAACCACGTCTTCTACGCTTCTCACTGCTGCTTCAGAATCGTCAACCTTCATTTCTGATTCACACATCGATGCGATCGTTGATGGAATCATGACTGTTCTGCTCATCGCCCGTGACTCCTCCATCAGTCTTTCGACCCAACAGAAACTCGAGAAAGTCACTGAAAAATTGAGATCTCTTCTCAGTGAATACGACGAGAATCAGAAGGCTCTTGATGAACAACGTCGTATCACGGAAGCGTTGGAACAACGTCTTCTGACCGTGGAACAGGCTTCAGGAGCCAGTGATGAAGTGACGACGACACGAGAAAGAGTCGAACAGCTGGAAGGAGAAATCGAGTGGAAGGAAGAGGAATGTGAGGCTTTGAAGAGAAGAATCCGTGAACTCGAGAAGGCGTTAGAAGCAGTCGCCGAGAAAGCAGACGAGTCTGAAGGTAAGAGTGTACCCAGCGCACGACTGTATTTCTGAGGATAAGTTTTCGAGCTGTTCTCCAGAAATATCAGGTTCTCACAATGCATGACGTTTCTTTTCACTTTCTGCGGACATTCAATCTCCTTTTGTACCCTCTTCTCCTTCTGTAGCATCCCCCTTTCCGAAACTTTTCCCCGCTTTCACACTGGCTCTTTCCACAAACCGCTTCCGCTGTCAAAGCCTCACTGAACCACCACAGGGCACGGGAACAGATGATAGGTTCGCCTCAACTCTTGTAGGTCTCTTCTATCAACTATTCTCTCCTCGTTTTCAGTTATCTCCTAGTTCCTCGGTTTTCTAAACGTTCTCGACTAATCTAACTGTGACGTCCACTTGTCTTTCGAATTGTCGTGATGGTGATTGGTCTCCTTGTCTCTACTTGTGTGAGTGTTTTGAAATGCTAATGTAGGTAACTGAGAGTTGGGAGTGGGAATTATTGAAGTAGGCGTGACTTTTGTAAGATTTAGCGATAAATAAAGCAAGATTCCTTTTAAAAAAGCCTCTGTGCCCTTCCTAAGTTGTTTACTTGCCGTCGAGCACTCACCGTCTCTCTTGTACTCATCATCTCCCGTCTCTCTTTCCCTCTATCGTCATCGTCGTTAACGATTAGCAATCCGCTCTTTCTCCTGTGTCCTGTGGCAATAGGTGGCTGGCTTTGCAGCGGCCGCTGTGAGTCGCCTATCGACGGAACTCGCCATTTTAGCCGCCCGACTTACGACGCGGCAAGCTGACGTCGACTCGCTGTTCCGAACCAACGCCGAACTCGCGCACACGAATGTTCGACTTCAAAACGAGGTAGATGAGGCGGAAGAGTGGAAGAGCAAGATGCAAGAGGTAGATTTAAATGAAAGATGGGCGGATGGTTATTTGTATTTTCAGGAGAAGCAGCAGTTGGAACAGCTCGTGAAGGAGCTAGAAGAGCAGGTTGCTGATCTCCTCCAACAGCACGAGGCCACTCTCCAACAAGTGGAAGTTCTCAAGTCCGTCCCAGCTACTGTTCTTCCTGATAACAGTTCTGAGCTGGAAGAGACGAAGAGCGAAGTTCAACGGCTCGCCGCTATCGAGAAGATCCTCAACAATCGGATTCTGGCTCTCGAAGATCAGAATTTAGAATTGGAAGAGAAAGTGCAGGAATTCGAAGAGGAGCTGTTGACGGTGAAAAAAGAGACAGCTGAGAGTTCGGCACAGAAGCCAGAGCCATCTGAGGACGCATGGGATTCTTGGGGGGAAACTGAGAAAGCTGTTGATGAGAAGAATGACAAAGAGTTGAAAAAGGCGAACGATGAAGTTGCTCGTCTGACAGAAATGGAGAAGGCTCTGACGATGCAAGTCAAGATGCTTCAGAGGCATAACGATCAGTTGATGACCGAAAAGCAGGAAGAGGTTCAGAAGACGCCGGAGAAAGAGGAGGATGATTGGGGATGGGGAGAGGCGGAGAAAAAGGTGAGGTTCCGATCGCCATGTTCTTTTTAAGTATGATTGATATGTTCAGGGACCAGAAACCTCAACGGCAGATGAAGAAGATGATTGGGGATGGGGAGAGGAGGAATCGACATCAGAGAAGCCCGCTGAAACAGTGAGTAGCAGCGACCTGATGAAAAAAGTTCTAGTCGAAGTCGCTCGTCTGACGAAAACAGAGAAAGTGCTCAATGATCGAGTCTTCGCGCTTGAAGATCGGAACTTGGAGCTCCAGGAGCAAGCTCAATGGCTGGAGGATCAGTTGCTGGAAGAGAAAAAGATAAAGGAGCTAACAAAGAAGCCGAGTGAAGACGTTTGGGGAGGATGGGATGAGGATAAGAAGGATGACGGAAAGAACGAGGAAACGATCCTTCTTCTGGAGAAGTCCGTTTCGGAACTGCAAGAAAAACTGGCATTCCAAAAAGAAGTCATTGAAAAGGCCGAGGCGGAGCTGAGTGAGCAGCAAGATAGAGTAAGTTTTGCGGTAGTTCAGTTATGAAAAACTATCATTTTTCAGTACGATGAACTCGAACAGGCTTACGAGCAAGCAAAGCAGTCAACCAGCCCCAACGAGCAACTCTCCGAAGAGCTCGAAACCTTGAAGTCTCAACTGGCATCAGCGAAACGAGAAAGGGATTCTTTGAAAGCAGAGTTGGAAGAGAAAGAGTTTGAGAGATTCAAATTGGAAGAGAGAGTGAAAGAGTTGGAAGTGGCGCAGAAAGATAAGAAAGCAGAGCAGAGGGAGGAGGACAACGGATGGGAAGATGATGGATGGGGAGAAGAGGAGGAGCAACCGGTTGGACAGGTCCAAGCGCCAGTAAGAAATGAGCGAGAAAATCAAGAGGTTTGTTAGTTCTGAACTCGCAAATTCAAAGTATTGAAGTTTTAGCTGCTACTACTCCGCTCCTCACAGTCTGAGCTGACCGTGAAAGTTCGAGAACTGAAGGACACAATCGAAGATCAAATCGACGAAATAGACTCACTGGCCATGAGAATCATTGGGTCCGATGCAGCAGCCATCGCTGCTGAGAAACATTTGGAGAATGCAAAGAAAGAACTCGAAGAAGTCAAGGAGACGTTAGCGCTGAAAGAAGCTGAACTGGCCGCTGCTAAAGCAGCTATTGCTTCTGCGAATGCTGCCGCAGCAGTAGCCGCAGCCTCCGCAGCATCGTCTTCGTCCGGATGGGGAGAAGACGATGGATGGAATGATAAAGACGATGAAGAGGTAGACAGACTCAAGGAGGCTCAGAAGATTTTGGAGATGAAGGTCGCGGCGTTGCAGAATCAGCTGATTAATGCCAAAGAAGAAAAGGAAGAGGTATTTGAACTTACATCACTAGTTCAGACTTGAAACACTAATTTCAGCTCTCTGAGGCCAACTTGGTACTGCAAGAAACCATTAAATCTGTCCGAGTAGAGCTGGAAGAGGCGCAGAAGAAGCTGGTAGAATTGGAATCTGCTGGATGGAATGATGATGGAGGATGGAATAATGACGAGAATGATGAAGAGAAGAAGGCGTTGGAGGCTGAACTGGAGAAGAGAAACACGATGGTCGAGAAGCTCCGCGCGCAGATTGAACAACTACAGAAAGAAGTCATCGCCGCTTCGCAATCTGCCGATTTGTCCGCTCTTGAGGAGCTGGAGAAAGTGAAAGACGAACTTCGTGTAGTTTCTGAACAGAACGGACTGCTCAAGGACTCGGAAGCCCGATTGCTCGATCACGCGGATGAGTTTGCCATCCAAATGGAGCAGTATCGTGATAAATGCTCAAAACTCACTGCTCGCATCGCCGAGCTCGAAGCTCAGCTACAGAAAGTCAGCAGCGATGGACAGCAAGCGAAACGATCTAGTGACGAGCTCGTCACGCTCAGGTACCTCTAGATTTTTTTTTCACTTTTCAAAGCTTATTCGTACATTTCAGACAACAGCTGGCCAACGCGGAGCACGAAGTTCGTTCCCGCGAGGCGACCATCTCGGACAGAGAAGGACTCATCGGGGAACTGCGTATTCAAATTGCAGAGCACACGAAGACCATCGAGGAGCTTTCGCAAAGGCTGAAGGCGCTCTCGGCAGCTCGCCGCCCGACCCGTCCCAAAACCTCGTCGATCTCATCGACTTCCGCCCGAATGGCGCCTCAGGAATCCCGCCCGTCGTCCCGAATGTCGACGTCTTCTCGAATGTCCACTGCCACGACGTCATCTATTGTTCCCGAAGCGATGCCTGTTCCTCTTCAATCGGCTGGTTCGGCGTTCGACGTCGTTGTCCCACAGGTAAGTGTCCTTTGTAAAACCCAGCACATCAACGTTGTTTCAGAGTGGTGAACCACTTCGCCGACGCAACAAGTAATCAACGCCTCCCGTTGCTCCATCGACTCAGCTGCTCATTCCGAACAGATCTTTCCCCAATTCATCCATTCACTTGGTCTTCCCGCTGTCCTGACCAGACGTTTTATTCTATCTCCCTTTCTTGTAAATTCGGTTCTTATTCCCCTGGTTAGTAGTCTAGTTATTCGTTTTTCGCTTGTAGTCAAATTCGCCTTATCCCTTGTTTTTTTTTGTGTAATTACAGTGCCTAAGATAATTCCAAATCCCCGTAAATTTTTCGATTATCGGCTCAGAGTTTATTCAAGGTTGAAGCTTCGTTCCCCGCCAATTCAAAGTGATATGAATCTAAGTTATTGTTTTTTTACGCTTTGTTGATAGATTGGGACACATTTCTTAGTGCTGCTCCGCCGATGATGTCCAACGAAAAAGGCAGGCGCCAGAACAGCTTCTCCCGTAGTTGAACTTTTAACGAGAAAAAACCCTGTAAAACCACTCGAAATCAATAGTACCTAGTAGGTATTATGAAAATCAATACAGTTACCGACAGTGTACTTCAATCGAGATTCTCTTTCATTCATTGTTTCCTCTGAAATAAGAAAATAGGAGTTCTCTTGGTCTGGAACAGAAGAGTGGGAGAAGATGAGAAAAGGGAGCTGTTGAGGGAGAAGGAGCTGTCCGCCAAAGTGGAGATGTCGTTTTTAGAACAGTTTCGGTTTGTTTTTTTTTTGTTTTCGGTTTTACGATCAAAATTCCAGAAAGCAGTCGCTATTACATTTTTGAGTTAAAACAGAAAATATTGTGAAACTTTTAACAGAACCAATACATAAAAATAATAGAAGGGAAATAAGGAATCGAGAGATCAATGGGGGGGGGGGGGTTATGCGCATGCAATCCAAAAGGACCGAAAATCATCACAATTTCTTTTTTTTTCAGAACACGTTGCTCACACATGAACACTGATATCGCTCCTCTTTCCCACTGTTCAGATCGAAATGTCTCTATCGAGCGTAGTGCTTTGCAGTTTTGATAAACTGCCAAGATGCTCAGAATAATCTCCAAAATGTATACTATTATGAGTTCGCCACAAGTGTGGACCTCATTTTTGGCGTGAACTGTTTTAAAATTGTCTGCGTCTCTGAAATTTACGTGCTGCCTCGCTCTTTCGTTGCGGGACCTTCGCTGACACCGCGACTGCGGAGTCCACTTCCGCGGCGAACTCATAATATCAGATGCCATGGAAATGGTCCCGAAACCGAGGAGAACTCAGCCGGAAAAAAAACTTTTTCATATCTCTTATCAATCTCGAGATATAATTATTCTCTGGCAGAGGTCTCCTCGGTTGCGGGGCCATTTCGATGGCATCCGGTAGTGGGCACACCTGAAAAGAGTTCCTCGTGAACTCTCCAGTGGCAAATAATCTGATTTCCCTCTCCCAATGAGAGTTCCCACGTGTGTCAATTAATCCGTCAACTTGTGGAATGGCACAGTGAACTGACGTATGTGGAGAGGGGAGGCCGAGTGTCCCGTCGAGCACCGCCTCTTGGTCGCTCTCCACACTGGTTATGATGGACTCACGACTGTCTTCTCCTCATTCAGTCATTCTCATTCCCGAACACCTCCTCTTTCCCCAATTATTACTCGATTCTCAATGTACCTCCATTCCTATCCATTTCGCTCATAAAACATATTATTCTTTCAGAATCCAATCTTCCAAAGATGTGCAAGAACGTGGAAACAATTGAGAAGAGAATCGCCGAGCTGGACGAGCAGATTAGGATAAGCGGGGAGGCGCTAGAGGCGCTTCGATTGAAGAGCCAAGAGCTCAGTGAGCAGGTGGAGGAGAGTGGGGCAGCGTAAGTTTAGGCCATGAAACTGAGAAACTCAAGGGAACATTTTCAGATGGGAACTGGAAATGCTTCTGGCCACCACGCAGGATGAGCTCTACGACGAGAGCCTGAAGAAAGGAGAGCTGGAGGATGAGAAGGAAACTCTGATTTGGGAGCGAAAAGAGATCGAGAAGGCCATGCAGTGTTTGAATTGGTCGGCGGAGGTGAAGAAGAGGGCGGATTGGACGAGTTGGTCGATGGAAGAGGAACCGAGTCGAGAGAAGAGTGCGCAGGAGATCAAGAGGATGCTCACGTCCATCGAGAACTCGATGATGAATGCGTAATCGATGTCTATCGTTATCTAATTATGTTCCTTGGCTTCTAATGAACCGCTTTTTGTCTAAACATTTACTTACGCTACAACCTTTTTTCTGTCAGTGCGAAGATCGAATGGGTTACCGAGATACGTCTCGGTCACTTCAGACGACGCTGAAACAGAAAACATGGAAACTGTGATGATGCTCTCCGTTCCTTTCTACCCTTGGATAAATGCAAAACTTGGTGCATTGTGTCAACAACTCTGCAATATTTCCCCCGAACCACTCAAAGCGGGCCGGCGGAGACGCAGATATGGAGAGGAATCGATAAACAGAGACATCTAGAGGCCTTACGTGAGGGATAAGGAGCGATGCGCGTCTTCCTCTCCGGATTCCATCTGACGGTTTTTGCTTTTTTACTTTACTTTTACCACTCCCCTCGTTGAGTACGCCTGCAGGATGACATCTGTTCATAATTGGTCGTTCTCTTCTCTCATTGTGTCTTTTTTCTCTCTTGGACCACCTAGTCCCAATTGCGCAACGATGACCGTTTTGCAAGAGTACCGAAAGGAACCTCTGATGCAACCTTATTTGCGACCCGTCGGCAGCTGCGGGGAGAGAGAGAGGGGGTCCTGCAAAGGTGAATGAGGATTGGAACTGTGTAGCACAGTGGGGTGGTATCCGTTTTCCGTTTTCCCCGAAACCTGATTTTTTTCCGGATTTCTTTCCCGCGGAAAATGTTTCCATGAAACCCGATTTTTCGCTTGAAAACCTTATTTTTTCAAAGAATAAGAAGAACGATTTTACATTTAATTTCTAGTTATTAGGGTGTGTGTGTGTGTGTGTGTGTGTGTGTGTGTGTGTTTCCAAGCAAAAAATAAGTTGAAAATATCCGAAATTCACATAAATTTTCCGTTTTCCGGATTCCGGAATAAAAATGTTCCACTCCGCTCAACTCCGCTGTGTATAAAAGCGAGTGAAACAGAAGAGTATAGATAACATTCCGATGCAATAGTCTTCGGATTCAAACAATCCGTTTCTCGATCGGAAGTGTATGGGACGTTCCCCTTCCTTTCATCTATCCCAATCGTGTCGGCTCATGTCGTTTCTTGCTTGTGGGAAGTCGACGGGACATTCCCAGGAGCACAATGCACATAGAAGTCGTCGAAGCGGTCAGGGCCCTCCCATGCCCCTCATTTCTCTGCAAAAGATGCGCGACAACAATTCGGAGAGTGGCAGAGAAAACACGAGACGCCTCGTGCCCCATGCATGCCCCCACACACGTCAACAGCTCTTCTCCATCCTCCGCATTCCTAATCTTGTGTAGAGAGTAATGCGACGACAGCACAGATCGCCATCTCCCGCAATCTCGGGGGCACATCTGCCGAGATGGCTCTTGAGGTCAGTCGGCGGACAGGTGGCCCCCTCCGTCCCCTCCCGTCCCGTATAATCTCCGTTCGCTCATTCGGACAACATCGCGGGTCCCGTTGCCTGCTTTCTCTTTCTTTCTCTTCTTCTTCTCTCATCGAATTGTTCTTCACTGTTTCTCTCGAGTTACAACTGAATTCATAGTTTGGCTAGTATCAATGTGACTTTGAAATTCCTCGGATTAACGAAAAAAAAGATAAAAGCCAAAAGAAATACCGTAGATTTTTCCATGAGATTTCGTAAAATTCCACTGCTTCACATTTCCTTCATTATTTCCTTTCTGATACCCTCGAGCACTATCTTGCGGATTTCTCTATGGTCCATGTTCGTTTCCCAAGTCGTCAATGGTTATCTTTACGACGGTTAGATGACCTTCAATCGAATGGTCCTAATCGACGGACCGCGAGACAACGCACACACAGAGAACACGAGAACGCACACACAGACACCCCTTCCCTCCCCCTCCTCCCCCTTCATACCCATACACTCATTACGTACTCCCCCATCATCCGCACTCTCTGTTCTCCTCTTCATTGTCACCCTTTTCTAGAATCTACACTCAAAACGCTCAAGAAAAAGCAATGGAGTTCGAGAATTGCTCTGCCGAAAACGTCGTCGCCGTCGACGCGAACATCTCGCCGGAGGAGTTCCTCTTCAAGGCGCTCCACGAGAAGCACAATCAGGTGGTGGATCGCACAAGACGGTGAGTCTACTGGGGGAAACGAAGGGCCAATTTCCATGAGAGAGGGAGATCAAAGTGTGTGTATGTATGGGAGAAGAGACAGAGAGAGAGCAAACGAAGGGTGTCAAAGTAACCAGGGGGTCCGTTGACATGTACATTACGTGTTTCTCACCCCGTAATTAGAGACTGGGAGCATTAGAGCAAAGAGTCCATTAAGTGTGATGTCCAGAGGAAATGGGGGACGGTCACTATCGGATGCCATCGAAATGGCCCCACAACCGAGGAGTGATCTGACGGAGAATCATTATATCTTGAGATTTTGTAGATCATAACTAGGACTACAAGTTTGCTGTTGACAACATTTTGATATCTCTTATCAATATCAAGATATAATGGTTCTCCGGCAGAGCACTCCTCGATTGCCGGACCATTTTGATGGCATCCTATAGTACGCATTTTTGAGATAACACTATCATCTATTGTTTTAGATGATAGTGTTATAGAGATATGGTTGACATTTGTGCTAGACTTATTAGGTTGGTCAATAAGTTTCTTTCTTTTTTACAGCCGTGTGTTTGCTGATCTTTATCTTGTCGTATGGTTCTTTTTTCTAGTTATCGTTTTGCCAAGTAATACACCATATTAAGTACTCCTAGACCGCTTGTCCTCTCATTACCAGTTTCAACAGCATTCGAGAATCGTGGATGTCTTTTTACCTGACCACTTTCGCTTTTTGAACAAAATTCATCTTTTGCTTTTTTCTGACCTCTAAATCAGCGATAATTTTGAGAAAATTATGAGCTTCTATTGCGGACATGGTCCCTTAGAAAGCACCACCGACTCCGGGTTAAAAATATTCTAAGCCGCCGACTACACCCTTTAAGAAAATGCATCTCTATTCCAGCCCTACGAGTTTTTTCTGTTTTCCGGGTACGGATGGAAGTTGATCAATTCAAGACTAAGGGTTGCGTGGTGGCTAGTGTTGAGGTTAAACGACCGGCTATAAACCGTGGACTTTCATCTATTGGAAAAGTTTGAAATCGAGAAAGATAGTTACCGAGTGCTTTCGAAGAGTTTCACATTGTTAGACAACGGGACAGGAGTTTGATGCTCCCCATTTTACACCGGATTCTTGTTTGGCTGAATGATATGCTTAGTGGCGATAGGTGGTGGGTTCACTGTTCTAACTATGTGCTGAAGGAGCAGTGCATTGAACAGGCGAAAAACCCTGTGGACCGAATTTTATGCAAGTAAGGTGATGTCATGCATTTGAAGGTCACTGCTAAACATTGAATGTTGGGAGCTGCTCACCAATGTCGGAACGGTAACCAGGGATGTCTTAACTACCCAGTCACAAATATTAAAGGATGTCTTCAAACATAGTCGTGAAAAAAATTCGATATTTCAATTTCAATCTGCCAATGCGCAACCTCATGTGAAAAAACCAAAAAATATCAAACGCGCTAAATTTGACTGGATCTTGCTCTCGCGCTCAAAGTACTGACCAGACCTTCCCTTATTATAATACCACTTCTTCAGTCATCTTCAACGACGTCTTGACGGAGAAAAGTTCGAGACAAATTAGGATAGCAAAACAGTATTGATGTCATTTTTCGATTTAGAGCTGCCGTCCCTTTGGAAGAAAGAAACCAGTCTATTGCCTGCATGTTGGCAGATGACTATTAATGTTAATAGGCAAGACTTTTTATTTCTACAGTCTTTCTTATTTCGAAAAAATTGGAACGAACTTCCACCGGAAAAAGAAAGAAACTTATTGACCAACCTAATATTTGGGAATCAACAGCAATCGAGATGTTATTGTTTCATTCATTCGATTCAAGAGTTCAGCGTTTGATGAAACTGAAAGAAACTTTAAAATGATCTCCAAATCACTGGGTTCTCCTGATACGTACATTTCTCACCCCACAAAGTGCGCGAGAGTTCATGTGTGTGATTGTGGAGACAGGCAACGATGTTCGCTTTGGTTTGACATCTAAGGGGACAGATAGAGGGGCCAGAGACGGTTTCTTTTAACAAGAGAGGTGAAATGAGTAGGGATATGTTTTCGACAGCAAAGGGATTCGAGGTGCAACTTCTTTCAACAATTCATTCTATAGAAAAGTACAAATTTAGTCAATAGTTCCATTTTCAGGATCGTGGAGCTGGAAGAGCTCGTGGAGGTGCAGGAGAAGGAGCTTCTCGAGCTGAGAGAGAAGCTCCACGAGCAGAAGCCGACGGTGAGCGACGCGGACGACTTCGGGGGCGAATCAGTGGCGACGACGGACGAACTGATGGAGAAGATTCGAGTGATGAAGGCGAAAGAGGAGAAGATGCAAAAGGACATCCAGATGCAGATAGAGAGGAAGTCGGGCGGAGAGTCGATGATGGAGGGTGTGAAGAAGAGGAGGAAGATGGAGAAGGAGCTGGCGGAACTGGAGAAGATCCTCGAGGACTCGCACAGGGACATTCGAGGAATGCAGACACTGCTGGAGGTGAAGGACGCCGAGATCGCGAGACTGCAGAAGGAGTTGGAAGAGAGGGACGAGGAGGACGATCGGGAGCCCCGCCGCGAAATGAGCCACGAGGAGGGCATCGCGGCAGGAATGGCTTACTTGGAGAGCGTCAAGTTCCTGCCACGCCCCTACGAGCCAATGTCGACCCAGCTGATGGTCATGGACACGATCATGGTCATTCTGTTCGTCATGGCAGTTATCTCAATGACCCGATTCCCGCTACCACAATTCCTGGATCTTCTGCGAAATAAAGATTAAATGTCTTGTTTTGTCAATGATCTTCTTATTTGAATCTGAAATTGTTCCTGTTCCATTGTTATTGTGTTTCGAACGGAATTCTCTATTTTTGAAATATCGATGAATAAATGAATGTTTTGAATTGAAGAAGTCCTTGTTTCTCTACTGATAAGAAACCAGAAATAAGGCTAGAGGTATGGTTTCAGCTTTGAATACTGAACTGATCGTGTTTGAACATTAAGACACGTTCTCTGAGATTTTCGAAAAGTGGAGGGCACTAGAAATTCAAAGTGGCCCAATATCGTTATAAATTTTTGTGCGTGTAGGCACAGTAGTTGTGAGTCACATGTGACATGTTTTGGGAGGCTCCGCCCCCTTTGGCTGGAATTACAGACAAAAAAAGTTGAAAATGTAACTTTTTTCTCCCTGAACCGAATCAGATAGTTCTTTGACCATTCGATAGAGCACACTTTTTCATGCATTTTTTATGTTCACAGCCTAATTTTAGCTCCATTTTGAAGTACTGAAAAAATGGATTTTATGTCTGAAAATTTATATTTGCTCCATTTTCATTACCCCCAATGTTTTAAGCCAAACATGTAAAAACGGTTTAGTGTAGTATTTTGAGTGGCCTTTCCGATGCAATTATCACCTAGATAAAAATCGACTGGGTAATCAGTCAAAAATCCATATCAAACTTATCAATTGATAAAAATTTTCTCCAAAATTTATAAAACAAAACCACTCGAAAGAGCATATTTTTGCGAGCATTTTTTGTGAAGACACTAATAGTCGAAACTTATTTTGAGCTAATGAAAATATCATATCAAATGATAAATTTCGGGGTGAAGTTAGTTTTTAATTTTTTTCACTATCACCAATGTCTTAAGCCAAACATGTAAAATTGGTTTCGTGTAGTATTTTGGATGCGCTTTCCGATAAAAATATTATCTAGAGCAAAATCGACTGGGTAATCAGTCAAAAATCGATAACAAAGTTATCAACTGATAAAAATTTTCTCCAATCTTCACGAAACAAAAACCATTCGAAAGAACTACTGTTTTTGAGCATCTTTTGTGAAGACACCTATAGTGGTTTCTAACTTTTCAGTACTGAAAATTTCAGTCAAAGTGAGCAAAAACGGAACGAATTTCAAAATAATTTTTTTCGTATTTTCAAAAGTCCAAAGCCAATATTCTGAAAACGTGATCTGGTAGTATTTTGGATGCGCTTTCCGATAAAAATATCACCTAGAGCAAAATCGACTGGGTAATCAGTCAAAAATTCATATCAAACTTATCAATTGATAAAAATTTTCTCCAAAATTTATGAAACAAAAACCACTCGAAAGAGCATATTTTTGCGAGCATTTTTTGTGAAGACACACATGATGGTCTATCAGTTTTCAGCTGAGTTATCATTGTCTGAAGTTATTCACACAATATTCAAGCACTGAACAGTGTTTCCTATTCGCTCACTACGTCGACTGGGCAATGACTTACGAATATGAGTGTCTTTACAAAAAATGCTCAAAAACAATTGTTCTTTCGAATGGTTCTTGTTTCATAAATTTTGGAGAAACTTCTTATCAGTTGATAAGTTTGATATGGATTTTTGACTGATTACCCAGTCGATTTTTGTTTTGATAGTATTTTTATCGGAAAGCGCATCCAAAATACTACCAGATCACGTTTTCAGAATATTGGCTTTGAACTTTTGAAAATACGAAAAAAATCATTTCGAAATTCGTTCTGTTTTTGCTCACTTTGTCTGAAATTTTCAGCATCAAAAACTTATTTCGGATTACAGGTGTCTTCACAAAAAATGCTCAGAAACAGTTGTTCTTTCGAATGGTTTTTGTTTCGTGAAGATTGGAAAACATTTTTATCAGCTGATAACATTGATATTGATTTTTGACTGATTACCCAGTCGATTTTGTTTTAGCTAATGTTTCCATCGGAAAGGCCACTCAAAATACTACACCAAACCGTTTTTACATGTTTGGCTTAAAACATTGGGGGTAATGAAAATGGAGCAAATATAAATTTTCAGACATAAAATCCATTTTTTCAGTACTTCAAAATGGAGCTAAAATTAGGCTGTCAACAGTAAAAGTGCATGAAAAAGTGTGCTCTATCGAATGGTCAAAGAACTATCTGATTCGGTTCAGGGAGAAAAAATTTACATTTTCAGATTTGCTTGTCTGTAATTCCAGCCAACGGGGGCGGAGCCTCCCAAAACATGTCACATGTGACTTACAACTAGTGTGCCTACATACACAAAAATTTATAACAATATTGGGCCACTTTGAATTTCTAGTGCCCTCTTGTACTGAAAAGTTTTCGAGTTTCTCAGACAACGTGTCTTAACGTCTTCTGAATTTAGTACTATCGGATGTCATCAAAATGGCCCCGCAACCGAGGAGAGCTCTGCCGGAGAATCATTATATCTTGAGATTGATAAGAGATATCAAAATGTTGTCAACAGCAAAATTGTAGATCATAACTAGGACTACAAGTTTGCTGTTGACTGCTTCTGGCAGTCATTGTGGCCTATGTGGCTGCCCAGGGTGAGTTACTTTTTGTGTGTGGAGAGGGATTTCTGTTTCACGAATTGCACACTAATCTATCCGAGAGATGAGTCCTGCAATGCCCCAGAATCCAAGTGTCCCTGAGAGTGGAGTTACTATCGGATTCCATCGAAATGGCCCGCGCGCTCTGCCGGAGAACCAATGTATCTCGAGATTGATAAGAGATATCGAAATGTTGTCAACAGCAAACTTGTAGTCCTAGTTATAATCTACACATTTGCTCTTGACAACTTTTTGATATCTCTTATCAATCTCGAGATATAATCATTCTCCGGCAGAGCTCGAGGGGCCATTCTGATGGCATCCGATAGTATAGTTGTCCCCCATTTGGTAGTGCAATGCGCATCTGTAACGCTTGCCAAATGTTCAGAATCGGGAAATTCTGGAAATAATTATGAACATACCGGCGATCAGCGAGCGGCGAATCCAAGTTGGAAACCATTTCGTGTGGAGATTGAAACGGTCATTCTCTGAACTTCCAAAAAGTGTTTATTGAGATCACTCCAAACAGAGCCGATTGCGGTCCGATTGGCCTGTGCAAACTGTGCCGATATCAATCAAAGCACTCTCTGATCGAACCGGACGTTATCATGATAGAATGAGTGATGGTCGGGTAACATCCCGATCGGTCAGTTTTCCCATATCTCTTCGATTCGCACTTCCTGGTTTCTAGAAGATGTGGTTGTTGTGTTTTGTACTTTTGATGAGGGGGAAGTTCTTTCGGATAGACAGACGATACTCGAGAAGAAGACGTTTCCCTTTTTGAGTGTCTTCCAGAATTACAGCATTCGACAAAGTATGTACTCGCATTGTATCCTTCCCAAACCCTTTTCCCCCTTCCCTTCTTCGAATTTCCACGCAAACCGTGTCGGTAATCAATCAAATCACTTCTCCTCTCCCCATGATCAGCAACATTTTGCGACAGCCCATTCCCCTGATGACCTTTGTTTTTCTCTCTTATTTCCGTTTCAACACACAAACTTTATCGTTGATCAGTTCAACGGTTTCTGTTGAATCCTTGTATTGGTTGGTTGAAGTTGTTCGATGGATCGGAGATTCTTGAACTTTATGCATTGTGTTCAGCTCTCGCGGGTTCTTCATCCTAAGCGATAAACCATTGACTTGGAACATCAAAACAAATGGTCCAGGAAGGTTGAAAACCTGAAAACTATGATCTCACCTGTTTCAAAGTTCCCATATGTTTGCATCATTTGATGGAATTCCTGTTCAGTCTTTGTCGTTCTCAATCAGAATTGGGTGTCTTTTGATTTTAGAACTGCCGCAGGAGAGACCCTATTTTGAGTTCAGGGCTCCGAGAATAGGAGGATTGTTCCGATTAGGGGGTGTTTTATAGTTTCGGATCGGATTGAACCTGCCATTTGTTTCAATTCTTTCAACGTTCCAAGCAGGTGAGATGGTCAGTTGAAATCGAAAAGTAATCCTTGAACAGGGCTGAGTTCGATAACGAAACTGTTTCCATTTTCTATTTTCTAATGAAAATCTCAAAGCGATCACCGCTTAATGTTCGCGAGTTGAAACATAAATTCCAATAAAAAACTGCAGAAAAGTGATCGATCATGAGCTTTGAACCTTAAAAACAATAAACTTCAAAGAATTTCGACGAAACTGCCGTGTTTTGTGTCTGATCGGCAATAGCTCTGGCATTTATCAGAAAAACGACTTTGCCTGTCTCTACCCTCAAACAAAGCCATTTCTCTTGGACGATTTCAGGTCATTTTATGACGATTTTTCAGAAAACCGAACCAAAAGTTTCAGAAGAAGGTTCAAAACTATATTTTCCAGAAAATAATTATAAAAAGTCGCAAAATTGATCATTCACTCAATTTTAAACTTTTCTAAATGTTCGATAGCTCAACATATGCACAAGATTCCAAATGACAGGCTCCGGTTGTTCAGTCTTCCGGTGTCTTCCGGAAAACTGCGAAAGTTCGGGGTTTCCCGTTGAAACTTTGGGAACCATCTCCTCCGCAATTACTTGACCAAATCAAACGTTTCAAAAACCATTCGACGCAGAACTTTTTCCTCTACAAAGGCTAGGTGTCTGCGAAATTCTGAGCCGAAAACTGGAATTTGTTACAGTTGGGCGCGAGAGAGAGTGTGAACGGAGGAGATACGCAGACACACGAGAAACGCGCCAGTCGTGTCGCATGGTTCACGCGTTCGTTCTTATTTCCGATCAAAGATCATGTGCT
The DNA here is from genome assembly GCA_963932285.1 of Caenorhabditis macrosperma. NCBI lineage: Eukaryota > Metazoa > Nematoda > Chromadorea > Rhabditida > Rhabditidae > Caenorhabditis > Caenorhabditis macrosperma. The sequence continues at coordinate 10,523,274 of OZ010620.1, forward strand.
GGGTGACTGTAATGGCTGCACTAGCTACAGTATTACAGTAATCGAATGGGTGTAACAGTGGAAGATTGTAACTGGTACCGTTTGTACCAGAGGGCAGTTCTGACTTGAACTACATCTGCGACAGTACGTTTTCAATTGACGCTTGTCTATAGACTGTCTCGTTGTTCACATTTCTTATGGGAATATGCAATACTAGGCCTAATCATCACGGAATGTGATTGGAGTCAGAGAGAAGGCGGCAGGTTGAAACTGAACTTCTTTCATTAAGGAATTCTGTTTTTGTGTTCTGTTTCCAGAATACCGTCTTCTCTTTTTATGCGTCACCGTTTCCTCTATGCGTCACGATTTCTTTGTCAAACTGGCAGTTATCACAATCATCCGATTTATCAATTGATAAGAAGAGAGAGTATAAAAGAGGCGGATTCTCGGCGACCGGGAGAAGACGTGCGTTTCGTCTCCCCCGCAGTTCTCGGTGCTGTTCTTTCGCCTTTCCTCTCATCTTCTCTCTTCCACTTGCTTCTTTCCCATTGATTTTTTGACCTCTCCACGTAGATTTACTTTCAGAACAATGAAGTTCACTTTGCTGCTTCTGGCAGTCATTGTGGCCTATGTGGCTGCCCAGGGTGAGTTACTTTTTGTGTGTGGAGAGGGATTTCTGTTTCACGAATTGCACACTAATCTATCCGAGAGATGAGTCCTGCAATGCGCAGAGTTTGATTTTCTGATAATTCCGGCTTAAATCGCCTGATATCGTGCTAAAACCCCAGAATCCAAGTGTCGAGTGAAGTTACTATCGGATTCCATCGAAATGGCCCACAACCGAGAAGAGCTCTGCCGGAGAACCAATATATCTCGAGATTGATAAGAGATATCAAAAGGTTGTCAACAGCAAAATTGTAGTCCTAGTTATAATCTACACATTTGCTGTTGACAACTGTTTGATATCTCTTATCAATCTCGAGATATAGTGATCCGGCAGAGCTCTCCTCGGTTGCGGGGCCATTTCGATGGCATCCGATAGTACGACTGCTGAAAGTGGTGGTGGTGACTAAAACACCATTTTTCGCGAAATTTTCTTCTATTTTCGTCCACAATAACAATCAGTAAGTCATTAGAGAATCCCCACCAGGCCGTCGAATATTCAATTCTCTTGAAACAGTCAACTTCTGTAACTGTGGCCGCTTGGCTTGTGTTCAAGTTTCAACTGGTGCCCAGGATAAAGAGAACAGCTTTCTTCACGAATTAAGGGTTCTAAATATGCTTTTGGATATTTCCCAAACGAAACAGTAACTCTCAATCACTTGATAGACTAGCCACTCGCACAATGCACCCATTTTCACAGGATCTCCTGGTCATCAAGGAATGAGTTCAGGTGACGGACTGTTCGGCGGTTCGGATGCCGGCAGTGGAATCGGAGAATCCGGAGGATGGGGTGGAAGCGGAGGAGCTGGAGCATCGGGAAGTGGACAGGCAGGACGAAGAGGAGGAAAAGGAAGAGGAGGAGGAGGACAAGGAGGACAAGGAGGATCCAGCGGTGGAGGTGGTGCTTCTGGTGAGAGAAAGGAGAGAGAGAGGAAAGATGAGAATTCGATTGATTTCAGGAGGATGGGGAGGATCAGACAGTGGAAGCTCTTCTTCCGGCGGATGGGGAGGACAGCAGGAGAGCGGAGGAGGACAAGGAGGATGGGGAGGACAGCAGGGAGGACAACAAGGTGAGTCCGCACGGGTTACGGTGGAAATGAGAAGTACTTGCAGGTGGGTCCTCTGGTGGATGGGGAGGATCCGGCTCTCAGGGAGGACAAGGAAGAGGAGGACAGCAGGGACAAGGCGGACAAGGCGGATGGGGAGGAAGTCAAGACGGAGGATCGTCCGGTGGATGGGGAGGACAAGGAGGATGGGGAAGCCAAGGAGGACAAGGAGGACAAGGAGGAGGAAATGGAGGACAAGGAGGACAAGGAGGATCCAGTAGAGGAAATGGAGGAATCGGAGGACAAGGAGGATGGGGAAGCCAAGGAGGACAAGGAGGAGGAAATGGAGGAATCGGAGGACAAGGAGGACAAGGAGGAGGAAATGGAGGATTCGGAGGACAAGGAGGAGGAAATGGAGGACAAGGAGGACAAGGAGGATCCAGTGGAGGAAACGGAGGAATCGGAGGACAAGGAGGACAAGGAGGAGGAAATGGAGGAATCGGAGGAAACGGAGGACAAGGAGGAGGAAATGGAGGAATCGGAGGAAACGGAGGACAAGGAGGATGGGGAAGCCAAGGAGGATCCAGTGGAGGAAACGGAGGACAAGGAGGATGGGGAAGCCAAGGAGGACAAAATGGAGGACAAGGTGGAGGAAATGGAGGATTCGGAGGACAAGGAGGAAGAAATGGAGGACAAGGAGGACCAGGTGAGCATCGTATAGCATTTCCCGTTCTATCTTGTAGTTGCAGGTGGCTGGGGAGGACAAGGAGGACAGCAAGGAGGATGGGGAGGACAGCAGGGAGGACAAGGAGGACCCGGAGGATGGGGAGGAAGAGGCGGATTTGGAGGTTAGTCGGGGGTGTCATGTGTGTCCATGGGTTAACTCCACAAAGTGCACAAATGTAGCACATGCACACACACACATGAATCCAGTTGCCCTAGACACTCAATTCTCACTTTCTAACCATTCAGGTGGTCGATTTGGTGGCGGCGGACCGAGGGGCGATGGTGAGTGAGAAGCACCTGGGTTCACTTTGAGTTCTTCTCTATTTCACTCTTTCTTTTTCACTAACACTCTTCTAGATTGTTCATTCGAAAGTGCATTTTCATGGAGAAATGATCATTGGGCCAAGAGTTGGCAGATCGTGGAGGAGTACATCGTAAATCGAGACAAAGGCGCGGCGAGACCAACAGATGTGCCAACTCTTGGCACTCTTGGCACTGAACCAATTATCATTTCTCCATGAAAAGAATAATATACATGTTTGAACATCGACCAAACTTTGCAGGCTGGGGACGATTCGGACCGGGATCCCGCTGGGGATGGGGACGTAACACGTGGGGAGGATGGGGTGGAAGAGCATGGTAGACGGACGATGTATGCGGTTGATGGAGGTTTCAAACGGGATTTGATTTCAAGGTTACACACACACACACCAACACATACTTCTATTTTAAACGGTTTCGAAGCCATAATAAAGTTATTGGTACTTGACTTGATCATTCTGGCCTCCGCTACATATTCTTCTTTCGAAGATCGAACTCAGATTCTACATTCAGACGGTCAAAGCGTTTGGGTCCAGAGAGATGACACTGACAATCGAGTACATCAGAGAGGTGGTTTATTGCAGAAACCAAGATCATCGTCAAAGTACAATTATTTCTGAGCAGAAGCGGCTCTGGCATTGGCGGCCAAGTGTGCGTGGAGTCCCAAGACGAGGCTGGTGCCCCCGTCGGCGATGATGTTCTGTCCGACGATGTACTCGGAGGCGTCTCTATCGGCCAGGAAGGCGATCACCTTCGCGATGTGCTCCGGACGTCCGCAGTATCCAGAGGGAATGCACTCTGGGAACTTGGCAGTCTCTGTGTAGAACTTGTCGGCAGTGGCATCGTCCATTCCGGCGGCACTGGCAAATCCAGTAGACACGAGGCCAGGGGAAACGATGTTGACACGGATTCCCTCGGGGATCAGATCGATTGCGGCACTTCTCGTGTACTGGTTGAGGGCAGCCTTGGCCACGGCGTAGTACGGATTGTTGACGTTCTGAAAGACAATACATAGTTGAGTTGCTCTTTAACTATCAACTCACAGCAACCGAGCACCCAGCGATACTGGAGATGTTGACGATCTCTCCACGGGTCTTCGCCAGATGTGGACGGATCTTCTGTGTCATTTCGATGACACTCTGCACATTCAGATCGAGAATCTTCTGGTAAGTGTCGATTCCCTGCTCCAGACGCTTCCTTCCCTGTGCATCCGGGATGGCTGCTCCTGCGTTGTTCACCAATATGTCAACTTTTCCGAACTTCTGGACAGTCGAGCTGATGATCAGATCCTGTCCGGCTGCAGTGGTAACATCGGCGGCCACCACATTCAAGTCGGCGGCACTGATTCCAGCGGCCAGGAGTGCTTGTCTCGATTCCTCGAGACGTTGTTCATTTCTTCCCGTCACAGTGACTCTGGCTCCTTCACGAGCGAACAGGAGGGCGGTTTCACGGCCGATTCCGAACGAGGAACCTTAACAGGGAGAGGTGATAAGAAGGTGATAAGGAGATGATATAAAGAGGAACTCACCAGTGACAATGACGACTTTTCCAGAGAAACGAGCCATTTCGATTGTTTGAGAGAGAGAGAGAGAAGTTGAGAATGAATGAAGGATTCAGTTGTGTTTTCCGATTTCATTTTTCTCTTTTATATCGCTTCTGCCCGCATGATGACAATTGTTTGCCAACGTCACAGAGATCTCTTCCGTTTCCAGTCAGACTGGGTCACAAAACGTCTTGAAAGGAGACATTGGCACACCATCGAGACCAATAAGAGACAGGGAAACTGATAATAATCTCATTTTGTTTTCCTCCCTTTCCCCTCCACTTCCATACCAAGAAGAATAGAGACTCTGGCAGTGAAAAAGGAGTGCAAAGTCACAAAAAGAGGGCGCAAAGAGAGAAATAGACGGCGGAAGACAACAAAATTATGTGTCCAGTGGTGAGAGAGAGAGAGAGCGAGAGAAAGAGAGCGAATGAAATGAACATTGGACTCTCTGTCTCTGTCTCGGCGGGCGGAAAACGAAAACACAAGTATGAAGTTACTGGAAATGGGGCAAAATGACGGAGGGGTGTCGTGTTTTCAGAGGCTCACTGATCGAAGATCTTTCCTCATAAATAAGCATACGGGTGGTATTAACAACTTCTTCGACGTGGACTTTAAGATACAAGAAGATGAAGTTGTGCGGGTAAAAAATGATCATTCTGAATAGTGAATCGTTTTATTACACAACTGATCGGTTAGTGAGAGAAATAAATAATAGCTTGGACAAATAAATAAATTGAAACACACAGATCCATCCTCAGCATTTGCACTTCCTCGCAGCCGCCATACTGTGTGCGTGGAGTCCCATGACGAGGCTGGTGCCCCCGTCGGCGATGATGTTCTGTCCGACGATGTACTCGGAGGCGTCTCTATCGGCCAGGAAGGCGATCACCTTCGCGATGTGCTCCGGACGTCCGCAGTGTCCGCACGGGATGCACTCTGGGTACTTGGCAGCATCCGCGTAGAACTTGTCGGCGGCGTCGTCGTTCAGACCAGCGGCTCCCATGAATCCAGTGCTGACGAGGCCAGGGGAGATGGTATTGACACGGATTCCCTCGGAGATCAGGTCGATTGCGGCACTTCTCGCGTACTGGTTGAGGGCCGCTTTGGCAACTGCGTAGTACGGGTTGGCGACGTTCTGAAATACAATTGAACAGTCCCTCATGTGTTTTGTTCTTCAACTCACCGAAAATTGGCATCCTGCGATACTGGAGATGTTGACGATCTCTCCACGGGTCTTCGCCAGATGTGGACGGATCTTCTGTGTCATTTCGATGACACTCTGCACATTCAGATCGAGAATCTTCTGGTAAGTGTCGATTCCCTGCTCCAGACGCTTTCTTCCCTGGGCGTCCGGGATGGCTGCTCCTGCGTTGTTGACCAGAATGTTAATCTTTTTGAACTTCTCCACAGTCGAGTTGATAATCAGATCCTGTCCGGCTCCACTGGTGATATCGGCGGCGACGACGTGAATATGCGAAGACTTGACTCCAGCGTCGAGGAGTACTTGTTTCGATTCCTCGAGACGTTCTGCATTTCTTCCCGTAACAGTGACCTTTGCACCTTCTTTGGCGAAGAGGAGAGCAGTGGCACGACCGATTCCAAACGAGGAACCTTAACAAGAAGAGGTGATAAGATAAGAGAAAAGAGAAGAGTTGGGAGAAAAGGGATCTTACCGGTGATAATAGCAACTTTTCCTGAGAATCGGGGCATTTCGAGTGTTTGAGAGAGACAGCGGGGGGACTTCTGACGGCTCTCGTGGTTGCTTGAGTGCTTTTATACTCTTGTTTCGGTGGTCTCCAGAGCAATTGGAGCACAGAGATCTCTTCCGATTAAGAGGGTGACGAGCGGAAGAGTGGAAGAGGAGCCGCGAGCAAATATAGCCATGGCAACGAGACTAGGCGGTCACATTTTCCATGATTTGTGCGGTGTTTTTATGCCGGGAGGTGGTTACTTGGAACGCGTGAAAAACAAGTGAAACGCAATACTCGAAGCACTTTCAATGCCAAAGAGGAGTCTCAGATGTCAATGTTCATTCGAGTTCTAATTGGGAGGAGAGGCAAACATGGCTATCGGGTATTTGGTGTTCTTCTCGTTCAACTCGTCCTTCGTCACCTCCGACTCTACCAAAGTTCCATTCTCGAAGACGAATGCGATCGGATCGAGGGGAACCTTCGTTGCCATCCACTGCCCTCCATCACAGACGATCCCGAAACCATCGGAGACGTCGACAGGAGGCCCATCAGAGGTTTCTGTTCCGATCGGACACATCTGGAGAATTCTGTGTATCTTTGAAGCGGGGGGAACTTCCCACTCACTGCAAGAACTCCCGGAATCACGGTGGAGATGTCGAGGACGAGCAGTGTGGTCTGCGAGCTGTGGACACATGTCACCCTGTAGTTGCAGTTGGTCGTCTTGTTGAATTCGAAGAATGGGCTGTTCTCTGAGAACTCATGGTTATCACTGACTGATAAGAGTTTGATCACCGTGGAGGAGGAGAGTCGACGGATTCTCGCACTCGCAATGTACATCCAGACAGGCGTCAACTGCGATAATCGAGGACAGTAGAACTATGAGATATCTCATGTTGGCGTATGGTAAACTGTTAAGGGGAAGTGCATCAATCGTTCGGCAGTTGATTTGCAATGGAAATTGACTCATTCGAATTGTGGGAAATTGACGTGGAAGAGAACAGTGAATAGTGTAGTGAACTATCGGATTCCATCGAAATGGCCCGCAACCGAGAAGAGCTTTGCCGGAGAACCAATATATCTCGAGATTGATAAGATATATCAAAATGTTGTCAACAGCAAACTTGTAGTCCTGGTTATGATCTACAAATTTCATGTTGGCAACTTTTTGATATCTCTTATCAATCTCAAGATATAACGATTCTCCGACAAAACTCGGTTGAGAGGCCATTTCGATGGCTGAACCCACAGTTGAAAAAAAAATCAACTTCTAAAGATCGACGTAGCCTAGACATCGCTACAACCGTATAACTGATCCAAAGTGTTTTAGAGTCATGTCAAATGGTGTAAATTTTATTAACTAGATAACTCTATCTGAAACTCTGAAACTGAATTATCTGAAACTTCTGAAACTTATCTGAAATTATCTGATTATCTGAAACTAGAAACAGAAATTCTTGCTTGGAAACTTCATCCAACATTGTGAGGCTCTTTTTTGAATTGGGCACAAGTTTGGTCACACCTGAGGATGACGATTCGGAAAAATGGATCAGTAAATATTCAATAAATCGTTCAGTTTGTTCCAGATGCAAAACTCGCCAAACCACCTCCCTTTTCTCATTGGAAATGGCTCCCCGAAGAACAGTGGGTCATCAATCAAAAAGTGTCCGAAATGTGATTGGTCGGGGGGCAGGAGAAGATCAATCAAAATATTGATTTCAATGTTTCGTTCTTAATTTTCTCTGTTTCTCTAAGTGAAGATTTGTGGGAGTTCTCGAGAAATTCTTGCTTTCAAGGTTGCTCTATGTCGGAGTTGTCTCATTTCGGAACGCACTCTAATACAGAATGAAACATAGTGTTTGCGGTATTTCACGAGATCTCACCGATTCATCGAGATCTCTTATTCTAGTCATTGAGCGCCTTGTCTTCCTAAAATAGTCCCCCACATCCTCCCTTTCTCTCCCATTTATCATGACTATGCTCAGCCCACAAAACACACTTTTTCTCCCTCTCTCCTCTCCTTTTCCCTCCATTTCTTCCCCTCAAATAAGCTGAAATTTGTGTGTCTTCTCACTGTATCACCTCAAAAAATGTTTCGAATTCGAGCCAATTCGTCTGCTCTTCTTCTTCTTCTGTTTTCCCCACATTTTCCACGTCCTTCGCCGTCTTCTCGTGTTTTTCTCCTGTTTTCAGCGAGAGATCTCGAAGAGGGATTTTCGGATTCTATATTGATATTCAATGGGTAATTGACGCGCGTAATCCAATTAGTCCGTCGGTCGCCAGCGATTCTGTTTTCGATGCTTTTTATGTTTTTCATCGTTATATTCGTGTTTCAGTTTCTTCTTTTTTTCTCTTTTCGAATGTTCCGTTCAACGCGAAATTCAGTTTTATACTCTTCTGAAAACATTTAGTGACATGAAAACACCATTCACTATCGGATGCCATCGAAATGTCCCCGCAAACGAGGAGAGCTCTGTCGGAGAATCATTATATCTCGAGATTGATAAGAGATATCAAAAAGCTGTCTATAGCGAACTTGTAGTCCTAGTTATAATCTACAATTTTGCTGGTGACAACTTTTTGATATCTCTTATCAATCTCGAGATAAAATGATTCTCCGGCAGAGCTCTCCTTGAGGGGGGGGGGGGCATTTTTGTGGCATCCGATAGTACGTGACTCGATTAAACGTCTTTCTGGTGACGGACTTGGGAAACCTGAATAACATTTTTAACAAGTCACTCTATATCTAAGCAATAAGGTGCTCAAAATATGCAGAGATGCTCCAAACTAACGAGTAATGGAACCATGGGTACATATCAGATTTTGGAGGAATCTGGATGCCCTATTCCAAACTTTCGGCCTTTTCTAGCATTCCGGATTCGCGACTCATGTTTCCTACTTTCCAAAGTAAAGTTTTCCAAACTTCCTTGTTTCCTGGACTATTTGAGTGTTCTTCTAACTACATTTACTGTTTCGAAACACACTGAACTCTTCGTTAAATTGTCAATGAGCAATTTTGCAGAGAATTTATCTTGTCTGAAAATTGACGAATAGTATCTTTACACATTTCTCATTTGTTTAAAACAGTTCAGAAACAAACAGACCGAAATAAGCCTGACTGAAAGAATTGCAAAAAAGTTTAACCTTCTGGAGAATCGAACTAAAGCCCAACCACACGGTACCTGCCAACTTACCCACCGAACCACTTATCCCAAATATTGTTGAATATTCGAAATCCTCGTGAGCTCAGGATCACATACGAGCATTGGAGGTGTCTATTGGGACCATCCCCTGGTTAGAACTTCAAATATAAGATGGTCACTCAAAACTTCCCAGGATATCTCATCAATTCATTAACTTCCCTTTGCATAGACCCCCCCCCCCGGCTATTCCCCTTCCCAAGAAACATCATTGAAAGAGGCTATAAATGTATATAGTAAAGTGACAGGTGGTGGACATAAATGAGGGAAAAGTACAAGTACATATTAGAGGGCGGCAGATGGACACATTCCACTCTCATTTTCATTCGAGCATGTGTGAACAAAAAGTAGAAGACATATGGTTTGGACAGTTTTTGTTTGAGTAGTTCTGAAGGAACGTCGTTGAGATGGAAGAGAAATTGACAGAGAACACCTCCAAAGTGGAGAAATGCGTTAGAAGTGGAGAAATGCGTATTCCGCATTCCGTTTTTTCACAAAACCTGTCTTTTTCCGGAATTTTTCCCCGCGAAACATGTTCTCATGTAGCCCGATTTTCCGATTGAAAACTCTCATTTTTTCAAAGAATAAAGACGATTTTTGACGGAATTTCTGGTTATTAGGGTGGTTGCAAGCAAAAAATCAGTTAAAAATACATAAATTCGCATACCGTAAAGTCTCTAATGAAGGGCACCCCAAACGCTGCCGGAGAATCAATACATCTCGAGATTGATAAGAGATATGAAAAAGTTGTCAACAGCAAATTTGTAGTCCTAGTTTTGATCTACAAGTTTGCTGTTGACAACTTTTTGATATCTCTTATCAATCTCGAGATGTATTGATTCTCCGGCAGCGTTTGGCGTGTATATTTCCGTTTTCGGCTTTCCGGAATCAAAATGTTTCATTCCGTTCATCTCTGCTGTAGATCAAGGACTATCTTATTTCCCACGTTTGGCTCGAAATCCGGCTGACAATCGTGTATGAGAATCACTGAGTCATCACCGAAATGTCATTTGGGCTCTTATTTCCTCACCACATTGGCTATCACTGAATGTCCAATTCCCACTGGTTCTCTGAAACGGAAAACTGCTCCAAGAGGTCCCCTGACCAGTTGGGTGCCCCCCGCTTCTCCCCCTGCCGTGCCTCCTCCTCCTCCCTCTCCGTCTAGAATCAGTGTTGTGATTGCAAGCAACTGTTCGATTATCTTCTTCTTCTCCTTGCTCCTCTCCTCATCTCTCTTTCTCTGCCCTCTCTCAGAGTCCCACACTCTCTACTCGTGGCGAGAGTGAAGAGACGAAGAGAAAGTGACCCGTTGACCGTCTGCAAGTGTAACAGAGTGATCTCCCGAACACCTGGCGGCGGGGGTGTTCAATGCAAACTTAATTCATCTTGTTCTTCTTCTTCTTCGCCTTCTTCTCGTCTATTCCAACTGCCGTGACGTCACCTAGAGCTCTTCTGATTCCGCAATGCAAACGAGACCTCCACTCTTCAAACCGACCATCTATTCTCATGGTGAGTGGGGTTTTTTCCGACTTGTTTTGATGGTGAAATCATTGTTCGTGAAATAATGAAACAGAGGCAATATTCAAAGTTTCAAAAAAATCCCGAAACCGTGATATTTTAGGATTCTCAAAAATTCTCAATTTTTCAAATCAAGTGATGCCTTTTCGATTTTCAAAATGTAGTGATCAAATATGAATTAAAATATCCTTTTGCTAAGGAATCACTATATGATGCCATGAAAATGGATCCACAACCGAGGAGAGCTCTGCCGGAGAACCAATACATCTCGATATTGATAAGAGATATCAAAAAGTTGTCAACATCAAACTTGTAGATCATAACCAGGACTACAAGTTTGCTGTTGACAACATTTTGATATCTCTTATCAATCTCGAGATATAATGGTTCTCCGGCAGAGATCTCCTCGGTTGCGGGCCCATTTCGATGGCATCCGATAGTACCGGTTTCAGTGGCAATTTGTGTGTGGTAACACTATGGAATTTGATGTTCTTGTGGATTCAACTGTTTTTTTGTACATTTCTCCACTACCTATTGATAGTATCACTCTGTCAACTACTTAAGAGATCTGGAAATCACAATTTCCTTTGCACTTTCTATTCACTAGTTCTCTGTAACAGAGATCTTTTTTTTGTTGAACCTCAAACAAATGATAGTAAAATTCCATCGTTAACATTTTCCTTCGGATCAACCTTCCCTCTAGTGCTCCTGCTCTTCAAGCCAAATGTTCCATTGAAAGGGCTTAAAATTCGAAAAATTCGCTGTTCCACAAAGTCTCTTTAATTTCATCCTGTTTACATAGTTGTTTATTTCGTTTTAGAGTAACGATTCATTTCACTCAATGCATTTCTCGGGGAAATAACCGAAATTCGGTAATTTCAGTGGAATTGCATGAGTCTATTAACGGTTACATGGTTCAGAAGGTTCCCCCATTCTCTAAAATGAGACAGTTGAATAATCACCGAAGGAGACACAAGAAACGGCTTGGAAACTCGATTTCATAGTTCCCACTTAATTTTTCGGCTTCGTAAAACGAAAAAAACGCTTGGAAATGGAAGTGGACCGCATTATTCTGTGAATTAATGACCGCTATCATACGTTCAAACTAACAAACGAAGATTATCACCTTTTTTTACAAAGCACACGGAAAACGGGAAACAATTGTATTTGTGTTGGAAGGTCTTTCGAATAATCTCAGTACTTTCCAGTTTCAAAGAATCCATTTTGATGACAAACCAAATATACCGAAATTTTTCCGGATTTCTTCCATTTCCCAATTTGCGGTCAATAGTTGTTGGACATGCACGCAAAGCTCTCTCGAAAGAAAACCCGAAAGTTCACTGTTTCACAGTGTCTTGTTCATCTGAATCTCTCTCAACACATCGCTACTTGCTTCCTGTGTCATTTGTTCCGTTTCGGGAGAGATTCCCAGTCGCCTCGTTCCGAATTCGGAAACTCTTTTGCTCCTCGGTTTTTGTTTGTAAACAACTACGAATTCTCTCTCCCTTTCCGCAGTTTTCCTTCCATTCAAACGCCTTTTTTGGAAAATAAACTTTCTCTCTGATTTCTCCTCCCCCCAAATGTATCATCATGTGTTTATTCGTCGAACTCTTTTCCTTCTGTTTTGCCATTCTTTTCAACGAGAGACTCTCCAGACTCTCGTTGACACGTATCGGGTTTCGGCACCTGTCTATTCGTTTCTTCCCCCTCGAATGATAACTGATAACTGATAGTCTTCTTCTTTACTTTCTTCGCTTTGTTTTTACCCTTTTCCCTCAGAACTTGTTAACAAAACAGGCATCCAGGAAGTGGTTTCTTGTGCTCTAGTGCTGGAATTACAGAGATCTCGGGGATCCTTCCCCTGCAGCTGTAACGGAGCAATGTGGAACAGTTTTCAAAGTTTTCATTTGCAATTTTTCCGTTTCAAGTGAAGTACCAAAATAGAATATTTTCGAGACCATCAATACACATTCTGTACTCAACCAGAAAAACAGCTCCCAATTCAATCGGCTCCTATTTCTATTTTCAATGACCACTAGGTGTTGGAACTCACAATTGTTCTTTTTTATATTAGAATAATACGCCTATTAGTAAATCAACAGGACATACATCGTATTCTTCTCAAGATCATGAAACCGGGAACAGGGCCTCGGATAACTTTTTTGTTTCAATGACTTCCGCAGAAGGTTTCTGGGAAGAAAATCTGAATATTTGGAACCGTCTGAAATGAGCAAAATGCAGTTCCTTCATGAATTCGGCACTCATTGAATCGGAATTGAGCCTTTTTCAACTGCCAAACAGCACTAGTACAGTGAGATCCGCAACTGACAGATACAATAGAAGACAGTTCATTTTAAAAATTACATAGGGCGTGGGTCAAAACAGGGAAAGACACCAATGAAATCACCGTTGAACCCTCAAAGTTCAGGAGCCTTTATCACTAAAATTCTACGAAATTCTAGTGAGTCAAAAAGTGGGTGTTTCTCGGAAACCGTCTTAATGTTCGTGTTTCTTGGTGCTTTCCTGAAGAAATCAACTGGATGACACTTTTTCTCGATATACCGTTCGGTCCTTGCATTAGAGGTTCTACGGTAGCGGAAGAAAACCGGAAAACCAACGGACAAAAGTTTTTCGATGACTTTTCCTAAGTGTACAGGGTGGCTGATATTAGAGAAACATTCTGAACTATTTCAAAGAAACATCCGTGGATCAGTGTTTCAGTGCTTCCCGAATACTCATGTGATTGTCTTGAAACAGTGTTCGGATGGTTTTTATGTCTCATTGCCACATTATCCTTCATCTTTTCCTCCGTTTCCCTAATAAAACTAGTAAAAAGGAGGGAAGAGGAAGGAAGCGAAAGGAGTTCGTTCGAATGAACGAATTAGCGGAAGAGGCGAATGGAACACAGTTCGCATCGCATCGTTCATTATGAATACTTTGGCGGTTAGCAAAGGAAACGAGGAGGGGGAGGGGGATCAACGGCTTTCCCCCTCACATTCAAACGTTTAATTGCCGAATCGGAAGGGACGAAATTCATAGTGGTTGACACGTTGACAACACACATCTCCCCGCATTTCTAATCGTTTTTTTTTGAGAGAGAGACACGAGGTCTCTTCATGATTCACACTTTCCCTCTTTTCCTCGTTGCTCATGGGAGGTCGTATTTCGAGTTTTTTCTGTTTCACCGAAGACATTTCTTTCCTTCCAAAGGTAGCGATTTCAATGCAACGTTGGGCTTTTTGTGTCATAACTTTTGTTTCATTTACGTTATTATGCATATTTCCCCTGCAATATGGCGCAATGGCAGAGCGTGGGAGGAATAAGGTCTCGCCACGAGAACATTGAAATTTTTTGAAAATCGACTACGGTAGAAAGTAACTCAAAACAAACGAAATCCACATTAATTTTTTCAAAGGTGCATGTCGAAATAAAATTTTGATGTTCTCGTGGCGAGACCCAATTCCCAAGATTCCCCTCTCTGCCGTCACGCCACATTCCATACACGGAATCCGCTAGTTTTCTGATTGCTATACTTCGCATATACGGAATGAAATACTCAAAAACGAAAATCTGAGATATTTCCAATGAAACGGGACATTTTGTCTGGAACCTCTTCATTTGATTGAAGACACCACCTCTCTCTTTTCCCTTCCATCTTCAATTTAGAAAAACATTAAATACTCCCAATCAGGCTTGGTCGGAACCGAAAACGGACGGATTCTTTCAACACAAAGTTGCTGATTCTGAGGTTGTTTCCACTTGGAGGACTGAAAAACCGAACGATTTGAAACATTTTCCACGTGTGGCTCTGTTTCGGCTTATTCCCGGAATTTCCGAAATTTCCGAAAATTTCCCGAAAATTTTTTGGAAAAGAAGTCGAAACTTTATTTTTTCCGTTTTTTATTCGGAAAATGTTTCAGTTTCGGAAATATCCGACAGGTGACGGAGCCCCACAGCCGGCTGCTCTCCAGCTGGTTAAGGTCACTTTCGTTTGAGTTCGTCGCGCAGATTTCCCTTTTTCCAACGGATTTTCATACGCTTTCCACGTTTCTCAAACTGCAGAGTGGCTTATCCCCCCAAGTCCCTTCATTCTCATTTTTCTTTTGCCAAATTGCAAGATGGACCAGTAACATTTGCTCTATAAATTATAGACTATAATACTCTGAAATCTCGTACTGATTGTGAAATATAATTGAAGCAGGGAAACTGCGAACTATCTACACTTCTCTGTAGTTTCGGATGAGTTGAATATTACATACAATTGAGAAACTGATTGTCTTGAAATTCCAAAATTGAAGCTGTCTACTAGACAGTGTCTAGCTGAAACGGAATAATTTCTTTAGGTCTTTGCATCCAATATGATCACAAATTTTGCTGTTTCGCACTTAGAGTATTAAAGTTTCAAATTTTTCCGAAAACCGTTGGAAGCTGTGAAATGCCATTGTTGCATCTCAAAATCGGAGTTTACCATGACAATTTCAAACGCGCGCCACGATATCTCGCAACGAAAACATTTGTCAGCGCCGAAACGTGCTGCGCCTTTAAAGCGGCGATACTGTAGTTGCGCAAAAACGTCCTTTTCCACTCGATTTCCTCAATTTCACCTCGCATACAGTTTGATTTTCATGTATTATTTCATGTTTTTATTCGCTCCATATGAAAATACAATCATTTCGTTCGGTCGATTCAAAGGATTCCATCGAAACCGGGGAATGCCATTATTAATACGTTCTCAATGTGTTCTCCCCTCATTAAAATTGTCCTTTGGACCTATAAATGTACAAAGTGCACACTCTCTTTCTTTCTTTTCAGCCCCTCGTTTGCGGCCATATGTTCGCTTAGAATCCCTCTTCCTCTGTTTATCTCCCATTTCCATCTTTCCTTCTTTGAAAATAACACAAACTAAACGAACAATTTGTTCGGCCCCGACATGCAAATTCTCTCGTTTCCTTCGTTTCCAAAATGTTTCACGGGGAGATTCGTTAAAAAGAAATCTTGTCAGTTAGTGTTCCAATCTCGACTGTCCATTAAAAAAAAACAAGAGTATCATACCAATTGTCTCTCATAATAAAAGTTACTGTTTCATATTGTGCTTAACCGTCCGATGCATACATCCGACAGAATGTCTGATCAGTTGATAAGGAATCAGTCTCTTGTCAGCTATCTCGACACTTATCACCTCGCGCACTCTTACGATACTGTTCAGTAGAGCAAGTTTGCAAGCACGAGGCTCCAAGATTTCCGAATTTGACGATACAAAAGCGAGGAAAAATAATGAGAAGGACTGTTCTAGATAACACCCCCAACTCGAAAATGTGTTGAATCTTTGAAAAATTCCAATTTACCACCAAATTTAGAAGCAACAATCACAGTTTTTGGGTTGTCGTTGGAAAGAGCAAACTTTGAAACCGAAATGGTTCATTGGCTCAAATGACACTTTTGGCCCGTTTTCCCCCGTTTCAGATGTAGCCAGAACCTCTCTAGAACTCGATTAGAATGCAAAACTTGTCAAAACGAGAGAGAGAGAAAGAGGGTCCTTGGACGGGGAAAGATTTGTTAATCTCGTTAAATTGTTTGACCGCTCGGGGCGACGAAACTCTGCCTCTTCTTCAGCCCCCCCCCCCCTCTCCAATTTTCCCATTTTTCTCTCCAAATTTGTGCCCTCCCCCTCCCCCCTTCCTCCCCCCTTTTTGGCCATTTTTTGTCGTGCGGCTGCCCCCCTTCGGACCCATTTTCTTCGCCCGTCCACTTCCCATTTCTCTCTCATTTTTTCCATGTTTCTGCACTCTCATTATGCTCTGATTTTGGCGAGTGTTGCACACAGAGAGAGAGCGACTTTTTTATGGGAGAACTGGGGAAGAAGAGGAGAGAGAGATGTCCTTCTTTTTCGTGTTTCACAAACTTTTTGAATTCGAGATGATGTCTCATTATGAGTTCCTCACGAACAATTGATACATGATGTTTCCCATTGCTCCCTTGACTATTTTCTGAAACAAAAATACGAGTTATGCACACGTCCTGAAAGAAACGCTTTCTCTACTGAACTCGTACTGATAGCTGTGGTTGAACTTTTCTTTGGTACCTGATTAGCAGTCAGCGGAACATTTTCCAAGATAGAGCGCATGAACGTCCTCATCTTTCGCCCTCATCCTTCCGGTTCCACATGCTGTTCACCCGCCGTTGAAAATCACCTGATTCCCCATCAACTTCGAAATGTTCTCTCTTGGCCACGGATCGTTAATGCTATTGTCTTCATCTCATTTCGTCGTTTTCTTCAAACCATTCCTTATATGAACGCCCCCGGATGACTCTTCTGGTGCATCACATTTGATTGATCTCCAGTTTCACAAACTGTTCTTATCTGATACTTTTATCTATTTCTAGTCAGAATACAGTCCGAGGAAACGTTCGAAAATGAAGTCTAGATCTTCATCGTTATTTCGTTTTGCGATGGACGAAAATGTACATATTTATACTGTTACAAGTTACTGTAAAAAGAGACAAACGGCACCTAAAAACAGTGGAACTGTCGTTCTACATGGCACTACAGTCAGTGATAATAGTCAGTCTTCAGTTGTCTATTTAACCCCCCCCCCCCCCCCCACACTATTCACTCGAATATCCGTGTTGACCGGAATCACAGTTTTCCAAAACAAGAAAAGCACAAAACAATGGAACTCATCACCTTCTCTACTATATCTTGGTTACCAAACTTTTTCGGTTTCTATCACTCGATAGAAACCGACAAGTTTAGTGTTCCTGGATCGGGTTGCTCGAAATCCTTTGCTGATCCAAAACCACACGCCGTTTGCCCTTCAAGTCCGTGTTTTTGTCGAAAATCATCCATCCTAATCCCTTGAGCAGTCAACCCATGTGTTTTCTGTTCCGTTCCCCCCGTCGGAACCAACACAAAAGTTCACAGTTTCTCGTTTCACTTCCCCGTTTCTTCTTCCTTCCTCTGTTTTTCTGCGTTCTTCCCTCCCCCCCTCCCTAGTGAAAAACTTCCAAAGTGGAGGAAGGGGGAGGAGGGGAACCCAAAAAAAACAGAAACAATTTGTTATGGATGAGGAAACTCTCTCCTCCTCGTGTGTATGTTTCTGTTTCCGACGCTCACTTACTGACTGACCACACAAAGGAAATAGTCGCGGGGCGGGGAGCCGCTCATGATCAACCTATTTTTTCCGTTCTTCCCCGCTTCTCTCATGCATTTCTTTGCTTGTTTTCACTGTTTTCCCGGGAGTATCCAAACATTTCATGATGATGATGACGTCTGTTTCATAATGTTTTCAAGTGTCCCGAACATTCTCTTCGAGAATTTTTCATGAGGATTGCCTTGGTTTACCTTCACCGCGCTCCACCGAAACGGTTGAGATCTCACTCATCATCAATGAAGCGCGTTTGGAACAAAGTCCCTAATTGTTCTGTTTCATCAATTACTCATATTTTCACACCGTTGCTCTTTCATCTTCTGAAGTATTATGCGTTTTTTCTTTCGGAAACCGTCGAAAATTCTTCCAACGCATCGCAGATCCATGACAGGTACACATTCTAGAATACGTTTTGAAACCGTGAATGAGTCTTCGGAAATCCGAGATTTGCAGTAGTTTTGTCAGGGATGCCACTCTATTTGAGTAATCCCCATTGCATAGTCCAAAGTTTTGAACTGTACCTGACATATCAGCTGAACACATTTTTCAGTTTCAAGTTTCACATTTTATGCGTTTGAGTCTCATACCCCCCAAAATTGGCATCAAGCCTCGAAAATAAACCAGTTTCATACTACTGATGAGAGTTCAGAACAATTCGAAATGTATTGATCCACGTTGTAGATTACTTTCGCTCTATATTTATTGATGGATTCGAAAACCCACTTCTTTTAGATCACTTTTGCCCTATATTTATTGTTGGATTTGTTGTCCACAGTAATTAACCAATTAGTCCTTTTTCTCGAGGTTCACATCAATTTTTATTCGGAATGTCCTCCAACAGTCTCACGCCTGTCTGCCGTGGCTTTCTCGAATACGACTGTTCCTCTAATCACTTATCACAGCTGTTCCTTCCCAGTGTGATTTATTGTGATACGCAGTTTCAATACGTTCTTTTCTTTTCATCAATTGCCGTTTTCTTATTCTTTATTTGCTATACACAAATAATGTCACCAAAAAGCACCTCCAAATGATTGTTTTCTTATTCATCTGATTTCAGTGTTGGATATCAAGCTAAACACGCCATTCACAGGTAAATTAATGCCAATTGTGTCATTTTCACAGTTTTCCCATGGATGGAGGCCATGGAGGCACTTGGTTACAAGGATAGAAGTTTTTGGAAAGGATGTACTGTTTTGTGAAAGAATCTCTCTCCATCTCTCTTCTTTGAAAACGTGAATTGATCTCTTCCATCCGAAGATGTCCATACCTCTGTTCACTGTTTCAATGTTCTCACTTAACCGGAAAACGTTTTGCAGAGCAGTGCATCAATGAAATCATTTATTCATTCTGGCAAACTTTCGAAAGATGAAGAACACCTCCTCATCGGCCTTTTTGCCTCCAAATCCTCCCCTTTTCTTTCTGCTTTTCTGCAAAACAGAGCCCCATTGTGCTCCGATTTCCGCCCATCTTCTTCTCATTTCGATGCATTTCCATTGTGACGTGGCAAGATGTAGGGAGAGAAAATGGAAAAGAAAACAATAGATACCATGCAACTACGACTTAAGAAACCATTCTCACAGCATTTACGACTATTCCCCCTCTCGTTGAAACCGTAATCTTTTGTCTCTTCTCCCCCCACTCAATCAATCTCTGAACTCTGTGTCCTTCCATCATTCGCCGCCCACTCGTTCGCCCTTCGCGCACCACTTCCGTGCCCAAAATCCCATTTCTTTTAATTTTTCGTGTGTGCCCCCCCCCCCCACCAGACTCCATCTCTCCGCCCGCCTCCTCCTACTCTTTTTCTATTTATTGCCATTATTCGGACGACGGAAATGCTGTCCGAGTGAGTAGAAGGAGAAGTGCATGGTTCACTTGCAAAGCACAAAGTGACAGACCAATGGACAGCACAAGAGCCTCCTCTTTTGATTGGTCGCCAGCCGTTTTCTCTCGTTCTTCTCATTTAGTTCCCCTCGATTGTGGATGAGCACCTTGAAACTTCAAACATTGGATGGGGTGCTGAACGCGCTCTATCGCAAAATTGCAAGATGATGGTTTCATTCCAACTGTCAATACGTTTGAATATTTCAGCGACAGAGCGCAGTTTCTCTTTCAATTTCGAGAACTAACGTCTCAAACATGGGTACTCGTGTTTTATATTTTCTGTAGACACTACCTCAAACAGTCCAGGGTCTCTATTGTGCGACATTCTAAACAAGTTCCTGTTTTTTCTTTTTTCCATAAAATTTACCGTTTTCGACTATCATTTAAAGGCTGCTTCTCGTATGAACGTGGATATTCACTTAAAAAGCTTATCGGTGAAATCCAATAATTCTGACAGATTGTGAGGAGAAACTGTCACATCTCCTTGTAAAAATGCCGAATTAAAGCGTTGATCCAGGGCTGAATTCCTCGAGAACTATCATTCTCGTTTATTTTTTCTAGTTTCTGGAGAATTCCAAATGGACCCGTCTGTAATTTGTATTGAGTAGCAGTAACCTGCGCAACGATAATCGCCAACTAGGAAACGAATTTATAAAAAATCAAAGAATCAAATGCAAATCATGAAACAGTATTTAAGGAACGGATGACATCCTTTTCTGTCTGCCTTTTTCCCCAGTGAATGCCTCAAAAATCTGCCTAGACTTCTGATTTCCAATTCTGTCCTCAAATAAATCAGCGACTCAGGTGAAAAATATCCGAGAAATATCCCATGGATACTTCCCGGACGCTGGATATTTCCCTTATCCGTGAATGCGGATAAAAATATCCGTAAAAGATATAGCGGGGTATCCCGGCGGATAGTTTTTCTGTCCTGAAGGATATTACTGGATATTTTTCACCTGACAAGGACCGTTCAAAGTTGTAGAAATCACACATGTCATCCGTCGTTTATGTACCGTTTCATGGCGAGTTCTTGGTTTGGCACTCGGAAAGACTACTTACTCACTTGACAAACTATCACTGACTCAATCGTTCCATCCCACAAGTAGGCCGTTTTTGGAGATCTTTCAAATTTAGTCTACTTCTGTTTCAACGGAATCATAAAATAACTTATCTGATGTTTTCACATTGGCTCAGCAAAGCATGCAGACATGAACAATCTGAATAAATTCAGCTTCACATTTTAAAAGTGTTCTTTTGAAAATATTGATGAGAATTCCACGTACGCATGTTTCCTGTTTCAGAGAGTTGACCTAAAGATGTCAATCCGAACGCAAACTCATTTTCTAGAAATCCATAGTCGCCATCAATCCCCCACCTCTACCTCAATTCGACCCCCAATTCCCCCCGCTGCTCTCGGTTAATGAGCTTCAATATTTCATGTCCATCCGGTCGTCGTTGTGATCTGCGTCTCTCTGTCCTGCACACTCCCTCGTGTCCTCGTGACGTCATCAACCACTGCATGATTTGTTGCGAGAAGAATAAAAAGAAGAAGAAGAGAACGGAACGAATTGACTTGTTTTTCCAGACATCCTATCCCCCCTCCCGCGTGTTCTTCTCGTTGGTTTTCGGTCGAGAACCGGCAGAAGAGCACTGAACTGTGTGCCTGATGATGATGAGAGTTCTCTTTGTTTCGGGGGGCCCAAGTTCAGTTCTTACGCCTATTTGAGCTCGTCCCCCACTGATTGCCTTCTTCTCGTGGGGCTGTTCGTTTTGTTTCTCGGTCGAAACTCTGCCCTTTTTCGTCTTTTTTGCTCGGTCAGAACACAAATTTTCACCCTTCTCGTCTCGTGGTTCTCACTGAGAAATAACGGGTGTTGAATTTGATTTTTCCGTTCAATGAAACATGATCCTTTGAAAGTGAGAAAGTTTAAAATGTCAGTGAAACAGTGGGTGATTACTCGCAGTTTTCTCGGTTTCAATGAGTCTTTTGCACTTTTTGAGAGGTGAAATATCTGGATCACTCTTCGAAACAATTTAGACACAGCTGAACGACTGTTACCGTAATCCTTATTTCTTTTAGACGGTGGTTCCTAGCTGTTTTTAGTGCTCATTTTAGATGCAAAAATAGTAGACGCCATGAAGAATAGTTGTGAACAAAACTGTTCCCGAAAAACCGAGGAAAACGATTTTTCCCAGCTCGTTGAAATTTTTTAAAATTTTCGAAGTGATCTACGGCCGCCGCTGCCGGTGGCCGAGAAACCCTCCAACTCGCCCTCAACGGACATTTTCGATGATAGTTGACTACACAATTACAGATAACGGTTTCTAACTGGACTCTTTGCTTTTTTGAGATTGCAACTTATCAGTGATACATTTGGAGGACCAAAATGGGCAGATCAACAAATCGCCAGTATAGCAAAGAATATGTTACCAACTGTGATGTTTCGAGTTCCGATGAAACAGTAGATACACATAACTCCTGATATGCAGCTCCCGAACGACACATTAGGTTGAATACTGTTTCAATTATCCTATTCTATGATGGTAAAGAGTGTGCCACTTACTGCTTGAGACTAATAGAAAACACGGCTAACCGGGAATTTGGTCAGGTCCAATAGAACAGAAGCTCGCAGTTGGCGATGTGACGTGGCAAAAGATGCTGAAAAGGAGGTGTACTATCACTAAAACTTCCACTTTTCCTCCAACGCAGTGTAATTTCAAATGCTCCAATGGTCACTGTTTCACGAATACCTGACCATCGTAGAATCAGATACGTGTCTGATTTTAAGAAAAACATTTCGTAAATTTTTCCGTTTCTAAAAAGCCACATCTTCTGGAAACATGCGCGTTGCATACTGCTTCCCGTGTTGTCGTGAGTCATCGAGAAAGCGGATCATTGATGTCCCCGTGTCATCACTATACTGAATCAAGAACCACCACTTCTTCTTCTGAAACTCGAGAAACTCGACTCCGGTTCGGCGGGGATTTCGGTCGTTTGTCCTCTAATTTCCATATATTTGAAATCGGAAACTTTCTATTCCACATTCCATTTGTTTTTTTTATTTTTCCCCATTTTGCTCGCAGTCGTTTTTCCACTCCTCCGCCTATCTCAGAAACCAAAACGATCCAATCAAAATTTATGTGAAATCTCTCTGTCTCCCCGCGTAAACCGTCTGCGTCTCTTCGTCTCGCGTGCTCTTTCCGCCAGTTGTTGCATTTTCACGTGGCAGAAGACGAACGAGAGAGAGGGAGAGAGGAAGAGAGAGAGAGAGAGAGAGAGAGAGAGAGAGAGAGAGAAAGAGAAAGAGAAAAAGAGTCTCTCTTTCTGTTTTTATGCCGAAGAAATGAGCGGCAAATGGGAAGAAAGAGCTTGTTCCGTCGCCGCCGCCGCACTGATTTAATGTTTCTGTTAGGGGAGAACACCCAGTAGTATAATAGTAAGAAGAGACTTTATGTTTCTTTTTTGAATGGAAACTGGGATAAAGGTCTCTGAAGATATACAGGCTCTATTCCAGAAACATTTCCTACTGTTTCACTTTGACTTCTTACTCTAGACAGTCACAACTCGATTGTTTCTCGGACAATTAGAGCAATGAAACGTTTTTTGAATATGTTTACGGCTACAAGTTGTGCCTGCTGTTTTGAGATTTTTGGCGATGAAAGAGGAATACGGTAGACTGATGTTTTATGGCTGTTACCTTCTTTAGTCGGTGGTTTTTTTTTGTTTTTTTGTTGCGAGAACGACTTTCAATATGACAGTTGACAAATGGTTCTTCAAATTGGCAATAGAAGTTTCATGTTCCGGGTGAAGTTTCTCTGAAACAGGTGTTTCGATATTTACAATTTAATGGTGTTCTATGAGCTGTTGTGTGGATTCCGGATAACCAGAAGGCGTTTCCCATCTCGGAGTTCTATATTTCTTCCTTGTTATCAATGATCGTTAAAGTGGAAAGATTCCGTTCAGGGAACTTTAAATATTGGTCAGATAAAACGACTGTACCCCTTCCAGAAACCTCTATGTGTTTTGTGAGAACCACCATCAAGTAGCAAATTAATCACTCATTTTCCGTTTCTGTCGCTTTCATCCGTATCTGAAACAGTGACTCCCCATTGAATCATAATGACTCTTCATTTTCCTAGATTACTTCTATCGGATGACATCGAAATGACCCCGCAACCGAGGAGAGCTCTGCCGCAGAATCATTATATCTTGAGACTGATAGGAGATATCAAAACGTTGGCAACAGCAAACTTGAAGTCCTAGTTGTGATCTACAAGTTTGTTGTTGACAACATTTTGATATCTCTTATCAGTCTCAAGATATGATGATTCTCCGGCATTCCTCGGTTGCGGGACCATCTCTATGACATCCGATAGTTGATCTCTGTTGATCGAGATTCTCTAAAAACAGAAGTTCCATATAACGTACCTATTCTCGTCTCAATACAATTTTAAAGTGATTCCTGTGTTATTGAGCTGATTTCCTTGAAACGCTCTTCCAATATAACTTCCACTCGAATACTCTATTCTCTGAAAACAATGGTATTTCAGCGAGTGAATTTTCATTCATTTCCGGAACACTGACTATTGTTTCCGATTATTTCTACTTCCCTCCCCTATTCATAGATTACTGTAGCCCATGTTTACGGAGTCTTACTGGAATTCCTTGTCATGGAAGAATTCCTGGCTCTGTTTTCCTCGAAATGCTCTTTCAATGATATTCTTGAACTGAAACGTCACTGGCTTCCATAGATCCTTCGTTTGACAAACACTCTTCGAAACAGTGACCCCTCTTTTCCCTTTTTCTCGCCCAGAAAACATAGTCCCCAATTGTTTTTTCCTTCTCATGTTCCTGTTGTTTCCTCCTTCTCCTTCTCCTCCGTCCGTCCCATCCCTCTGTCTCAAACCCCTTCTAATTCTCCCCCCGATTCTCCCATTTTCCCCCCTTCCCTTCTAAAGTGACCACCCGGGAGCGAGAGAGACAAACAAAAACAAGGTCTTGTCCAAAGTTCAGCTCTCGGATCTGCTTTCTTTGAATCTAATTTCGCTCTAATTCTCACTTGGGAGGAGGAAAGAAGAGGTTCTTGGAAGTGCCCTTGTTTGTCTTTCTAGACCTCAAAAGCTGTTTTTTCTCTGTATTTGGATGTCTTCTTTTCTTTTTCGAACACCCCTCCTGAAAACGGAAACAAAGGCTTGAATAGGATCCTTTCTTCAATTAGTTCAGTGCTCCGTGAAGAGCCACTTCTCAAAAAATCACAAGGAACAGTGATCATTTTTTACAACAACCGATACTGCATCGGTTCATTGAGAATATAATTGAGAACCCGTTGAAACTGTAACCCATCTGACCTCAAGATGCCTTTCGAAAGTCTCTATTTTTCCAGTTCCACTCTCAGTTTGCTCTTTTTTACCATTGTTTAATTTTCCAAATCTACAGAGATATGTTGTTTAAGTGAAACAGGATTCTGATTCTTCTTAGCCTACAGCAACTGCTCTGCCATTTCGTGTGTTTTTGATCTACTGCCTCTTGTCATTGAACGAATGGGGAGTTTCCAGTGCTCTCTGCACTGGAAACTGATTCAAAACCCTTTGAACATCTTCTGCCACAACTACCAATCTTTTTCCTTAAACTGCTTTGATCTGTGGACACTCTTTGAAACAATTCTGCTCAGTGGATCCGTCTAGAACTTTACCAAGGATTGATGTTTCTCCCGATGGAATCCCTGAAGTGTCTTCTTTTCGAAACTCAAGTTTTGATGAGAAGTCGAAGTTTAGCCAAAGTGACAATAAGCTAAAGAGCCGTCAGGAACCTGATGATGACCCACTTTTCCAACTGCACCAGTTTGACTCTAGAGTTCCAAGAATGCATTGAGCGCTATTGCTTCTTGGTCTGATTGAAGAAAAATGTTCACCAATACCAAACATTAACCACACAGACTATGATAGTTTACCTCAATTTGTTCATTTGAAACTGTGATTATTTCGAGGAATTCCCGTCGTCGACTTTTTGAGTTTAACATTTGTCTAGATTTTCCAGATTTCTGATGCTTACCGTAATCCCAAAAGATTCCAAAATGTACTGAATGTGGACAAGAGGTGTCTGTGCTGGAAAATGTTTTGCTTTTCCGAACTTTTGGGGATTACGGTAGACAGCCAAGAATCTGGAAAATGTGGACGATGAAGCGCGAAATTTGAACTCCATTTGGTTGGCTCTGAGAGCCACTTTTAATGGACTATAATCACAGATTCATTTGAAAAAGTTTTCGTTGAAAACCTCTAAGTTAAGTAATGTGAGAGACGGATCGAAAAGTAAATCTGGAACATTTGAAACCGAAACCTCTCTCTCCTCAACCAGTTGTGGCTGGGAAAGTGACGAGAGCAAACAGTTCTCTCTTTGTCCCTTCGAACTCTTCTCTCTCTCTCCATTTCCCATCGTACAGTTCCCCCCCCCCCCCCCCCCCGGCGTGAACCCTTTCCTCCCTTCTTCAAGACTTGTTCCTTCTTCTTCTGCCCTCCCCAATTGACCGCCGTTCAAACTGGCCCCTTTGGTTCGTAAACATTCATTCACAGCCCCCCCCCCCTTTCATTTTCACCTCTTTCTCTCGTGGCTTCTCTCCGTCTCTCGCTGTCTCACAGTCTCTCGCTTTTTCGAGGAAAGTCGTAAATAAAGATGGAAAAACAGTGTGTTTCTCGACGGGCAGAAGTGGAAAGTGGCTCCAATTGAGGAGGAGGGAGAATCGTTTTTGCCATGTATTCCACAGTTTCATCCGTTGCCCAACACGACCACGAAACAGCTCAACGGGCTCCCGATTCTATCGTCTTGCCCACTTCCCCGTTGGCTTCCAGCCCGTTTTCCTGACCCCTTAACACTTGTCTGCGTCTCTCGCGATTCCATGCTCTCTCTCTTCTCGGAAAGTTATGGGCACTAAAAGCGGTCGGGGACACCTATTGAAAAGGTGCGAAAAGGGCGCCGAGGGGCAGCGATGGGGCGAGAAGAGATTGAGAGAGAGAAGTCGGACGGAGTACACATTCAAACGTTTGATTGTGAGTCATACTGATTGTGGCAGCAGTCAAATGCTCTGTTCCTTTGTCTCTCTGCGTCTCTTCTCTCTCTCTCATTTTCCCAAACGAGGTGTCATTGTCACTCACCCATTTCGATTCCCGCGAAGAACACGCTTCCTTGTCTGCGTCTCTCCGATCGCCACACTCTCTCTCTTTCCCCCTCCCACCCCTTCACGCTAATAATAACATGAGTGAAACTGCGACCTTTTGTCCTTTTTCGGGGGCCGCGACGGTGGCGCCCCATTCGGCCGTCCTCAATCTCTTGCACACCCCACCAACTGATCTCTTCGTTTCTCCGTCTGCGTCTCTCTCGCTGATCGCTCTCTCGTCGCGCCGACCTCCATCGCCTCGGCAAAAAAACCGCTGCTATTGGCCTCCTCCGCTAGTTTTTCGCCGTTTTCACACTTGAGAAACATGCAAAATATGTGCGATTTCCTCTCCCAGACACCCCCTGGTCTCGTGTGTACTATCGGGGGAATTAGTGGGGGAAGAGAGTGCTGTTGTTACAACTGATTCATTCACACCTTTCCCTCTCTCTCTCTCGTTTAATCTTCCTTTCTCCTTCTGCGTCTCTCTCCCTCTCTCGCGATCTAGTAGCAGTTGTAACTCGACTGTACCAGTACATAGTAGTGTTTGTCAAAGGTGCGCTTCTTGTGCAAAACACGAGATATGACAATAAGGATTACGGTACCTACTCGCAATTTTATGTCTTCTTCCTGTTGACAGAGTCCAAGAACGATACTGTAGTCGAAGAGTCAGAGTCTAGGAACCCCACTGAAATGGGAGATTGCCCAGCCAATTTTGCTTCATGTTTCAAGATTAATAGAAGGTGGCCACCGGGTGTCTTCGGAACCTGAAATCCGAGATCCGCAGCTCCTAGAGCTTGAAATACGGATCGACTTTATCCTTTTTATCCTTCATCGCTTTGAAAGGTAACTATTAGCTTGTTTTTCGAATTTACCTTTCATTTTCTTATTTTATCCCTCATCATACGTTTTAGGGAATTCAGCCAATTTTTGAATACAAAACTGAAGACAGAAATAGTGAACTGGCAACTGCAAATCAGCCTCAAGATACCGATCTGAAACAGAACCCTAACTTTCAACCAACCATTCTACCGTATTTCCTCGAATAGAGTGGCACGATAAACAGTTTATATCACGATATTGATAAGAGTTATCAAAAAGTTGTCAACAGGAAACTTGTAGATCATAAATAGGACTACAAGTTTCCTGTTGACAACTTTTTGATATCTGTTATCAATCTCGAGATATAATGATTCTCCGGCAGCGTGTTGCTCTATTCGACAACATACCGTATTTCGTTGCTCTTCTTCGTCATCTTCGTCCCATTTGTGCGACATTCCTGAAATATTGCCAATTCAAAGAGATGTTTACATCTGAAAGTTCACACAGAGACCATGTCTCACTTCGAATTTCAGCAAAGTTCCCCCCACAGTCATCGTGTACTTTCCCCCTCTTCTCCCCGATTCAAACTGTTTCCAGCGTTTTCTCTGTTTTTAAATGGTCACTTGTGAGTTGTGCCACGAGATTTTCAGTCAGCTGACCGCCTACAAATCCACTTTAGACACTGCTTCTCGAATCCAGTCCGATTGCTCTCATGAGTCCATTGGGTTCAGTTATCAGACGAATGCAAACATTGATTTGATCTGATCCTCGTGTTCTTTTTCGAAAAAGATCAATGTTCTTGGTTGCCTGGAGATAATGAAGTGTCCAGTGTCTCATAGATAATTGTCCTCCTCCTCCTCCTCCTCGTTTCGTCCCATTTCATCCACTCCCAACCCTGTAATCAACGCATCACACACCTCGTTTCTGCCTCTCTCCAATTCAAATCTCTTGTTTTCTTTTCATTCCCGTGTGTTTTTTTCATTCGACACTCAGAAGAGCTCATCGTTCGAAGAGATAGTGCTCTTGTGAAACTTGACGATTGAAACTGTGAAATATAGTACAGTTAGAATGGTTTTCAGTTTCTTGAAAGTTTCATATTACCCACATCAGCGGAAGTGGCGTTCACCGCATCGGCGGGTTTTGCCACGAAAACATTAAACTTTTTTGAAAATTGACATGCGCCTTTAAAGAAACTACGGTAGAAAGTAACTCTAAAATCCACAGTAGTTTCTTCAAAGGCGCATGTCAGTTTTCGAAAAGTTCTGTTTCTAGCGGAAACCAATTGATTTCAAGTTGTTCAGAACACCAATTATAGGCTTGAAGACTATTGAAATCTCGTTGTGAACGTGTGAGAAATAAAGGGAACTTCTCATTTTTGAACTGGCAAAGAAATAAAGATTCAAACACAAATCGCCACGTTCTCAACGGGCCCGACGGCAGGAATGAACTTCAAATGCGTCAAATGCGGCACTTTGGGCCATTTTGATAATACCGTGTCCAGAAAATTGGTGAAGTTCACTTCCTGCGTCCAAAATATCCATCTTGACGAGAAATAATGCTTGATGTTCCCGACAGTATCACTCGTTTCAACTGTGACATCTGATTCCCGTTTTCACGGTTTCATGCTCGAAATTCTGAAATATTTTGGCCCGGTGGCCTAGAAAACTCTGATGGCCTAGGAATCCTCCCCGAGGCTTCGTTGAATTCAGTCCATTTTGAGAAATCCTCACAGTTTTCTGAAAAAATAGAAAATTACGTATCGAAGATTCAATCTATTGAAAACGCCTAGCCCTGCATTTGACTAATGTTCACTTTGAAACAGAAATTTTCGAAAAAAAAACAGAATAGAAACATGAAAAGTGTGCACAATGCGACTGCTAACTCTCCTTTCCGGTTCATCTGCTTCTCTGCGTCTCCCCACTTCCCCTGATCTCTCTCGTCCTCCGAATTATCATCATAATCAGCTGATAAGCACGCGAAAACCAATGTGGTGTTGGCTGTTTGTTTATGGGTGATTGACATGAAGCCGTGTCTGCCGTCTCTCGGATCCCCGTTGTCTCTCTCTCCCACGCGCGCCCTTCCAATGCCTAATCACCGCTCCCTAATTGGGCTAACAGCCCCCTCCTTCGTCTCCCGGGCGGTCTGAGAAAACGAGGGAAAATGGAAAAAAGTATGTCAGGGCAAACTTTTGGATGTCCTATCCCCCGGGGAGAGACACCCATCCATCATCGGCTTCCGGAGAGACGCAGACATCTTCCGTTATCACCCTTCGGTGATACGGGGATGCTTCTTTCGGTGTGTGTGTCTTCTCGTCAAGCACTCTCCAAATATTTATCTTTTTCTTGTACAGAACATTTTTTGTTCGGAGAAGAAAACGGGGGGGAGAGACAGAGGGGTGTGGTATCTCTCTCCTGATTCTATTTGATTTGATTTGGGCCACCAATTTGTGATACCCGACATCTGATTTCTGATAGGTTGATAAGTTGACGGGTTTCTTCGAAATGCCGATCATTTCGCTCTTTGGATTCTCACACTTTCCGCGTTCTTTAACTTTTCCGTTTCTCGAAACTCTTGAATTGGGGGAACTTTGAGTGATAATCTGTCGGATTGTGAATACCCGTTTTCCCGTTTCAACATTGGTTCATGTCTCTTTCGTTTCTGAAATATTCATTCAATTCTGACAATCCAATGTGAGCCTTAATCGTCATTTTTCACCGCTTACTATCTAGCAGACCCAAGTGAGAGAAATGCTGTCGGGTCTGCTAAACATTTAGCAGACCCAAGTGAGAAAGATGCTGTTGGGTCTGCTAGATATTTCTCAACAACCGACAACATGACTTCCTCTCGTCTTTCTGCTCAGCCCCTCATCACTATCCTCTGTTCCGCACTGTTCTTCTCTGTAGTCTGCTCACTAAAACTTTATTTCATTGCTATTTAGACCGTCCGAAACTTTGCCCGTCAACTTCCGAATATCGTGTCGATGACTCACTTGCACCGTACAAACTTGTTTTGTCGTCTTCCCCCGCCTTCTTATCATCTCTTATCAGTCCGTGCTCATTCTTAATTTACTTACCCCTCGCGGAGCTCCACTTTCTGTAGCAAGGTACATACAAATCTCGGGATATTTCATAGAATCACTGTTTCTTTGAGAAAACGAAACATCATTTTTAGAAGAATAACTGCTTGCAGTAGTTTTTAGGGCAAAACGCTTGATTGAGAATCGAAGTGACAATGTTCGACTCTTCGTCCAAGTTCCCAATGAAATGTTCGTGAAACAGATTCTCGAAACCTGGTACGATATAGGCCAACACTCTGCACTCTTTCGCTTCCTTCTTCTTAAATTGAAATTATCGCTGTTACAAGATTTTCGCAATATCCGACGGAACCCGGCAATCCCTACTTTTATTCACTTTACACTGTTTCAAAAATCTCTTATAAAACATGCCATGTTCACTCTCTTCTGATACTTGAATCCGTCTTACAATTCCCACCCATCGTCCAATTCTTCAGGACCCTCCACTCCCAACTGGGACCAATTCGTCGCATTTGTGCCTCCGAAGATGTCTTCGTTGGTGCAACTGCCCACCCAGCCGTCTTCAGCGTTCCAATTGGACTTCGAGGCCGTCAGAAACTTTCAAAATGTGCCACCGGTGGATCTGGAAGGCGGCACTTTGATCGATGCCACAGAGGTGAGTGGAATGATGGAATGGGGGGAAAAGAAGGAGGGGCACACTGTTTCATTGAACCTACATTTGTGATGGGGAATATCGAGCATTTATTCAGTAGTACGATGATGAAAACACAGTCTACCACCCACGAGTTAGTCATCTGATAAGAGTTTCCTATTTGGAGCATTCCAGTGCTCTTCTGGTTCATAAAAAGCAAGCCAGAAACAGTGTACTCAAATGGCCAAATTAACATAAGAACAGTTGTCGATTGGTTTAGTTTCCTTTTCCTGGCAAATGTTCCCCTGACAGATACGTGTGAAGGACCTATTTTTACTGATATCTACCTTACCCTCCCAAAAAGTGATCATCATGAAGCAGTGATTTTTTGAAATGTATAAATGATGGAACAGAGAGCACACACTGACGAAGTTTTGACTTATGTAGAAGGATATAGAGCCTATCAACACTTCAAACTATTCCATTGACAAGTGATCTCCGTGAAACAGTGATGTTTCTATTTCAAATGCACCAATTCATTCAATTGTTCCGAACCTTTGTAGATATCACAAGGGGAATGGGGGAAGTATCAATTTCCCCCTGAAAGGTTTCGAATTTCTTAAAATTCCTCCGGATATCCCCCTCTTCTTCCGTTGTTTCATATTGTTTTATTCCCAATGTTCACTGCATTCAGAGAACTTTTAGTAGATCATCTCATGTTTTCCAGGAAGAAGAGATTGATCCGGTGGACGGTTGCTCCGTCAAAGTGTTCACGTATCGAATTCTATCCGCCGATGAGATGGAGGAATTGACGAAGACCGTGCGCCAGAAGATCAAGTTCGACTGCACGCAGACGATGAGAAGTCTCCAGATGATCGGATCCGAGGGGAAGGTGGGTGAAACACAAACAGTTCATTGGCTTATCAGTGATCTCCAAGCGCTGATAACGATTCAGTGAAACGGTTACTTTAGGTTTGAACTTCGAAGTGAATGAGCTCAAAAAGAGCAAACATTGGGGTGAATGAGCTGTGTTCAGTTGAGCACACACACACACACAAACCCCCCACAACCACCGAAAACTTTGCTTTCGGTGTCAAATCGACCGAAATACACCTCGATTTCGAGCTCTTTTTGTTTTGAATTGACGTATCCAGAGGATAACGTCACTTTGTTTCCATTTCCGATGTGTATTCGTGGATATCTTCTGTTTCGAAGCATTCTGATAGCAGTTTGAAAGATAGAGAAAACGCTGGATGAACTGCCTTATCAATATTCCCAATTTTCATTTTTCCTTCACTTTTCGAAAGAAAGTGATCAGAATCGTATAGTTTTCCTCATTCAAAATGGAACATTTTGAGATTCCAGTAGTACCTTTCAAAGTTTTGTTTTGCTCCACATCCCGGTTTCTTGAACTTTTCTAATATCCGTTCCCTTGAACCACACAATGTGAGATGCTATCTGAATCAGTTCAAGCACAGTCAGCCAAATGTAGTTCTCTCATGCAAGAAGCTCTCTTTTCGAGACTCTTCAAGAGTAGCTCACTGTTTCAGTGAAGTTATGTTATACATTGCCATTACCTGTATAACAATGGGTCGTCATGCATACAACAATTTGTATCAGACCCAATAATTTCAAGGTGACCGTGGTCCCTTATGAGCTCTACAAAGTCCTAAAAGTCAAGGGGCATGAACGAAAAGGAAATGTTCACTGTTTCGAATCAATGATTGATATGAAAGTTAATGGAATACGTGCAACATTACATAGTATCTCCTGTTGAAAACCGTTTCGATTGGAGTTTTTTTCTGTTTCATATCATTTGTATATTCATCTCAAGGAAAAACATGTTAATAGACAAATCTTACAATGAAAGTGTTTCAACAGTCCATAACCGATTGGAATGAAACCTTGTGGGATGGAAAGAGGTCCGTTTGAGGCCCCGAATCAGTTTTCAGAAGTTGCTGAGGAGCCCTGAGAGCCGAGAAAAATCTTGTTAAAATCACGGAAAAAAAATTATTAAAAAAAAAGGAATTTTCTAATGGAAAGTTAACGTTGGACTATGCAACTGATCGTGAGGGTTGATAGGACCAGAATGTCTACTTCCTTTCTTACCATTGAATTCAGTGAAAAGCTGATGAAAATGCAATCAATGAAGACCAAATTCCATTGGTTTATTGATAACAATGAGCTTGGAAGACAATGGTTACTGTTTCGAGAAACACTTGTTAGGTGTTGGGGCATATTTCTAATTCGATCAACATCGCGGCTTCTGTCCATAATCCATTACTCGATTTCTCTCCTTCTCTTCGAATAATCATGCCAATAATGGACGATTGAGCTTTTTCTCGCCATCTTTCATGAGCCAATTCACCAATTAAAAGTGGTGCTCATTTGAAAGAAAGCCTCCGGTTCCCCGGATACTATCTAGAATCGAGAGCACATCGACAATGCTCAGATGGCTCTTTTGCTGCGTAGAGTCCGGGAAACGAGGAAGTGAGACCATTTCCAGTGTGCCTTGCCTTCCCATTCTCACCCGGCCGTCCATTTCCATTTCCCCCCGCTCTTTCGCTCATTTCGTATTCACTGCAAATGGGTGACAATCGAGAATTCCATCCCATTCACACACACAGAAACCCCTTCTCTCCTTCTCTTTTTGTCGTCCATCACAACATAAAAAACGGAAAGAGAAGGGGAGAGAAGAACCCGAAACAACGTGTCTCATTCGTCCGACTAGTTTCTGTGTGAGAATGGAGCCGATATTCCCTCGAAAAGGCGTCGAACTCAAAAAGTTCGTGACGTGGCGCATTGAGAAACCACGACATCAGACGACTACTGTGAGTTGTTTAGTTTTAAATCGAATTTTGAATGAAATTCGCGGTTTCACGAGGAACACTTGGGGTGATAGTGCTATCAATTTCCAATGCCTTACAGTCAGATATGAATTTGCTTGATACTCAGTTTCAGTTTTTCATGAAATACATTTCTAATTGAGTGAGGTATTCTAGGTAAAAAACGCATCGATTTTAAAGATAGAAGTTGTGTTGGCTGAACGAATGTGGTTCTTATTCTTGTGAAGATCAGATAATTTGTGGTTACTTTTGACATCTGGAACCTCTTTCCTGTTCACAGGCTGATTTTAATGATTGTTTTGAGTTATGGGAAGTATATCTCTAACAAGGTTAGTGACAAATGCGCCATTGATTCTATGAAACATGAGCAATTATTACCTCTTCACAGACTTTTGACTCTATCGAACATGGAGTTTTTCTCCGAAAACTAGCCCAATTCATTGTCTGATTGTCAGGCTTCTTCCGTTATTCCAACGGGTGTCAGTGAAAATTAGAACATGATGAACATGTGCTCGAGTTTCCGTCAACCGCTCACAATTGTTGTCATCACTACTTTTCATGTAGGATAGAGCGGCAGCCCAAACCTTGCCGGAGAATCATTATATCTGGAGATTGATAAGAGATATCGAAAAGTTGTCAACAGCAAACTTGTAGATCATAACTAGAACTACAAGTTTCCTGTTGACAACTTTCTGATATCTCTTATCAATCTCGCGATATAATGATTCTCCGGCAGCGTTTGGGGTGCCGCTGTACTTGAGGAAGTACGGTATGTAATCGTCTTTGTGATTTGAAAAATTTTAGCCATAGAGCGCATTCCGTTCCAAATTAGATACATTGTTAGGTAATCTTGGATCAATTTCTTTCATGAACTCATCAACGAAATTAAGCCACTTTTCCAACTTTCCACCTCTTCTGAAACAGAATCCCCCGTTTTCCCTCTCTGAAACCCTGAAATCTTGCAGATGGTCGAGAAGAAACAGCGAATCAGTGGCGACATAAACGGAATGAAACCGATCGAATTCTCGAATAATTCGAAGCAAATCTGTCTGGATCAACACAGTCTGCAGCTGGATCCGAATGATGAACAGGTCAGTTAGGCCTCTTTTCCCGGTCGTTTCTCAAATTGAGAAATGTGCCCCTGGGGACCCATAACTCTGCCCCCCCCCATTCACCTATTCTCTCTCGTTTCAGGACCAACAAATATCCCGCGTTTTGAGCCAAGTGCCCAACACTTTTATGAGCCTTTTGAGCAAGGAAAAGGACACGTTTGGTAGGCGAATTCGAGGGATTTTCCACTCGGAAACGGCCCTATTTCAGTGAGACTCTACCCGGAGTTGTTCGAGAAGATGCGCACCGAGTCGTCGTTGATTCCGTCGACGACGACTGAAATCATCACGAATCCAGATGGATCCACGACGACGAGGGTGAAGAGCCACAAGTCGTACAGGTGAGCGAATCGACAAGGGAAACAGGGAAACAGGGAAACTGGTACTTGTGGAACGGGAAAGTTGGGAGAAGGGAATGGAAGGAGATTCTTACCGTTTCATGACACAAATAAGTGGGACCATCGTTTGTTGTTTTACTTGTTGAACAGCCCAAGCTTTGTTCCAAAGAAGAGATGATTTGACAAAATCTGGGAAGACAGTATCTGGGAATTTCGGACAAAATCTGGGAACGGTTAGAGATAAGAGAGCGCAGACAGTGAGTCACAATTTTGTTGAAAAATGACAGTTTTGAGTTGATTTCTCAGACAATTTCATACAAATTCCCTCTTCTACGGAGTTATTAGTACCACAAAACATTACATTTCCATGTTTTTTTCCCGAAAACTCTGCCTTGAAAGACATAAAAACTTCGAGAAAACGTCTGCACTCTCTTATCTCTAACCGTTCCCAGATTTTGGTCATATCCTCAAGAAAGATCTCTCTTCGCTTGAATTTCAATTTGAAAGTGCTTAGAGACCGTTCATTGCTATTCTATGGACCGACATTGACTCCCATTACTGAATAACAGAAGAAGTTTCGGAAACTGATCTGATCCTGATGAAACAGAGAAAAAGGAACATCAATGATCACTTCGAACTGTTAATCGGTTTCAATTTCAGCTGCGGATCAGGCTTTAGCGAAAAGTTTAGAGTCACTGGACTTTGGCGAAACGCAGAAACTGAAATGCACAATTGAGAATTCGTGACTCGAAAACTCTCTCTCTCTCTGCACTATGTTATGATGCAGTTCCATTGGTTTTCGAACGATTATCCCATAGAGAATGCAGTTTCAAACAGTTGTTGAGTACATTCAAGACATGGTTTCGGATCGTAGCACAGCAGAGGTTTTGATGATGGACGCGTTTTTGAGAAATTGCTAGGAAGCAGTTGAATTGGTTTTCGAACGATCTCCTTTGACCTGATTATTCAATGGAAACTCCAATTCAAGCAATATTTGCATTCAAGAAACATCATTGTTCCACAGTTTCATGATGCTTTAGCACGGTTCAAGGCAATGGTTTTAATGGATGAGTTTCAGAAAAATGAGATGATTGTTCAAGAAAATGTTATCATTACTTATTACGTTTTCAAAAGATCGTGGGAAGAGAAAAACCAAGAAAGAAAAAGAACGAAAATGATCACAACAAAAACTCGAACATTTCACTTCGAATCGAACTTTTTCAACACTTCAACACTGAATTTTAGGAAAAAGTCAGGAAAAATGATGAAAAACGTGTTTCAATCAAGTGATTAATCTTTTGTATTGGTTCTGATAACTAGTTTGAATGAACTTAGAACACCAAAGTTTGACTAATCATGAACTCTAATTTCTTTCGAAACACCTCTGTCAGTCGATTTAACAACTATTGTTCTAGATTCCGAAATGGTTCTGAAGAAGAATTGAGCCAAAGCGGACTCAGAAAGTTCGAAAAGAACAGCCAAAGCGGTTAATTTTCCTGAAACCTCGTTTTCAAGACATACCATAAAAGAAAACGTGTTCCAGTTGTCTTTTCGATTCCTCGGGAATGTCCCCCCTTCCCCCTTTTCCTCGTTTCCTCCTCCTCCGAAAGAAACATAATCCAGATGATAAAAATTCATGCAAAACACAAACACACAGAGACACTCTCTTCTCTTTCCTCCTCCCGACACAGTTTCCTCCGTTTCGAGTCAACGGAAACAAACTTTCGCCTCCCCCTCTACATGGTCACTACATAGTTCCAAGAACCCTCCTTTTGTTGACCGATTTTCATTCGATTCCTTGGTCCAAAGGGGTTCTCTGTGTGACTCAGAATGTGTTCCGAAATGACGTCATCTCGTGTTTCAGCTCGCATTTCTCGCGACAAGAGACGTATGTGAATGGAGTGAAGAAGATGTCGAAGAGCAAGTTCCGAGCGTTCGTCGAGTATCGGGTGAGTTCCTATCCCCGGAATCCCCCGTTCTGATCTACTCCATTCCAGGGACCAGATGGTGGATTCCAAGTGAAACTGTCGGACGGAGACGAGTTCGAGTTGTCCGAAGACGAGCAGGAGGACGATGAGAAGAGTCAGTCGTGCTATTCGGAGATCGATTCCGAGTCCGATATCACTGGTCCGTCGCCGAAGACTGATCTGGACAAGAGATACCAGAAGGCGTGGTACGCGGCGAAGGAGTTGGTGGACAGCGAGCAGCGATATGTGGACAAATTGAAACTTCTCGGCGATGTGAGTTCGTGCTGAGTGTAATCAAAGGGACATGAGTGATAGAAAGGGAGCGTTTGAAACTGAGAAATCATCAGAAGGTTTCGTGGTTTCAATGTTTTCGATTCCCGTTTCAACACGAACATTTAGTTGTCTAAGTTTCTTTTAACACGTCGCAACGTGATCTCGAATCCATCGACAGTTAGTTTTCAAAAAGTTTCGGTCAAATTGGTGTCGTTGGGAGTGGAGTGCATCCACCTCAACTGACCATTGATCTCTTCCTGGGGTGGAAGAAACCGAACGCTGATAACCCACCGACTTCGGACCGAAACGACAGAATGAGACAACTCGCGGGGCGTTTATATAGTGGAGGGCAGGCAAGCGGCCGACGTTTCGCTGTGAATGGGAGGGGAACAATAGGAAGAACAATAGGGAGAGACACGGAGGATTGCGAAACGACCCATATTATATTCAGTTTCTGGGGAGTGTGGACTCCAAAATAGAGCCTAGAACTCTGAAAAAAAAACGTGTGGAAGTGTCTGAAGACGTCAACAAAAAAGCACTCGAATCGTTTCGAGACCCAATTCACAACTTCGAATATTTCTAATCATCACGTACTCTGTTTTGATACTGATATTTAATTTCGGAAACTTTGCAATCAGCAGTCATGGAATAGGAAACGTAGAATGAGCCTAACATTTACCAGATTCGCTGTTGAAGTGGAAACTTAAGAGAGCAATATCATATCATCTACCGAGGGCCAATTCGTTGTTAGTGACCCCGTGAAACAGAAAATGTTCACTGTTTCAGAAACCTTACAGTATTGAATCTCAAGATCATCTGGATAATTGTTGAAAGTCAGTTTTACATTTCAGACATTCCGTAACCGTTTGATCAAGGAGGAGGTGATCACGAATGATAAGATCACTCGTCTTTTGGCCAATGTCTCATCGCTCTATCAGTTCCACAACACTCACTTCTTGCCCCAACTTCTCGAGTCGATCCGCGATTGGCACACGACGAAACGGTTAGTATCCTAGCGGAGGCATCATCAAATCTTGGAATTTGTTTTCCATTTCGGTAATCTATGAAACGGGAAAATCGTTCTTATTTCAGTATCGCGAACGTTGTCCGGAAACAAGCGCCGTTCCTGAAGATGTACTCCGAGTACACGAACAACTACGACAGAGCTAGCAAGCTGTTCGAGGAGCTCAAGAAGAAGAAGAAGTTCGCCGACGTCGTGAGGGAGATCGAGAGTGCTCCGGAGTGCGAGGGCCTGCCCCTCGGACACCACCTCATCTGCCCCGTGCAGCGGGTGATGCGCTATCAGTTGCTGCTCCAGGAGTACAAGAAGCACTTGTTGCCCAGCGATGTGGACTTTGACGACACGACGGTCGCTCTGGAGCTCGTGCTCCAAGCGGCTGCTCATGCGAACGAGATGATGAAGAAGTTGGTGAGTGCTTCCCTTGTTCTCTCTGCCTATTCTCTTCTCTTGCAGGACCGTTTCGGAAAAGTGATCGAAGTGCAGGAGCAACTCGGCAACTCCATCTCTCTCGTTTCCCCCGGAAGAGAGCTTCTGAAGTCGGGATCAGTGCAGAAGATCTCGTCGACGACTGAGAAAACAGAAGAGAGATTCATATTTCTGTTCAATGACCTGGTGATTCTGGCCAGTGAGCGGAAGATGATCGGAGTGTCGAAGTACAAGTTGAGAGCCGTTTTCAGTGCAAGTCATATGCAGGTGAGAAGGGGAAATGACGCAAAGAATGAAGGAGTGAAAGAAGCCGAATCCTTCAAACTTTTGTGAAACCGAAAATTAGGATTGCTGTTTCAATGGAACCTTGAATTTTGTTGTATTCGATGTTCAATGTTATTTTGTAGAAACATTTACGAATATATTCCATGTTTTGTTGAACGACAAACTTCACGAACATGATTGGAGTACTCACTAGGGAAGTGTTTTAGAGCTCATACTAGAGCTTCAAAACTACCCTATCACCGACGTTTTTATCTGAAAAACCAGAAATATTTCACAGTTTCAACCAGGATGGTTCTATTTCAACTTTTATTTCAAGGTAGTAATATCGAAAAAAAAAACACAATTTTCCAATTTTCACCCGTTTCATTTTTGATATGAAAATCGTAATTTTGAAAAAAATGAAGTGCGAAACGTTTGAAAACAGTGGAAAGTGGAGTGGAATAGTTAGGAAGTATTACTGAAACAGTTCAATAGTCAAGAGAGCAAGACAGTGAATGATGGGCGTTTTTTGATATCATCTCACATTCATTGTTTCCTACCTTTCATGGCTTAATTCCACTGATTACTCCAATTTCCAACTCATATAACAGCTGAAAATGAAGCAGTAATGCACATTTCATCCATCACAAATCATTTCCGTTTCACCTTGTCCCCATGAGAAGCTAGACAATGACCACTTGCTTATTGGCGATTGTCTCAAACCAACTCTTTTCAGGTGTGCGAAGGCGACAATCTCGAGCGAGAGCACTCGTTCTACCTGCGTGGATCCGATGGAACCGGTCCGAAGCGTTGCGTGGAGCTGTTCACTCCGACGCAGAAGGAGAAGAACGATTGGGTCGACTCGATATTCGCGATTATCGACGAGGCGAAGGCGCACTCCGCCACGTTCACTTCGAGTTCGGTAAGCTTGTCGATTGACAGTGATTGCATTGTATTTTAAACAAAGTTAATGTGAAACAGCGGATAAACTTGCGGATTTCCAGAGAAGCTCCATCTCTGAAAACAACAACAACAATTCGATCGAGGCGAAGCACTGCGCCGATTGCGACATCGAGTTTGGGTGCGTTTTGAAGTAGGCTTTTCTCTTTCGACTAGAAGAGAATCTGAATTCTGCAACAACTCACTTGGTCCATTTCAGATTCCTGTCGCGCGGGACGAAATGCGTGAAATGTCGTCGTCGCCTGTGCAAGAAGTGCTTCGGTCGGCATCGAGGCGAGCCGAAAAAGAACCGAATCTGCGACAGTTGCACCAAGAACATGGACCTCGACGGCATCCCGAGGAGCTTCTCCACGCAGAGCAACATGCGCAGAAACCTTCTGCAGCTGCCGGCCAAGGGCGCCGGAGTGCTGCACTCGAGTCAGATCAAGGTGCGTTACCGATTCAATGGGAGAGTTCGGGGAGTATCAACTCGTCCAATATCTCTTTTTTCAGTTCCGCGGCTCGCTCGGAAAGGTTTTCGACCGGTTCATGGTGGTTCGAGACGATTTCTGCATGTACACTTACAATTCTGATGAGGTGGGTGGAATCAGTGAATTCTGAATATAAGAAGACGAGAAACGGTGAAACCTCCAAATGAACACACTTTTTCATGTTTCTGGAACACAAAATTTGAATGGCTCGAAAGTTCCTCTATGTGCAAAAGTCAATGAGATTGAGATATCTTGCACTTTTGAACTCAACTAAAATAGCCATTTTATGTATATTTGGGGTTACTTGAACGACGAAGATAGTCTAGGCTTCAATTTACCGGAAAACCATTATTTCAACGTCATGCCTTGAGTTTTACGAAAGCAATATGAATTCTGCTTATGCCAGACCGCTTTTATAAATATTTTTTTGGGGGACCTATCGTAAACACTTCCTCTAGTCTCGAGTTATCGTATAGTTGAAACAGTGACACTTTTCTCCGCATAATGAAATTCGAAAAAGTGTTACTCATCCCATTTGTTCTCTTTGTTAATGTTCTATTCGTCTTTTTGCTCACTTGGAAGAGAAATCCAAATCTAGTCCCTCTTGAGTCTCGTATCGATGGGGCGGATCTAGCCTTGCTGATTGGCAGAAGCCAATTAGCGTGGTGGC
This sequence comes from Caenorhabditis macrosperma, assembly GCA_963932285.1. Lineage (NCBI taxonomy): Eukaryota > Metazoa > Nematoda > Chromadorea > Rhabditida > Rhabditidae > Caenorhabditis > Caenorhabditis macrosperma. Next base: position 10,564,972 of record OZ010620.1, read on the forward strand.
CGAGTTTTACCCTCCTCTTCCGAGTGAGCGAAAACAATTTCAAGAATAATAGAAAACGATTCAACTTCGTGTACAGTGGTCTTTTCATGAAATCAAAAATCCAAAGTTCCAAATAAATCATAGTTCCTCTCTGAAACAGTCATCCTCCCTATCTTGCAGGACATTTGCGCCCTCGCAATGTTGCCACTTCCCGGTTGCGAAGTGAAGATTTGCGGTGAGAAGTTCACGTTCTCAGTCCGAGTCGGAGCCCGCCGGATGTACACGATGAAGGCCGACGACGAGCAGAACCAGATGCGGTGGCTGGCAATCCTCGATTTGGCCGCCAACGCGCACCTCAAGAACCAACGCAACTCGAGCAGTGAGCAGTCCGAGTGACCCACCCGCTCGACTCATTTTTCTGTAAATACATACTTTATTTGTGTCCTTTTCTCTCTCGAATTCTCGCCCTTCCAGAAGACCATCGTCATGTTTGTTTGTGTGTGAGCAAGTGTGCTCCATTGAACATATCCCGCCCCCTCTCGATTCATTTTCTGTCCTCCGAAAAAGCTATTACTTTGCAATCTTTGACCAAATGACCCTGTCTTCTCTTCTCTCTCTCCACCTCAATTCTAGTCGTTTCTATATAGAAAACATGGAAATTTCATCTCGGAAATCACTTGTTCAGTTCAGTTCAACCACCTTCCACCCCCTCCACTCCTTTTATCCACACGAGTTCCCCCCATTCACACAACTCTCTTTGGTTTCTCTTCTGTATCTAGTTGATGTGTTTTTCTTCGTTTTCTTCTTCTGCGGTCTTCTGTCAACACAATAAATCTTTTATGTTACATAGAATGGACTATGGACCGATTGGACCAATGGACAAATGCAATAGAAGCCGATAAGTTCTAGATCCCGTCTCACGCTTTATCAACTTTATCAAAACGCTTTTATCAAATGTACAACCCCACTAACAGGTATAGGAGTATTCCATGAAACAGAAAACGATGAATTGAATTGGACTATTAGGGGTTTTAGCTCCGTCTAGGCCATTATTCAGAGATATCAGATCGTCAAGTGCTCACTGCCAGGTGATTTTTTGAAAGTTAATAAAAGCATTCCTGGCTCCAAGGTTGCGAAGTAAGTATCTTAATCTCACAGACCTCGTGTCAATCATATTCGTCGGAATCAACCCAATTTGACGACGTATCTTCACAGTTTCAGGCAGACTGTTTCAATTGAAATGTTCTGTTCACAGAGATATTTCTTGTGCATTTGCGGGAGTAGCGGTTTTTTAGAATTCGGAACTCGGAAGTCAGAATTCCGCCCAGAGATCAGGAATCATTTTTATTCATTCATGCAAACATTCACATTAGATCGAACTATTTGATGATTTCTGCAAAGAAAGAATTGAATTCGACATATATCGGATCAATAATCGTACGTTTTGATGGAGGATTTGAGTCTATCATGTAACAGAAAAAATACGCTTTTTTTTGTAAAATTATACTAAAATAACAGTGATTCGGCTCGATTTAAACATCCACAGCCTTCGGAAGAAACATCTTAGTTATCACTTCGTTCGCCTATTGCGGCTCAGATCTGATAATCAACAGGTGCACATGCGGTGGGAGTTTCGGATCGAGTCCATCCGACAGAATTTGACATGGGGGCCGTTCATTGATGGGTTACTAGGAACCATTGGGAACGTAGAAGTGTCAGGGACTCTTTGAATACGAACACGTTTATTTGAGCATTAAATTGTTTTTCAGTTTTGAAGAGTTCTTTGGATGTATGTTATAAAACAGGTTTCATTTTTCCATTTATAAAAGCCGTTTGGACGGATTTTCATGAAATATTGCATAAGCCGTCGGTCGAAAATTAGTTTCAGTTTCACACGACTTGTTTCATGGAAAACCATAAATGCATGTGTTCTTCCAGTAATTGAAGGTGGACTGTCACCAAAAAAACAATTTTTCTACGAAAAAAAATGTTTTTCAGAATCTTTTAAAAATTCCTGAATGTTTGGCGAGTTTCAAAGAAAAAGCTATCTGTATTGGACTAACTTTCTCCTTTGCGACGAGACTACGCGAGTTTTTCGATGGATTTGTGAATATTTTGTGCCTTTTCGAATCATTTTGCGAGCAATTTAGAACGTATATTGGAAAGGAAAACATTCGAGATTGATAAGAGATATCAATATGTTGTCAACAGGAAACTTGTAGATCATGACTAGGACTACAAGTTTACTGTTGACAACTTTTTGATATCTCTTATCAATCTCGGGATATAATGATTCTCCGGCAGCGTGTTGCTCTATTCGATACGGAGTGTTGTCTTTTTATTTAGTTCGTCCCTCGTGGATCAGTGGTCTGTCCCCCCTGATCCCCCCGTCCCGTGCTGCTGAACTGCTTCCTATTCCTTTTTCGCCCAAATTCCTCTCCGTATCTTGTGATAACATTTCGATTGCAAACCGACAAGACACCGACAAGATGTATTCATCTCTCTCCTGCCTCGCATCATCATTTACGAGTTTTTTCTCTTTCTTCCCCCTCTTTACGACGATGTCGACAAGCGGACACGATGTAGGCCGACACGAAGTGTTTCTTATGGTCACTGATACGGTATCACTCGGGGGGAAAGAGGGTGACGTGACAGTGGTCAGAAAACTAAATATTCTTGCTTCTCGTGTCTTCGGATCAAAGTCTGATGGTTGTAAATCTTCCGAAGGACGATGGGACGGGAGGAGGAGGAAGAGGAGGATCTGGTGTTTACTGTTTCGAGAATGACATCGTTCCCGGACCTCAGTGACGTTTCAATTCCAAACGAACTTGAAGTCCATTGGTGTTCCTAGTGAGAACTTCATTTTTTCAACATTGGTTAGAAACAAGGAGATCTCAAAATCTACTGTTTTATACATTCTTGATTACAAAAAGAGGTTTGTTTCGATTGTTAAATTCATCCTTCGCACCATTCGAGCAAGAGAAGAAACAGGGGGAAACATTCGGTAAAATTGCGTTCTTCGGTAACGGTTTCCTGAACCAGAACGGACGGGAGTCGGCGAAGTTGAAATTTTTCGAAGAAGTTGACAAATTTCACTTTTTTACACACATATTAATTACAGTTTCAAACACTTGTGATATCAAAAATCATGTTTTTATATTCAATAAAGTTAGGGTGATATTCTGCCGCTGTGTTGACAAGTGGTCATTGATACTACGGGTGGATATATTACTCATCAAACTTCTTCTTTCTTCCATATTTCAAGCTCCAGGAGCTGCGGATCCCGGATTTCAAGTAGCCAAATTTAAAGCGTTAATAAAATAAATACGAAACAACTATAAAAACCCAATTATTGCTGATTTTCACCGGTTTAAAACACATCCGATTTCGGTTTCACATAGCACTCAAGATCGCTGACTTCCTCCCTCTGCGGTAAGACGCGGTAACATTTGGAATACCACAGGAGCTTCTGAGATGTGAATTCCCGCGAACTTTCGATTTTGGCTGCGCGCGGCGTCGCCTGAGTATTCAACGCTTAACCATACGCCCTCTCGCAAATCGACACGAACGTTGAATTGAAAATCGACACGAACGTTGAACACGAACGTTGAACACGTTGAATTAACGTTGAATGCTCAGGTCGCAGCCAATATTGAAAAATTGCAGTCCATAGGCTAATTGCAGTCTGGCAGCTCGGAAATTCAAAGCGCGTGGCTCCAAAGGTCCCGTGATAACATCTGATTTCTGTTTCACACACAACTCGAGATGAGAATAAGAGAAAGTTCAAATGTTCTGTCGACAATGGTATTCCGAAGGCCTGGAGAATCGAGAGAAACTCAAAAGTGGTTTTATATGGACGCGAAATCATTTGTTCGCTATCCCTCAAAATTTCCTCCCTCGAAATAAAAAAAGAAGTCACGAAACAGACAACTTTTACGTTTCATATCCTTCCAGTCCATCCATTTGAGACCCTTCTACTGATTTATCCCAGAACTTTGTCGTTCGAAAACTGGGGTTCCAATATTTGCACACTCCTTCACTTCGAATCGGTATTCCCCCCGAAAAGATCGAGAAATCAATCCCCTTGGTTATCATTTCCCTCATTCTTCTGTTTGTTTATAGTTTCGCCCCTTTCCGTCAGAATTCGCAACTCATTTCCAAGTGCCCACTGAAACTGATAACACCTGCAATAAAGAGCACTTCTGCGGGAAATCATGCTGATTTCCTATAAACCATTGATGGGTTCCAACGAGAAGTTGATCCCAATGGGTGGTCCAATGGCTTTGTTTTCCTTCCCACCGTGAGCTCCCTCTCTCTGCCATAAGTTCATTTGCTCAAGGGAAAAAACGAGCGTGAGCTTCTTGAAAAGGCTCAAACGCGGCCTTCTGCAGCTGTGGGGAACCCCACGAGAGAGCGTGTGCGTGAGAGAGACGCAGGAAGAGAGAACTACGTCCCGAGCGCAGAGACCTCTGTTGTGCTCCCCTCTCTCTCTTTTTGCACCAGTTGGTGAGTGAGGAATGCGGGTCGTTTGATCTTTTGATCTCTTCCTCCTCTCCTGCCCGATGGCTTCTCAGTGACCAAACTACGTCGCGAATGTTTACATTTCCCCCCACTTTCAGCCCCCCTTCCCTTTGGTTCCCTTTTCGACGTGGCAGATGTAAGGGAGAGAAGTTGCCAAAAATGGAGATTTGGGGGCGGAATTCGATGCCCGAAAACGATTAAAACTCTCCACGGGTCGCCCGTTTTCAAGGCCATCTCTCTCTCTCCCAAACACACACTTTTCCGGCACGCAGAGCGCTAGGCGCAGTTCAAAAGGTTAGCGGGCGCTACACTTTTATCGCATTTCTCCATCTCTCTGTTTCTTTGTTTTTTGAAGTTGAGATGGTGATGAACGGGAATGGTAATGGGTTCGATATGTGTGGCTTCGAGATTTATTTATAGTTTGAAATATTGAACCAGGTATCAAATGAGTTGAGGTTAGCTATTTCTCTTCAGAATATCCCTTGGAAGACACGATGTTTAACTAGTTTCCACTTCTCGGAACCGTGCTCAGAAGCGTTGCGAATCCAATTGAGAAATGCTCTGTTTCACGTGGTTCTTTTCTAAAATAAGAGCTATTCTCTAGAATTAACGAATTGATCCGGGTTTACTACTATGAACTTGTCAGCGTAATGACCGAAATATCAGATGCATATTCAATGAAGAGTTTGACGAGAAACAGTTTAATATATAATTTATTCAAAATAATAATGCATGTTATGGTAATAATCCCGCAAGAAACTAAGTTTTCTAGGCCATCGACAGTTTTGCGCCGGCGCGAATCACTGTTATCAATCACTGTTCGAAAAATTTCAATCGGATAGGAAAATTCAATTTCAGCCGTTTTTCAGGGTGTGCTTACATTGTTTCATCGAGAAATCCGAATGAAAATCGGCCGAATACCGTCTTTTTAGACCAAGGGTTACGGTAACAAAAGTTGAGCTGTGTCTCGTTCGTTTCGAGACCAGCCGGTGGCCGACAAAGCGTTTTCCTTGTCAAAATCGTCATTTTGGATGAATACATCAGTAGTTTTGTTGTATTTTTTAGACGAAGAATGAGTTCGTTGAGAAACCACGTTCGAATGTGTACATTTGACACTGCAATGTAAAAAAAGACAGTTTCACAATGAAAACGTTACAAGTGAAATATCAAATGTTCTGATTTGCAAATTGAAGTATTATAGTTCGTAAGATTTCGATAACTAGAATGGACAAGTGAATAAGAGCTCATTCCCCAGTTGGCGGAATACTTATCACTTCCGATCACGGATCTCCCTGATTTCATCATTCGTGGTTCCTTCTAATAACCGGCTGTGAATTACCGGCTGTGAAATACTGTTCCTCCACATTTTTGGAATTTTGAAACCGTCTTCCTATTTTTAATGGCACAAGTTTCAAACTTTTCCACTTTCTCTGATCTCTTCGAACTTTCCCCCCTCTTTCTCTTGCACTTTCGCCTCTTTCATCTTCCCCTCCCCCCACTTTCCCATTTTATTAGCCCCGATTTCCGATCTACTCGTTTTTTTTTCACTATAGATGGCCATCTCCCTCTACTATTCTCTCCCTTTTCCCCCTTTTTAATTCACGAATAGTAGTCGTAAAACAGTAACAACGTCTCAATGTCGACTGCCCACATGATTACTGTGGGGACTTCACTATCAGATTCTCATTGAATCTGCGTAACCTTTCGCCCTTTCGCCCATGTTTCACTTTCGTTCGTGTCCTTTGAAGAAGATGCGTATCTTTGTTGCGTCTTCGAAGGAAGAAGAAGAAGAGATCAGTAAACAATTTAGGAAACAGAGATTGTATGGTTCCATTGGGGAGCGGGAGGCTGTACAGAAAAGAGGAACCAACCTCCATTTCATTGTTCCAGAGGTCCCCGTTTGAGGAGTTCGGTACGTGTAACTTTTAGGTGTCTTTTGGAAAAATGAGTTACTTTTGAGAATACAGGTGTCTTTTCCGATGGACACCCTTTTTTTCCGAAAGACACCTAAAAGTTACAAGTACCAGGAGTTCTAGCGTTCCATCAGGCTCCTGTCTTCCATTACGACACAACCTTCTTCCTTCCGTCTATCGTTGGATCTCTCTGTTTGGATTCCTTGGATTTCGGTTGAAATCAACAGAAATCAACAGAAATCAACAGATCAATGAGTGAGCTATCAGATAATCAGAACCCCCAAGCGCAAGCTCTTCTAGTATAACTTCACTTTGATAAATTGCTAAATGGCAAAACTGGGAACCATTACGGATTTCACTTGAGATCAGTTAATGTCAACACTCAGAAACCATATTTTGTGATTGAATTCCCGAGCTCATTGGCTCACGTTTACTTAAATGAAAAGATTATGGGGGAAAGTGTGAAAGTCGTTCCGATGCTTTCATTCCTCACAGATCAGTCGAAGTTAACCATTTCAAACCATCCTTTAATCACTTTTTCGATGCTCCATGATGATCAGCGATCGAATTCTTCGTTTTCCAATGGTTACAGTGTACCTTACACATGTCTCGTTCTTTCTAAAAGTCACTCGTTCAAGTTCCCTCATCAGCAATAAGCGTCAAGAACGAGAACACATCTGCAGCGTTTCTCTCCTTCGAAGGTCGCAAAGTGTGTTGTCACAGAGAAACCGAAACGTTTTCCTGTGTGTTTGGGTGTGATCGAGAAGAGACAGAGCGGAACGAGGAACGTGTTCGGAGTGCGGATCCGAGAGACAAACACGATGATCTTTTGGTCTTGCGGTTTCGAAAAACATAACTTCTCACGGACCTCTTCCGGAATCCCTCACCGGGGAAACAGTCCCTAGGGAGTCATCCATCAATCTCTGCGTCGAACTAGTGCAAGACTCTGCAAAAACATGTATGTGCCAAGGGGTACTGTGCCCTTTTCGCGCCCTTCATGGCCACCAAAACGTCGACGAATAGAAACTTTTCGTTTTTTTTTACCAGATTGTTTCGTTGGCATCTACATTGTATTCTTCAATTGCTCTAGAGTAGATAAGAGTTTGGGGAAACGGTAATTTGAGTTAAGCTTCAAGTCAACTCGAAGACTCTGGAACATTTTCATTTGAAGGGAACATTCCTGTTTCAAGGGCTAGGAATAAACTTTCGGAATTCTCAATTTTCGATGGAAACGTATCATTGTGATGCCTAATTTATAATGTCCATAATCATTCAGAGAATAAAGTGAAAGAATGATAGTTGATTGAGAAGATTGGCATATTGACGATGAGGAGAAGAACAGAATGAGTTCAATACTGATTCGAGTTTCTCTAATTGAGAATGCAAAGAAAAACCATTCGAAAGAGCTCTCCAATTGACACAAAAACAGTTGCTGAACTAGGGAATAAGCACGTCGGGTTCCTTGAAGTTTCTTTGGAAAAACGCTTGAAAAAAGCAATGTTAATGAAGTTGATACTGTCGAAACGTCGTAGTTCTGAAAATATGATCATTTTGAAATGGTAAATCACTCAAGCTTCCGTTAAGCAAATCTCTAATTTTCGCCAGTTTATTGAATACAACTTGACACGGAAACTATTGCAGTTTCACTGGTTCCTTCAAAATTGGAATCGTTTGAAAACCATCCGTTAGTTTGATCATCTCGTTGCTTCAGCCTTTTTTCCTTTGTTGCTCCCACAGCCATCGATCCGTTGTGCCAACACAAATTGATCTCGATCTGATCTTTTTCCCATCTGTCCGGACGGAAATCCCCGTCAGCTGTTGATAAGGCTGCCTAAGAATCGTCATGTTTCTTGTTCGTTTTACACCTCGGCACCCATCTCAACGACCAATCTTTCTCTCTTTTTGAACCCACCGGAGTCTGATTAAATGATAAAAGAACTGTTCCCTTGGCAGTTCACAACACAGTCCACCCGGTGTTTGGACAAGAGAGACACTTGTCCGTTGACGCACGCGTCGTTCGTTTTCTTAGCGCTGCTCTCCACGTGAAACACACGTTGTGTACACGTCTTCTCTCGGCATTCGCCCCCAATTATTTTAGGCTCGCAAGTTGTGTTTGTTCTGTGAGTAATACGGGTCGCTTATCTCTGCAAAAGAGCCGTTGGTTAGTGTCTCTATTACGTGCTTTCCGTGTTTTGGAGTCGTTCGGAGAGTCGTTTGACCTCTGGTTTCCGATGTTCCGGGTTGATGACTCTATTCCACTGCGTTCTGTGGTTTCTCGTCGAAACCGCTTGGCAAGAAAGAAAATAGGGAGATATCGCCGATGCAATAATAGCTCCTTCGGTCACTATCAAAGTTACCAATCCAGTGAAACGGTAGATGTTTTTGCCGTTTCAAGAGAGTTTCGAAGGTTCCCCTCATCCGACAACCAGTAGTTCCTCCAGTAATCTGTAGACTCTGATGAACTTTGAATACCTAATATCCGTTCATTCCGTTTGCCAGATTCCGAAACTAAGCATTTCATTCCGTTTCCCGTTTCCCGGATTCCGGAATCGAAAATGTTTATTCCGCTCAACTCTGACATGAATCTCTGTGTTTTGAGCGAGTTTGCACTTCGGCGTAAGGTTTTTGGTTTTTTGGCATCCGGGGGTTTATCATTTGATTACGCAGTATCCAAGATTGAGTTCAGTAAATGGAAATTGGTCCGTGATAAGTTGAAGAAATGCAGAAACTGCAAAATGATCATTCACTCTTTTCCAGGTGTCTCTGATCATTCACCGACAACCACTTTCCGCGATATCCTTTGCCTTTTTCGTTGCAAGACCCATTATACGCGAGCTTTCTGAAAATCATGATCATACATGTTGCTCATCGCCAAAACTCATATACGTCTTGGAACAGTAACCTGCAGTTTCCACCGGTGTCTTTCCTCTTCCTTTCCGTGTTTTCTCTCTCGGGGCACACAAAAGGCGCATGTATTGCCACAATTACAGTTCTGCGTTGTGCTGCGATGGGGGGTGAGTCAGGTGGTCGTGCAAGCCACATGCTATTCCGTCGGGAACAGATTCTGAAGCCGTGGATGGAAACCAAGTGGTGAAGCATGAGTGAGAATTTCGTTCGAAGCAACGTCGTTTCAGTTTTCATTGCGCATGCATACAGCGTCAGTGTTAGTAATGGACTCCGGACATGAGAAAATCCTAAAAATGAAAAGTTCTCAACTCTGGAACACTTTCCAAATCTCTCGAAACAGGAAATTGCGTGTCCTTTCAACTTTTCCGCATCTGATCTGTTTCCAATGTCATTCATCTCCCCCCAACTAGTTTCTGTAAGAGCGTCACCGCTGACCACACGATGCCCTTATCATGTGTCCTTTATATCAGTAACTGTCCGCTCCTTCTACTGTTTCACGACTCCAACGTATGCTCTGACCTTCAATGACGAAGCATTACGATCCCATCACATCATATCATATCACATCACTCCAGTTCAGTTCAGAAACCAGTGACACATTTTGACCCAGAAAGAAGGAGTGATACGTGTTCCGATGGTGGTTGTCACTGTCACAAACTGATACATTGTTATCACTCCATCAATGCAAAAGCGCAAAGTTCAGTGAACAAATCACAAGGAATCCTTCTCCGACTCCGCCCCCTTCCTCGAGACTGCCGCCCAGTCTGTCGTCGTCGTCCCTGTCCCCACATAACAGTTTCGGCGTGTTTGAGAGAGAGCATCCCGAGTTGTTTCGATGCTCCCCCACTCAAACAGACCCTCCGTGGTGGTGGCGGGTGAACTTTGAGATGCGTCTCGCGTTTCTTCTTCACTTTCTCACACCCCCCCCCCCTCATCTTTTGTCACTGATGTTTTTTCCGTTGAACTTTGAACCGGGGGTATTATTTAAGAAGCTAGACCCATACTAATTGATTTTAGGATAACTTCTCCGTTTCAATAGTTGGCTGAAACCGTCAAAGTTTGAAAACCTACGCTACGCGTCTCATCTTTTTCTCTGGGACTAACTTTCTGGCTGTGCGCAGAATTTTCCCGGAGCCCTTATTTTCCGTTTCCATTCGAAACGATCACGAGATCAAGAGCTTCTTCTAACTTCTGAATAAGGATCTGTGTCTCCCAGAGATTCAGAAGGCTCGTTTTCCCCTTATTCTCACTTGCAACAAAACGGAATTCGATGCTGCGCATGAACCAATGTTCATTGATCCTGTCCAACGCGTGTATCGTTAAACCTTCTCTCTTTTATTACATTCCATGTCACCCCCACCAGCCCCCCGATCGAAAGATTTATGACGTGGCAGACGGCGAGACAAACTTGTTCTTCTTCTTCTTCTGCGTGCGGCGTCAACGTCTCCTCTCTCTCTCTCTCTTTCCATTTTATTATTGGCCTGATTACACCGGAAGTGTCATGAGAGGAGGCTATTCTCGTCGGACACGTGGCTCCAAACACCACTACAGTTTTTTTATGCGTTTCTCTAGAGAGACTGTTTTGGCTAGAACAAGAACCAGTTTCCGGTGGGATTCTGTTTCCGAAACGTCTGATTCCACGTGATGTCACTGCTTTTCAATGTACCCCCTGATTCATTCATTTCTGGCGTTTTCGGACGGAAAATGAGAATGGAAGAAGATCAAATTCTTTGAAACAGAACTTCTCCTCGATTCATTTGGTTTCTCACTGTTCCCTCACCTACCATTTCTAATCAATTCTGGGTGATAAGGCGATGATCTACCCTCGAAAGATGCTCCCTCGGTCTGGATCTGATTTCTGTGCCTTTTGGACCTCAGGGAAGCAACTTTCCTCTGTTTCACCTGGAGAACTTGTTCCACGTTTGAAGTTGAGTGTACTGTGGATACCACACAAATTTTATTTTAACGGCACCCTCCATATTGTCGTGATATTTACTAGTTTCCCGGGAAAAATGTCCAGTGACACCAAAAAAAATCAGTCAAACAAATAGTAAACGACACTTTCAAAAAGGCATGCCGTTAAAATAGAGTGTGTTGTGAATGTTCCCATTATCACTTTATCTCGAAATCTGAGTTCACCAAAAAAAATTTCAAACACGCACCACGATATCTTGCAACAAAACAAATTTACTCAATTTCAACTGTTCCTCAACCGTTTTTCGCGTTTTTTCCGGTAAAAACGAGAAACGGTCGAAAACCGGCTGATATTGAGGAAATCGAGTGGAAGTAGACAAAAATAATTATTGCGCAACTACCGTATCGCCGATTTAAAGGCGCAAAACATTTCGGCGCAGACAAAATGTTTCGTTTCGAGATATAGTTGAAGAGCGAAAACTCTGTGATCCACTTCAAAAACCTTCCGAATGAAACTGTATTCATCAATGGATCGTATCATTATCATAGTTTTCTGCCTCTTCTCAATTATCCTGACTGATTCCTGACTCCGTCTTGTACCGAAGTGAGTATAGAGAACTAGCGGTAAGTGAGATCTCTGAAACAGAAGATCCTTCAGTCTATCTGATACAATCGAATTTCTGTTTAGTGTATTATATATTTCAAAAATCTTGGAACCTGCGCAAACGCGCTCCGCTAGACACGTGTTGGTCTCGCCACGACTATTGTCTCTGTCTCGTGTGTTCCATGAGAGACGCAGACGAGAGTCGTGGCGAGACCAACACGGGTCTAGCGGAGCGCGTTTGCGCAGGTTCCAAGATTTATGAAATACACTGCTAAACCGCTGGCGTGTACGCAGCGTAGGCGCAGCGCACACGCCGGCGGAACCGCTGCGGGACCCGTGGAGGGTGCGCTACTTGTACGCAGCGGTCACGCTGCGTACACGCCAGCGGCCAAACCCGCTGCGTGCCCGCCGATTATAGCGCTTGCTGCCGGGTCCCTTCTAGCTTCCTTTGGTTTGTTTAATATTATTCAACGGTCTTCTTATATATATATATATATTTATTAAGTAACTAAACATTATACAATAGAAAGGATATACATGAAGTTGCCTCAATGCACTCTAACCCAACACTTTGGTATTTTTTCCAGCGCAAATTTCATAAGTTTTGTGAAGTTCTGGATTTTGATCGTTAGAAAAGACAAGAAGAGAAATGCGCTGGAAAAACCTCAATGTCCGGTGAAAGTGCATTGAGAGCGACTTCCTGATATCCGAGAAAAAATGTTACAATGAATACAGGAGATGGAAATCTTCGGTGTTGTGGAAGTTTCCGTGGTGGAATTGCTTCGTTCTGCCCAGTCCAGTTTGAAACGCTTTCGTTGATCTAGTCGAGCGTTTTTCTCTGTGCATCGATGTCTTCTAGAGTGTTCCCATCCCAGACTGACGGTCGGTTTGCAGTGATGGCCGTGAAGTTCAACCTGAGAATAGTTTTCATATATTTAGTTTACGTTTACTAACGCTTACGTTTGAATTGACTGCCTCCGAGGGTGTTCACAAGCTGGTGTGTAGAAGATCTCCGGACCTAAACTGAGAAAATTACGAAATTTACTGGGCACTCGGAAATTCACTGGACACTCTGTGAAAAATGCTAAGCGAGAATATCTCACCTCACAATCGTTCCGTTTCCCTCTTCAATTTTTTTACTCGCTCTTATTTTTTGATCTCAGCTTGAATTCTTGTGAATATTGCGAAATATGGAACATTCTCACAGATGTTCACTGTTTCTAGAAAAATGAACATTCATTTTAAAATGTAATGAAAAAAACTCACTTGGTTCCATTTGATTTACTCAATTCCATCCGCACTCATTCCGTGCGGTTTCGTTTCTTCTGGTCGAAAATCCTTTTTCATGACTTCCGTCGATTTTCGTGATTTTTGATGGATTTTTGGTGATTTGACTGGCTGTTTGTCATTCTGAAATTTAATTATCGAAAGAAATCAGCAAAAATTGCGTTAAAAAACAAAATAAAACGAGCAAAAAGCGAAAAAATACGGAAAAACGACTCTGTAAAAAATTTGCGCGGGTTGTCCGAGGGGAGTACACACAGGCAAAAGCGCGGCCACTAAAAACTAGTCCACTGAAATTTTCGGCGTTTTTTCGAGATTTTCGATCAAAATAATTGAAATACGGACTCTCTAGGCAGTTTAATGAAAAACGACTATAAATTCGTAATCAGTGATTTTTTCCGACTCAAGCAACCACAATTTCCGAATCGAGCAACCACAATATTAATAATGTGAACGAAAAAAAAAATTTTGCACGTTTTTTCGCTGAAAACAATCCATTTCCCTAGTAAAAAATACGCAGATTCCAAATATCATTTCAGTTCTCCATAAAACTCGCTAGTTCTTCTCTGTTTCTCTGCACCGATATTTTTTTTATAAATTTTTGAAAAAATTTCACACTTTTCGAAAAACTGAAATCCACAGGCTAAAGTACACGCAGTAGACCTGAAGTGATGTGGTCCGGTATCTTGAAGACATAAAATGAAAAAAGTTTTCTTCCCAACCTTTCGCATTACATCTCTTTTCTTTGGATCTCGAAAAATTGCTCGGATTACGAACAAAATCTCGAGGAAAACAAAAAAAATTTCAGCTGGAAACTTTCTTTTTCACCAACCCGCAGCGTACAAGCAAGCGGTCCGCTGGCGGACACGCTGCGGGTTTATGGAGGGTAGCTGCCTTGCGAGCCGCCGGTGTTCACGCAGCGTAAACGCGAGTTACCCGCCGAGCGACCCGCCACCGCTGGCGTGTACGCAGCGTAGGCGCAGCGTACACGCAGATCCGATTTTAGGCGCTGCGTACACGCCAGCGGTTTAGCAGTGTATATAATATGAACTGAAAATTCGGAACGTTGAAAATGAAATTTCAGCGGCCTACAATTAAGTGAGAAACGCGAAACAGATGATTTCATTATTTCATATCTCCACAGTTTTCTCCTGTTTCTAGGCGTCCCTTTCATCGAAATTCCCCTCGAAACTCGATCAGTTCTTCCAACCGTACCCCCGTGCCAGTCGTCCCTCCACTTCTCATCCTTATCACCTTGTTATCGTCCCCACCATCCATCCATCCATTCATTCTGTTTCTGTTTGCATTCCAACCCAACCTAACGCCGCTCTTTTTGTTGTCGATCGCCATAAAAAGACAAGTTTCCCTCTGCAAACAGTGTGTGCGGAGACCCGGAAGGATGGGTGGTCGTGTCGAATTTGAGTTATGACTTCTCCGTTTCAACCGTCTTTTGTTCGAGTTTTGGGCGACTTTCGAAAGTTGTTAGGGGTTAAGGTCAAAAAACACTAGAACGGGATAAAAAAGGAGGAGGGAGGAAGAGGAAAATACATAGTCGTGGATTTTCAAAATGATAGCCCTCTCGTGCTCGACGAGACAGAGAGCGTAGGAGATGGAGAGACGCAGAGAAATCGGGGCCCGTAATTCGAGACGGGAACTAGCGTCGTGGTGGCACGGAACTAAACAAATTCTCGATCCTCTCGCTTTTTCCCCTCTCCATCGGCCAATTTTGAACATCTGCCTCCATCGACCTCTCTAAACCCAGCACTCTGGCTGCTTAGAAACATTGCTTGGGGTCCAGGTGAAACTGATAAGTTTTCAGATTCCTTAGAACTTTCAGCGATTCAGCCTGATCTATTTCGCATTCCACTTCGAGAAGAAGAGAATCCTAGTCATTATTAATCAGGCATGGCAGTGAAAAGAGTCTTTGAAATAGTTCCTTCAAACAGTAGAGTTTCCGTTTCAGGAGCGATGAGATGAGAATTGGCAAATTAGCCGACACGACGATTCATTTTTGCAAAGTAATCGTCGAAGAGCAATTTTAAGAAGAACAGTCGAAATTTGAAAAACCGTCCGCTAAACCGTGTTTTCAAAGATGCAGTTTCATCATCATTTGATAGTCTCTAACGACTTCTTAAACATTATTATGATTATTTTTGAGAGTTTAGGTGTCACTTTGATTTTCTTGACTCCTTGGGCGCTTTTCTCTTTTTTCGCCGGGTTGCCAACTCTATACTAACTGTATGCTATTAAGAAATTGAATGATAACATCCCTGTCGAGTCGAGAATGTACTGGAAGTCCTTTCATATTCAAATCTCGGAGAGCTTCTGTGACCACCTATCGAAACCCGTTGAAACTGCAAACTACGCTTTCTTTGTGTTCTCTGGTCTCTCGTACTCTGTACCCTCACTACTCTCGGAAAGAGCTCTCTCGTGTGGTGCAGTTCCCACAGTTTCCAATGGAAAATTTCATTTGACGGACTAGAAGATGTCGGAAGACGCCTCTTCCGGGAAAGAGTCCGCCACGAGGACGTAGAGAAAACGAGTGAAAAGGCTCAGTGAGAAATGGGAAGAGAGAGAGACGCAGACACTCGTGTGGACACTGCCCTTTGCTCCGTCCACGTCAGAATCAAGTGCTCCGATGATGGGGAAGAGGGAGAGATAGAGGCTCCGCCCAGTTTCCGAACAAGATGGAGGCTGATTTTGCAGAGAGAGCGCTGGATTTGTGCCCGCTGTTTTGGAGGTGTTTTGATGATTTCAAAAAAATCCTCTGCTTCAAATATAGCACTTCTAACCTAGTTGCTCCTGCTGGAAGTACCGATAGGAGTCTTGTGTGTTCATATGTTTCTATGTGTCCCTGCGTCTCCTCTCTCTTCTGGCTTTTCGGTAGACAGTGTTCCCTAGAGGCGCTTTTCGGAAGAATGAAATTGAACATTTTTCAAAATTCCCAGTTTCAAACATAGCATTTTTAACCTAGTTGCTCCTGGAAGTTCTGATATGAACGCTATCACATCTGTGTTCAATAGAAAATAGTGTGTTTCTCTGCGTCTTTCTTGCCCTTTCTGGCTCCTCAATTGAGCCATCCAGCGTTCCCTTGTGCGGTTTTTGAAGGATTTCAGAACATTTTTCAAATTCCCGCTGTTTCAGATACATCAGTTTTAGCCTGGTTGCTGCTGGAAGTTCTGATAGGTACCCAGTGTTCATGGAATCTGCGTCTCCTCTCTCTCTCTTTTCCACAGAGCCATACAGTCTGATTCCCTTCCATTTCCCCCCAATCCCTCTGCCATTCTGCGTCTCTTCCCTCTCTCTCTCTCTCGCCAAACAGTGCCGGCCGGCCGTCGTCGCCACTTGTCTCCTGATACGAGAAGGCGGGGTGCTGTTTCCCTGCCCCCTCACAGTCCTTCCCCTCTCTCTCCTTCTCCCTGTCCTTTCATTTCGTTCCCGTGGCCATTCTCTTTCTCTCTCTCTGTTGCCGTCTCTTCCTCCTTCCCACCACCACCACAATGTGTATGAATAAGTGTGTGTGTGTTGTGTGCCTTTCGGTCCTTCTGGTCCCGTTCTTTCCTCCTCTCTCTTTCTTTTCCGTTTCTTCTCTCTCTCTCTCTCTCTCTCTTTTGTACCGTTTGGAATTACTCGCGGGTTTCAATTTATTCGGTCACATTCCTTTTTCTCTCTTTCTTTCAAACTAAAATCCGAACAAATTGAAGGTGGAGTCTGTCAACCCCGCGTTCTCCAAACTATAACGAGTGCAAGTCCCCCCACGCAATCGATAACGCCTTCCCCGTCGATCGATCGATTGATTCGCGTGATCGCCAAGTCGTCACAACTGCAACAACAACGCCCTCTTCAACTTTGAAAATTCGTTCGTCGGCCTAAACGAAACCATGTCCGGAGACGCGCAGCCCAACTCGAAACAACGTGCTACCGACGCACAACCGCCGCCTTCGCCGCCCATAGTCAAGGAGAAGGCCGCGATTGGCGCTCTTGTGAGTTTTCTTTGCATTCATACAGGTATTTGTGTTGTGAACATGAAGGGGTCACTGCTTCCGGAATGGCTGAAGGATTGGTGAGAAAGAGATCACAAGGGGAGAATGGGTAGAACGGGGGGGGGGGGGGGGGGTATAAGACGACGAATATATCACTGATGCCCCCAGAAACTTGAAAGAAAAACGCGTGATCAACACAGATGATAGACTTTTGAATAGCGATTTCAAATATAGTTCATAAATGTGAAGCATCCTACAGGGTGCGGCATAAATAATAGGATACGTTTTTGCGTCCTTGTATCTTGAGATTGATAAGAGATATCAAAAAGTTGTCAATGGCAAACTTGTAGATCATAACTAGGACTACAAGTTTGCTGTTGACAACTTTTTGATATCTCTTATCAATCTCGAGATATAATGATTTTCCGGCAGAGTTCTCCTCAGTTGTAGTAAGTCACTGAAACCTAGGCTTTGGCAACCTATTAGGAGGTCTTGAAGCTGTGTTCCGGTTTTTTTGATGTTCCAGATCCTCTAGATCTAAGAGATTGTTACTCGTGACGAGATAATCTAGGTTCAGGTATCCTAATTGCTTCAAACAGTATCGTTTCCGACATGAAGAAGGCTCAATCTCAGGATTTATACTGTTTCAAGCACAGTTCGAAACAAGTAGAGCTAAATGAAAAGCAATCCATTGATGCTCAAACTTGAAAACTATGAAAACTTCCGGATCGGTTTTCCGGATTCCAGATCCTTCCGGACAAAGTTCTTTTTAGGAGAAAGTCTATAAGCAAGTAGCCGGAAAGCTTCAAGAAACTCCACTTGGCTTCAGAAATGATACTGTTTCAGTTACACTAGAGAAGCTTAATAAGGAACGATGGTTGTAGTTCACTTTGGGAAACCATGAAAGGATCCTCAAGATCTAGAAAGTATCATCGGGTAGTGGGCAGAGGAGAATCCCAACCATTCCTATTTCCCTTGATATTGGCTTAGGGAGCGGAAAAAAGAACAACTGTTTTCGTCGATGTCCAGAATGTTTCTTCTTCAAGATATCGACGTAGTTCTTGAAACTCTGAAACCGAAGATAAAATTCCGGTCCGGTTTTCCGGATCTTTGAATGAAAGAACCCAAACTTATCTCTGTTTCACCGAACAGTGCATTCAACTGAGCCATTGATGGTTCACTGGAACCAATGTTTTAAAGTTCCAATTACCAAAGAACCCTCGAATGAGAAGAATGAGATGGAGGAAGAAGAAGAAGA
Organism: Caenorhabditis macrosperma; assembly: GCA_963932285.1. Taxonomy (NCBI): domain Eukaryota; kingdom Metazoa; phylum Nematoda; class Chromadorea; order Rhabditida; family Rhabditidae; genus Caenorhabditis; species Caenorhabditis macrosperma. The sequence continues at coordinate 10,583,335 of OZ010620.1, forward strand.
AGATCACCTACCGTAACCCTTATCATCACCATAAAACGCCCTCAACACTAAAAAAGTCTCTTCTTCTTCTTCTTCTCCTCGTCGGTCGCCTTCAATTTGTGATCGTCGCGTCGATTTTTGTCAACGACAGCCATCATCAGGGGTGTTGTCGAAAAGAAAACATTCTCCCTCTGTCCTTCCCCCTTGCGCCCCTTGATCACCGCGCGGGGGGAAGGAACATGTGACAAAGAAATGTACTTTGGTTGGGGGAGAATTCCGGGAAGAGGGGACTGGTAGATCAGAAGATCCTTATCAAATCAGAAGCCATTCGGAGGAAGCAGTGAAACCTGAGTGTGTGTTTTTGTGATCTACATTGTACTATCATTCTATTTTTATCCAGCCGGAAGTGTCCTCCCTTCTCTGCGTCTCTCTTGTCTCTCTCTCTCTCTCTCTTGTCTCTATCTCTCTTTATCTCTCTCTCTCTCTCTTCCCCCATCTACAGTAATCCCCCCTCCCCCACCGTAATCCTCTCAATCACCGCCCTCTTTCAGTGCGTCGTCTGTGGTGACCGTGCGTGCTCGCACCTCTACTACGGAGTTGCCGCGTGTCACGGATGCAAGTGTTTTTTCTGGCGAACCGTCAAGAGTAGACTGAACTACGTGTGCCGGTACGGTGGAACGTGCTCGATTTCTACCGGTGAGTTTTCTTCTGGACACGTGGAATTGGGGGGCAAAGAAACTGTGAAACAGAGAAAATGAAGCGAAGCTTCCGCACGTCGACTCGACCAGCTAGGGTACAATTAGAAGCAGCAAGAAACCGAACACTAAACAAAATCACCGTGGAACAGTAAACTGTCGAAAATTCGCAAATGTATCCAAAACAGAACCTGTCAATGGATCGTGTGCCATTCGCGTGCCCCGGGGATCTTCGAGTTTCGGGAATTCTCAATTAAGATAGACGGTTCGGCTCGTCGAGCATAGAAAACGACAACTACCATAAAACCTCTAATAGAAGTGTCATCCAGTTTTGTTTTTTTTCCTGAATTCCTCAAAAATCGCGATTATTGAGATGATTTCCTTGAGCATTAGACAATGACACCCCTTGTGATGAGCTCCACCGAGTACCAGAGTTGTGCGGATTCCGTTTTCCGCCGTTTTTTGTCATTCCGTTTTCCGTATTCCGGAATCAACAGATTTCATTCCGCTGAACTGTGGCAGTTGGCAAGAACCTTATAAGACGTCTTCTTGAAACAGTAATACGTTGATTTCCTATTAGTAGCCATAGCCTCGAGCAGGAAGCACACCTGTACGAAAAATTTTGCTTTTTTTTTGAAAAAAATGGCTAGGCCAAAAAAAAGGGGGAAAATTGTTTGGCTGAGGTGAGTGGTAAGGGCAACAATTTCTGAAAATGTTTGGCCAGTCCAGAAAATCCGTGAGTCCAAACAGGTATGGCAAAAAGTGAGTTTGAATACTGCCCCCGAAAGTATGTGCTGTCTCTGAAACCGAAAAACCATCCATCTATCTAAACACCCACCTCCAGTTCTCCCCCACAATTCCAATGACATCACGGCTCTCTCATGATCCTCCCCCCGCCTTTTTCGCCCCGCAATGTAAACTTGATCTCTCTCTATCTCTCTCTTTCTACAAAGCACACTCACACAATGAATCGAGAGAAAGAGAAAATGACTGGAAATTGAGATAAAGGGGGGCGAAAACAAATAAACAAACGGCCGCGCGTTCGCAACGCAGAGTTCGTCGAGACAACAGACAGATGATGAGGACTGTTGTTGTTGTTTCCCTCCACCCATTTCGATTGTTTTCCTGGTGTTCCCTGTCGAAACGGAACGTCACGATGCTTTTTTCGAGTGGTGTCTCCGGTCAGATGTCCACTTTCGACGGTTTTCCTTTGTGGCGTTCTCTAAGTTTTTAGCAGTAGGTTTTTCGGTTTCACAAGGTACACTTTTCAAATCTCAGTCTCAATAGATGATATTTGTTGGAAAAGGATTTCAAAGAGTACATTGTCGGTGTCTAGAAAAACAGTTTCGTTCCACCACTCAATAGAGAATTCAACTGAGATCTCATGGCTCTGAAAGCAGTTTCAGCAATGAGTGCTGTTTCAGAGAGGATGTTTATCATCGGAGTATCTCTGGAGAATATTGCATTGTACCCATAATATTTCCTAACATATCATGTATTTCCTGGAATGTGTGCGTAATGGCAGAGCGTGGGAGGAATCGGGTCTCGCCACGAAAACATTGAACTTTTTTGAAAATCGACATGCGCCTTCGAACAAACTACGGTAGACAGTAACTCAAAACATGAAATCCACAGTAGTTTGTTCAAAGGCGCATGTCGATATTCAAAAAAGTTCAATGTTCTCGTGGCGAGACCCGATTCCTCCCACTCTCTGCCATTACGCACACATTCCAGGAAATACGTGATACAACCCGGCCAAATTCCCATGAACGTGTGAAAATCTCTCCGTGTTCAATTGGGAATCATCGGAAAAGCGATTTTCTCTTTCGAGTTAGCTCCCATAAGGAACCTTCCGGACATTCATAAATACATCTTTTTGGTGTCTAGAGGGCATTTACTTATTGGAAAAGAGACCGAAACTCATGGCTCCGTGAGCCCAGAGCCCTGAGAAACAGTGCGGTGTTTCTGTTTCAAAGAACATGTCATCCAAAAACGCCTCAATTAAACAACGATTTGATCAGCGTTTGCTTGACGAGAACTCTTTTTCTTAAAATAACTCTGTTTCAAATCTGCGATTTCTCCTTTCCAATCCCCGGTGGAAACAGTCCACTTTCGAGTTTCATTGGCCCCACTGCATACTATGTATGAATATGTTTCTCATATTTTCAGCCGGTCGCAACGCCTGTCGCTACTGCCGTTTCAACCGCTGTCTTTCGGTCGGAATGAAGATGGAAGGTCGGTCTTTTGGACTTGTTAAATCATTGATATCCACTTGATCCTTCCTATCCATTTGTTTGTTTGCAGCGGTCAAAATGGATCGTAAGCTGACAAAGCGCAAGAGAGAGAAGATGGAAGGAGACGGGGCGGACGAGAACGCAATCGGAGGAGGAGGAGGAGTGGACAACTACAACAACAACAACAACAACAACACGAATGTACGTTTTTCAAGGGATTAGATCCGATGGATGATGATCATATCTCCGAGTGGATAGTATGGGAAAAAGTGATATGTTGCCTCAAACGAAGGAATAAGAGATAAAGGGGCGATTAGAAGAAACGTACTGATCATGAACAGCAAACTCCGAAGTTTATGATAGTCTTGAAACAGATGAAAATTAGGAATTTCTGATTGGGTGCACAGAACAGTTTTCCGTTTCAAGAAAGTTTCGAAGCGGTAGATCTGTGTGTTGCTGATTCATATAGATCTCTGTAGAGAACCAGGAAAAATGCGAAAGAATACCGGCGTTCCCAACCACCCGATTCAAACTTTCTCATGTGCCAGACACAAAACGGACCATGTCTCCTAACGTTTCGACAAATCAGTTGCCACTTTTCCTGGACCGCTAACCTCTTTCCTGGTTCGATTCTTCTGTGAACTTTATGTTATTATCGGGTTCGTCGAGCCGAATAGCCTTTGAATCAATTACTTGAAACAGACAATGTTTTCTCCGTTCCACGTGTATTTCCTCTTAAGTCAAGCTCGAAACTTGTGATTATGCTAGGAAACATGGTTGCACAGAAATGACTTTTTCACTAAACGGAAAACGGAAAACGGAATTCCGTGCAACCCTGCTAGGAAAACATCTGCCAAACTTAGTCAAAGATCTGAGCACATCAACAGGGAACATGATCCCCGTTGAGTTCATGCCTCCGCGAAACAGCGATTGTTTTTTTCTTACGTACAGTTCGATATAGAACACGATTGAGCACACAAGAACTATTGTTCTATAGAAAACTGTTTCAACATCACCACACAATGCTTTCTAGACTAGAAATCTTTGGTTTCGACTGATTCATGAACTAAAATAGAGCAGGAACTGAGTTTACAGGGGGCAGTCTGTGTTCTTCTGATCCACCTGAAACAGCAATTCTTGCCGCGTGCTTGGTCTTCTCTCCCCCAGAACGCCTTGAGCCATCTACAGCTGATTTGTGATCCTAGAAGGTTCATCAGAAGCCAGACAAATGTTCAGAAGCACTCAGTTCTCTTTGAACTTCCCAGGAATAAGTTTGTTTCCTCTGTCCTTGTGCAAAGTCAGTTGTTATAAACAATGGTCCAGTGCAAACTTTGATATTTCTCTGAGCCTTTTCTCTCTCTCTCTGCCCTGTGTCAACTCCTCTGACATCGTTAATCAGCCGACGGCTTATCACTTCCTTTCTCCGTCTGCGTCTCTCTCCTCGGCTCTCAATTAAGAGAGTCCCAGAAAGCACGACTAATGGCGACTCTTTGGCTTGCTCACTGAACTCTTTCTTTCTCTCTCTGGTACCAACGAAACGAGAGTGTTGCTCCGATTCACGTGCTCCGAGGAGCAGCAAACATGAGAAGAGACACGGGATGAGAGGGGGCAGAAGCGAAGACGGCGAGGAGGAGGAGGTGATGACGTTGTGTGACCATAAGCATAAGCACAAAGATTTCTCATATGGAATGGACTCTGGAGAGGGGAATTGAAGTGTTCAGAAGGATTTGAAGTCAGTAGATCATGGTAATGGAGAGAAAGACAGAACGGAGCAACAAAATGCTTGTGAAACAGCACTTTGTTTGGGATTTACTGTTTCCGGATTGTTTTATGGATGAGGCCAATTGACATTGTATCATTGTACCACAGACTCTCACAGAGTATGCAAGGTCCCGGTTTGAAAGCGTTCTTGTTTGGGGGTCGAGCTCTATATAGTTTCAGCTAAGCTGTCATTTACAGTTTTTTCGAAAAACACTCTAGAACGTTGTTTTTTGTCACTCGAGTGTTTCTAATCCAGCTAGATCGATTCGAGTTGTGCTCACTATCCTCCTTCCCCCAATTACTGTGTGTTTCTTTGCAGGACGACACGAAGCGCATGAAATCGGACAATCGTCTGCTCATCTCGTCGCTTCTGCTCATCGACAAAACGTCTTCGGACGGCAACGCGAAACTCTCCTCGCTCCATTTCGTCCAACCGTCGCTGACGAATCTTCTCGACGAACCAGAACTTCTTGACGGTTATCGCTCGGAAATGAGTTATCGAGCGACTCAAATGGCCGACGAACAGTTGTGTTACGACACTGAACGTCGGTTGGTTACTTGGGCAATTGACTGGTGCCGTCAGACGGCTGAGATTGCCGACGTGCATCACGCGACGGATAAGGTCAGTTCATCGACAGTATCCATTGGTGGAATTGTAGCTGGAAGGCTTACACTCTCTGGTTGAAACGTTGATTTTTTTTCAACGAAGAACTTCAAAATTTCAAATTTTTTTGTCCTTTTCACTTTTTGCGTTTACCAACATTTGAGTTGTTCGTGGGAAATGATTGAGAAAATTTCCGTGAATTATCGGGCAATCATTTAACCGGCCTTCCTGCCAAAAACGCGCAAAATCGGTCGACGGACTTTGTAATAAAAATATTATCAAAATCAGCGGATGTGGCGAGTGCGGTGATTGCGGACTTTACCGGTGGAAAACAATTTCACGTGAAATGTAATTCAGTTCTGTGAGAAATCCTCAACTCAACGTGAACTTCGTGATGGGACCCTCAACCGCTGGAGAGGGCTCAACTCGCCACATCCGCTCATTTTGATGATATAAAGATAGTGATATTATTCTTGAAATTAAACCCACGGGGGACTAGATTTCAATTTCTCTTTCAAGTGAGCGAAAAACTAATGAGCGGAAGCGATCCCACCTCCATCTATCTTTCCCTTGAAACCGTCAGAGTACCTTTTTGCAGATCGCCCTGTTGCGTGCGTGCTGCTCATCGCTGGCCCTTCTCGAACTCGGCTCGCACAGTTGCAGTCGTTCTGACGCACACATTCCCTTATGTAACAACTCTTTTCTTCCCGCTCACGCCGTTCCACCGTCCAACTCGTGAGTTTGTTCAATTGATTAACGATATCAGTACAAGAGTAGATTCTGTATCACTTCCATCGCATCTGAAACCGTCTCTTTCTCTCAGGTTCCTCAACTGGAAGACCATGCAGTCGTTGAACAAGTGGACTCAACGTGAGCTCAAACCACTTTGCCTCAAAGCCAAGGAGCTCGTTCTGCTGAAGGCGTTGATTGTACTGAATCCAGGTGAGCACACACACACTGTAGCCCTCTCGCCTCGTTTCCGGAGGAGCAATGTTGCAAACGGCTTATCAGTTAGTGATCACTAATGGAATTTCGGCGAAAAGTCATGAACTCGGGTGTTGCGACACACTGAGATAAGAAGCGGTGGTTTCCGGTGCAGAGCACACGGTTTCGCGGAGCACATGACTAAAAATAGCAATTGCTGGGGGGAATTCGAGGGGTTTTGCTCTCATACTCGATGGTTGCAGATGCGCACGGATTGTCTCCGACTGCAGAGTCGTCGATCCGAATGCTCCGCCAACGCATTCACACGACGCTGTTCGAGCTGCTCAGCGAGAGCGCCGAGCCAGTGGCTGCGGCTTCCCGTCTCGCTCGCATTCTGCTCCTCATCCCGCAACTCACCGTGAGTTTCAGGGTAGATCAATAACAGAATCAATTGAAACTTTGGGAACGTTCCGAATGGTTGTGTTTTGGTGATATCGAGCCGTTTCTCGGTTTTACAGAGCTAACAACTGAACTGATGGTTTCGGTTTCACCCTGACAATAACTCTCTTTCGACTTGTCCTTTACGCTCTTTCAAATTTACTGACAGACGAACTCATCAACATATTATCTGTCCTGCAAAAGTTCAAACTTCTGCGCCGACTGCGACGCAGCCGCGACGCGTTCTCTTGAGAGCCTTCTCGCCACGAATACTACGGTAGAAAACGCTTTTCCTTCGCGCATTCGCGGCTGCGTCGTGGTCGGCGCAGAAGTTTCAACTTTTGCAGGACGGATAATAGTGGTGTAACTCAAACCGAACAAAGCGCTCTCATAAGAACTCCCGAATCCTTCATTTTCAGTTGATGGGAGTCGATGTGGTTGAGCAAGTTCGCGTGCGAAACACCTTCAAGAAGCACTCGGCCGACGGCGACGGACTGCTCTTCTGGCAGCTCTACGGCGACATTTTCGACGACGTCCACAACGACGACTATCTGGAGCACTCGGCGTCGTGCAGTCCCACCGACAGCCAGTACACCTCCGACAGCAGCTGACTAGCAAAGTGTCGTCGTCACGAGACGGCCGTCTCTCCTCTCGTCGTCACTTCTCTGTCGCCAGAATCGGTGGATTCTGTGCGATTCGAGGAGACGATGGGAGGGGCGATGCCGACGAGTGACGACGCTTTTGATCTCGGACGACATGAGTTTGCTGATTTCCCGTGGAATGTGAGTGCCTTTTTCGGGTTTCAAGAGGATTGTAATGGTGGCAACTGTTTGAGTTGATGGACTATTAGCAGAAGGAAGAGAGACATTAAAATGTATTCCCAGACCAAAACAGGCTGTGATACAGATCCCGCTACTTTCGTTCTATCTAGAAACCGAAACATATTTTCCTTACGATGGGGGTCATTTTTCTGCAATTTGGTAAGGGTATAGAATAGGTCATTCTGAATGTAATCGTGAAATTCTTGCCTCCACTTTTGCGGAATTCTGGAGAAATTATGACCTCCCTATTTAATGTCACCGCATGAAAGTTCTCGGTGTCAAATGAGTCAGTCGGTGGTATTGGACTCAAGGAGAGGAGACAAGCCATCGTTGAATGGAGTGAACGTTTCTGGGAACCGGAATCCGAAATCGTTAAAAAACTAGTAAAAGACTGAAATTTTGAATATTTCTCAGGCGCTCAGAAAACGGAAATAATCCCTGGTCATGCACAGCGGGCAAACTGTACCGTGCCCCGGGCAAATTTGTGGCAAGCCCGGGGAATTTTTCCGTTTTCTGAGCGCCTGAGTTTCTAGTGAACACGTCAAGCGATAAAAACAGCGCACCTGCCTCGTTTCGGAGTGTCGTGTATTCGGAATCCAGAGTTCGAATATCGGTTCTGCGAGACCCATTGAATACGGGTTCCTCGGTTTTTCTCGAGTATCTCGAACTTAGTCTCAACTTTCCAAAAATATCACTGTTTCATGAAGTGCACTAAAGCGAATTCGCTGGAACTCCTCCACTGTCGCCCTCCCATCTCTGAACATCTTGCAGATGCCATCGGACCACCACCCGTTCTCATTCCATCTGCCGCCGTTCGACACGTCGTCCGCCCTTTTCGTGCCCCCGATGCCGTTCGCGTTGCAATCAGCCAACGAAACACCCTCGCATGTCGTCCCAAGTCATTTCGGGTGAATGATGGATGTGTCTCCATCAAGCACTCTCACACCACCTCTTATAATGGATTTCTTCCCCCTTTTTCTTCTTCCAAGTACACTGTACATACAGTATCCCCCAATCGCATAACCTCTCTGCGTCTCTCCTCACTCTCTCTTCCTCATCGTTCCCTATTCCGTTTTAGATGTGTTCTTCGTAGAATTTCTCCCAACTGATACCCCTTATCACCTCCTAATCACCATCTCATCCGAACCTCACCCATTCTCCCCCCTCACCCCCGTCCATAATTTTCTTCTTTTTTTGGAATGTTTTCCCATCCAAACCTCGAGATTTCCGTTGTGAAACATTGACCGGTTTTCCGTTCCGGAATTCCGGAACTCCGGAACTCTCACTGTTTCACCCGGAAATCAAAATGGAAAAAGAGCGGCTCATTTTCATCGATTCTTCGTCAAATTCCCTTTCTTCCCCCGACTATATTGTTGCATTTCTGTCCTTTTCCTTGCGTTTTTTTTCTCTTTTGAAAACAAACAAAAACAATGTCTCTAAGTTCATTCACTTTTTTTTCTAATAAATAAAAACAAGCCGCTCTAAAATTATCTTCGTAACTATATCTTAAACGTCTCAGAAGGCTACGGACAAACCGGAAATCCACGCAATCATTGAAAGTTTCCCTCGCGGCGCCACCGCTTTCCCTCGCTTTCATATCGGCAATTGGCGGCTGCTGCCTCCGTGCCGTCGATAGCTCAGTTGGTAGAGCGGAGGACTGTAGAGTAAGTGGGTATCCTTAGGTCGCTGGTTCGAATCCGGCTCGACGGATTTCTTTTTCTGGTCTTTTGCCCATTTGCAGTTCCTTCTTCAAGTTATAGGCGCTGGTCACAGTTTCGGTCATGTAAGTTTTTCCGAGTTTTCTTATTTTTCCTACGTTTTCCTGCAAATATCAAAAAAAAAGAAAAGATTTCATTATAATGATGATTCTTTGTAACAGTGAAAAACATAATCTAAAAATAAAAGATTGCCATGAGAATTGCAGCAGTGTTTGAGCTGAAAGAATCCGTCTCTCGATCATTCGGCCAGTCTTCCATCGGGACTCTTGTCCTGGTTTCCGAATCGAATGGCCAGTTGCTCGGCGATATTCTCCAGATAAATGTCCACTGTGTCCCCGGGACGGACACGATAACTCGCGAGAGTACGGTCCGGAATCCACAGTTCTTGGCCTGGAAATGGGATTGTAGAGTTGTTTTTTCTTGCAGAGAGTTAGCCTGGAGAATCAGAAAAAAGTTGGGAACTCTTTGAAATAAACATAGTTTGAAGTTCTTGAGAAAGTGCGCTCCAGTGAACTACTAGGTGAAAGAATAACAGTTGGCATGGTGCTAAGTACGGTGGAAAATAAGAAGTTTGGAGATGAATCTGAGAAAACGTTTTTTTTTCAAAAATCAAAAATTTAAATTTCCACACAGGCATTCTCTCAATAATAGTGTTAAAACTCGGATTGGAAGATGACTTTCAACTGAAACAGATTTCTTTCCGTCTTTCCTCGAAAAGAGCAGCACGCTGCCGGAGAATCCTAATATCTCGAGATTGATAAGAAATATCAAACAGTTGTCAACAGGAAACTTGTAGATCATCAATAGGACTATAAGTTTGCTGTTGACAACTTTTCGATATCTTTTGTCAATCTCAAGATATAATGATTCTCCGGCAGTGTGCTGCTCTTCTCGAGGAAATACGGTATTCCGAACTGGAAACCTACTAAACACTGGGAATCTGGGACAGTGGTGTTGCAAGTGCGCTCTGTTGATGAATCGTAATTTCAGGTGATTTTCGCTGAGGGACGACAGTGAGAAAATGTGCGCAAAACTTAAAATGTGGGCAGAATGCAAGAACAGAATGCACAGCTAAATTGAGAAATTATCTCAGTTCGCTAGAGCGCATTTCAAAGATGTAATCAGAAAAGGGATCCCCCATTTCGACATATTTGAGTGATTAACTCGATATGAAACAGCATATTTTCAGCGGAAAGCCAAGGATTGTGTCCTCCCTTTCTTCCGTTACCCACCTTCGAAGTAGAGTCGGAGAATGTGTCCGGAGACGTCGATCTCCCTGAGAAGCATGCTCTTCAGCTCGCCCACCGTATACTTCCATCCCTCATCCAGCACTGTAGATCGTTTTCCCTTCACATCGAACAGCCGGATGTAAAGAGTCACTGGACGGACGGCTGAATTCGGATGATACAGAGGGTAGATCAGAGAAAGGGCCCACCTTGCTCCGAGAGCTCCGCAAAAAGCAGGATGGCTATAAATGGGAAAACGAGGAAGCGCATGAAAAAGAGGAACGAATGGCCGAAATGAGGATGATTGGATTGTCACGGGTGGAGGGAGAAGCAGGAGGAGACGACTGGTTTCCACTACTTTACGGTCTCTGTTTTGTTTTTGTTATTACTACTAAATGCCCATCCTCATCCTCTTTCTTTTGACAGATGGACGTTCGGAGGGGCAGCTTTTTGGATGACACACACACTAGTTTCAGAAGAGGAGGTCTCTCACTGTTTCAGTTGTTAGGGAACTTTCAATTGCGCCCATTTTCAGTTCTTCCCGTCACAGTTTCTCGTCATGGAAAGGGGTCGTTTTGAGTTTTGTTCAAAATAGTCAGAACTCTTCTTCATGAAACAGGAAATGATCCATTCTCTAGGTACAAGCATTTATTGCATTTCAAAATGTTCGACAACTATGTATAAGTGACTTCTGAATCAGTAATCGAGAACTTCAGCAACATCTACAACGACTCGATCGAGAAATCGAAAGAAATCTGGTTGTTCCAATGATATCAGCAGTTGATGGAATTTTCGATGGAGTTCAATTGTACGTGAAATGGCGAGTGGAAGGAAGTAGGATCTTTGAAACAGGGAACTACCGTATTTCCTCGAATATAGTGACACACCATACGAGAATCATTATATCCCGATATTGATATAAGATATAATGATTCTCCGGCAGATGCCGCTCTATTCGGGAGGAAACGTTTACAAATTGTTTCTCGCTGCGAGATATCTCACGCGAGCATCTGAATTTTCGATTTTGAGATTTAACGATAATATCAGAGTGATGTTTTTCAGAATCGATGAATATAGGTCATTGGAACAATTGTGATCTTCCTATTTGTTCTGAGACGACGTATTTGAAAAGAGTCTGTAATTGCAACAAAAAGACAATAGAACGGGGAAAAGTCCTCTTTTAATGGTCACATTTTGTTGCACAAAGGACACACAGATTGCTGGAATTCAGTTCAAGACTTCAATGAACGGAACCGTCTGAATCTCGTACGAATGAGATATTTTTTGTGTAGCCTACACATAACAGAACTCAATGTATCGTTCGGAACGAGAATCATCTTGTGAATCAGCAGAAAACAATCGAAACATGATACCATTGACCATTTGAATGTTTCGCTGAGCAACTGAACAGTTTCAATTGTATGCAGTTTCATAGAGAAGTCATCAAAATGTGCAGAGGAGTGAGGGACAATTCAAACTAATATCTGAAACATTTATAGAAAAATAGAAAATGAGAATCGAGAGGGTTTCGAAAATATTTTGTCTCGACAAAGTCGATTAAATTTTGACAGACTTGTGAATAAATTGATTGTATTTACTTATGGATGCCCTTTGAGTAAAATGCATGCTCTCCAAATCGTCGAACATGAATTGCCCGCAACCGAGGCTTGCTCTGTCGGAGAATCATTATATCTCGAGATTGATAAGAGATATCAAAAAGTTGTCAACAGCAAACTTGTAGTCCTAGTTATGATATACAAGTTTGCAGTTGACAACTTTTTGATATTTCTTATCAGTCTCGAGGTATAATGATTCCCCGACAGAGCTCTCTTCGGTTTCGAAGTCATTTCGATGGCATCCGAGAGCATTGTTTCGGAACAATCCGGGCAGGTACAAACAATTTCCTGAATACGGCCACTCGACTGAGTGATCTACCGTTCCCAGGGCAGTTAATCCACCCATAAACTCTCTTTGAAACGATGAGAAAACGGCTGTGAATCGATGCGCATCTGCTGTCCATCTGGGTTTCCCACCGTTATCGGATCTCTTTTAAAAGTGGCGTCGAAACACAAATCAAAAACTGCACTCTAATCGGTGTTATCAGTCGAGGACTGTCCCCCTTTATCACCTGCTATCACAATCACTTCTCCCACATGTTCTCCCCGCCGCTCCGTCGCCTTCTCCAGGCGGTTCCCCTCAAACAAATCGCTGGAACTATTCGGGTAGGTCAACGACTTTCTTCCACACCTTTCCCACCTGATTGCACTGAAAACGAGAGAGTGTGTGAGGGGAGAGAGACGCAGAGGGCGAAGGAAAAAAAGAAGAAGAAGAAACACATTAAAAAACCGAGAAAACGGCCGAGAGAAAGAGCGTCTCGTGCTGATAAAGAAGACCATCAGTCAGTTGTCTCGACGCCACTTTCCCCCCGTTTTCCAAATCATCTTCCACTATTTTCACACGTTTCCCTCTTCCCCCGCCGCCTCATTTCATTGGTTTTCGGAGGAAGAGAAGCCAAGAGACTCCTCCCATTGAGATGCTTACTGTTTCCCAAATGTGCCCTATATTCAGAATGACACATTTCAAAGTACATTAAGATCACTGGCATGTTTTTCTTCGCTATTTCGCTCGTTTTTGTCCATTCACATCAAATTTTCACGGGATTCCGTTTCCCGTATGAAGATCTTCCTTCTTGGTGCAAACACATGGAATTCCTAGCATTCAATGTGATTTTTTTTAAATATTGAACTATTTTTCGGTGTCCCTTCTTTTTCACTTCACTCCACCGTTTCAAAGTATTTATTTTATTTAGTTGTGCAAAGTTTCCCGATTCGGTAATTGCAGGTGCGATCGGTAACTCGGTAACTTTTTGGAGAGTTGGTGACAACTTTCTATATTTTTTTGAGAGACTTGTAACTAAGTTGAACATAGAAAGTCGTAACTAACTCTCCAAAAGTTTACCGAGAATGGAAGCTGACTGTCATTAATATACTCTCAAAATGTCTGCAACACGCTGTTTCAGATCAAATTCTGAACTATGAACACTTTTCGAAACGAAAAAATGGGCACAGTTGCAAGAACACACTCTGTATTCTCAATTGTCAGATTTTTTACTCGCATTTTTGACGAAATTATTGAAAAATGAATAACTGAACTCTCTGTTTCAAGTGTTCACTATATCTATTTTCGAAGTACACCGCATGATCCTGGGATAAAATCGCCCATCTTTCCAAATTCTGCGCAGTCTCTCTCATGGTCAGCAGTCAGCACGAGCTTCTTGCAAATTGATAAAAGTATAAGCGCTGTTTCTTCTCATCTTGGAGAGTCATTTTCTTTCGAAACCGTTTCCTTGGATCATCATCAACTCTTAGTCTACTAATATTTCCAAAATCTTTGAAACCGGAGTATCCTTGTCTAGACGTCAACTTTGTTCGATCTCCTGAACTGTTTTTCCATTATTGGTGGATGTCAGAGTTATTTTGAACAAGAATAGCTGAACTCAATGTGGAATGGGAACTCCAGATGCAAATTGTTCGATTACTGTTTCACAATAAGTTCATGTTTCGAACACGGAACACTCTGACCAATGGGTGGTTTACTCTACATGACAGATTGTTCACCTCAGCTCATTCGTTTTTTGACAAGTGTGTTATTTTTTTTTGAATAGACATACTTCCAATCCTATTTTTAAAAATCTAAACTCTTCGGAACAATAATGGTGACGTTGTCTTGAATAACAATCCAACAAATCAAAAGAGTAATTTTAAATAGATTCTTCAATTGACAGAAAATCTCGTTTCGAAGTGAATAGCAATTTGAAACGATAAAAAACCGAGAATAGTAGCAAAAAGGGATAAAGAATGTTTGAACAGACGAAAATATAACAACGGAACGAAGCGCTTATATAATTGTGTTTCAGCATTTCGAGAAACAGAAAAGAGTTTCGAGTTCGAGTAATTAATGATGGAAACACTGATGAAACCCTGATTGGTCGACAAATGATTTGATCCTTGTTATCTTTGATGGAAATGACGAGAGAATAAGAACGGAATCTCACAGTGAAAAAGTGACAATTGTGTTTCAAAATTCCGTAAAACTGTAGAAAGTGCTGAACTCATCAATGCAGTATTCGAAGTGAGCTTCAGTGCTTCTAATTCTAACAACTTAGAATTCTAATGCTGCGTTCAAAGTTCCCGGGCTGGACCCAGCCCGGGTTTTGAGAGCGTTCAAAGTGCGCAGCTTCCAGCCCGGATTTCGGCGCATACCGTAGCCCAAAATTCGAAAATTGGTGCGTTTCTGATTCCTAAACACGAACATAGGAAAGTTCATTCAAATTATCAGGCGCGGTGTTTGCGTATTTTGCGGACTTGGGTTACTGTGAACGACCGAAATTTGGGCTGGATCCCGCCGTTTTCCGCGCACTTTGCTTTCATGAACGCTCTCAAAACCCGGGCTGGGTCCAGCCCGGGAACTTTGAACGCAGCATAAATGTAAGATCCTAATTGAACCAATCTCCAATCCCCCATCTGATTCTGAGAAAACAGAGTGCATTGGAAAGTGTCATTTCCCCCCGAATACCCTCCTGTCCCCCGAGTACTACAACTTCTCATCCCCCTAATCCTCCCGATCCCCCTCAGTTCTCCACGTGAATCATTGGAAACTTGAACAGCTCATCTTGTCTAATCTCTCTCCTTCTCTCTCTCTCAACCTGCGTCTCGTCTCGTCAGTGTACTCGTTGTTTATCATCCGTACTTTCTGTCATTTATCAAGTGGAGACTGATACATTTATATATATATTGATAGCAGAACAAACACCCAATCATGTTTGCCATGTTTATTTCTGTCTTTTGTGTTCGATTGATTAGCAGCCATCTTCAATTCTCATTCGATTCCGGATCCACTCTCAGATATTCACTGTTTCGAGGAGAGCTTTTGAGGGAAAGTGTTCATCTCATCGGTTGTCTCATTTTGATACAGATTTGGAGAGCTCTGCCGGAAAATCAATACATCTCGAGATTGATAAGAGATATCAAATCGTTGTCAACAGCAAACTTGTAGTCCTAGTTATGATCTACAAGTTCGCTATTGACAACTTTTGGATATCTCTTATCAATCTCGAGATGTAACGATTTTTCGGCAGAACACTCCTCGATTGCGGGCCATGCATCCGATAGATTTCAGCCCTAATTTGGAGCATACTCACTTTAACTACGAATAGGAACTTGTTAAACATCTCCTTCTCATTGCTGAAACTGATAAGACAGTCGTCTATTGACCTTATCAACTGCTAGACAACTCTTTGTTCCCATTGTCGGAAAACGTCGATCAACTGAGAATTCAGACCAGTCCCTCATATTTTCCCAAATTCCAATCAAAATTCGTTGATTCCGTGACACAATGTTCATCCGTACAGTCTTGAAACTATAATGGACCTCAGCGCGAATCGGCAAAATATCGCTTTTTTTCTGTTTTTAACAATATTTTTTGCCGCCAGAGCTTTGAGAAAACAATAGAAACAATTGAGAAAAATTGAAAAAAAAATAGAAAAAAACAACTATTTTTCGTCGATAGCGCTTATTCAGGACCATAAGAGAAACTGAAGTATATGATTAATGATATGCTTCGCGGGAGGAGGTGTGCGGTTTGAATTCCCGCGCTGTCAAACTGCAAATCTTTCGAATTTGGTTGCGTTGCCTGAGTACTCAATGCTTAATCATATGCGCTCTCTCTCTCTCTAAATTGAAACGAACGACATGTTGAATTAACGTTAAATACTCACAAGCGGTCGCAGCCAAATTGGAATAATTTGCAGTCCGGCGGGAATTCAAATAGCACATCTCGGAAGCTCCCGTGTGCTTATTGAGAACAGTCTCCGTGATGACAATAGATTCCGAAACACCACTGTTTCAAATTATCACATCAGGTTGATGTTTACCCTCAACTTTCAATACAGAAGATCTTTGAATTAGGGAGCAAATTTGGAAATCACTGAAAACACGAGACATTTCCAAGTAATTCGACTGCGAAGTAATCCAATTACGTCTGCGTCACGTTTTCACTGAGCTTGTTAACAAATTATCAGTGATCAGGTAACTGCACTGCTAAACCGCTGGCGTGTACGCAGCGGACCCGCAGCGTACACGCCAGCGGAACCGGTAGCGGGCCGCCGAGTACACGCTAGTGGTACGCAGCGTGTCCGCTGCGTACCCGCCAGCGGCCGAATCCGCTGCGTGTCCGCCGATTATAGCGCTTGCTGCCGGGTCCCTTCTAGGTCCTTTTGGTTTGTTAAATGCTATTCAACAGTCTTCTTATATATATTTATTAAGTAACTAAACATTATACAATAAAAAGGATTTACATGAAGTTGCCTCAATGCACTCTAACCCAACACTTTGGTTTTTTTCCAGCGCAAATCTCATAAGTTTTTTGACGTTCTGAATTTTGAACGTTAGAAAAATCAGAAAATAAGTGAAATGCGCTGGAAAAATCTCAGTGTCCGGTGAAAGTACATTGAGAGCGACTTCCTGATATCCGAGAAAAAAGGTTACAATGAATACAGGAGATATAAATCTTCGGTGTTGTGGAAGTTGCCGTGGTGGAATTGCTTCATTCTGCGCAGTCCAGTTTGAAACGCATTCGTTGATCTAGTCGAGCGTTTTTCTCCGTGCATCGATGTCCTCTAGAGTGTCCCAATCCCAGACTGACGGTCAGTTTTGCAGTGATGGCCGTGAAGTTCAACCTGAGAATAGTTTTTATAGATTTATTTTACGATAACTAACGCTTACATTTGAATTGATTGTCTCCGAGGGTGTTCACAAGCTGGCGTGTAGAAGATCTCCGGACCTAAACTGAGAAAATTACGAAATTCACCGGGCACTCGGAAATTCACTGGACACTTTGTGAGCAGTGCTAAACGAAAATATCTCACCTTTCAATCGTTTCATTTCCCTCTTTAATGTTTCATTCGCTGTTATTTTTTTAATTTCAGCTTGAATTCCTGCGAATGTTGCGAAATATGGAACTTTCTCACAGATGTCCCCTGTTTCTAGAAAAGTGGAAATTCATTTTGAAATATGTTGAAAAAACTCACTTGGTTTTATTTGATTTACTCAAACCAATCCGCACTCATTCTGTGCGATTTCGTTTCATCTGGTCGAAAATCCTTTTTCGCGGCTTCCGTCGATTCTCATAATTTCCGATGGATTTCTGGTGATTTAACTGACTGTTTGTCATTCTGAAATTTAATTATCGAAAAAAATTAGCAAAAATTGTGTGACAAATAAAAGAAAACGAGCAAAAAGCGAAAAATACGGAAAAACGACTCTGTAAAAAAAATTGCGCGGGTTGTCCGAGGGGAGTACACACAGGCAAAAGCGCGGCCACTGAAAACTAGTCCACGGCAATTTTTTGGCCTTTTTTCGAGATTTTCGATCAAAATAATTGAAATACGGACTCTCCAGGAAGTTTCATTAAAAAAACGACTACAAATTCGTAATCAGTGATTTTTTCCGACCCAAGCAACCACAATTTGCAAGCAAGCAACCAAGAAATAACAAAATGCGCTCTTCAGTCTCTAAAAAAACGTCACTCTTCAAAATACGGAAAAATTAGCGAATTATTTGGAGAGCTCGATACATATTCGGAATCAGCGAATTTTTCCGAGTTGAGCAACCACAAAATGAATAAAACTGTAATCGGAAAATAATTTTATTTTTTTCTGCAAAATTTTTTTCTGGAAACATTCCATTTCCTTTGTAAAAAATCTCAAGTATCAGAACTTGAAGAAAACCAAAAATAGCGAAATCGTAATTGTTTAGTCTTTTAAATAACACCTCGGCCAATGGGATTGTATCACGATAACCAGGAACGCTTGGAAATGACACGGCTTATAAATAAAACAATTAGGAAAAAATCTGAAATTTTACCTGAAAAGCCTATTTTCCATCAACCCGCTGCGTACACACCAGCGGACCGCTGGCGGACACGCTGCGGGTTCATGGGGAAGAGCTGTGTGGCGGGCCGCCGGTGTGTCCGCAGCGTACCCGCAAGTTACCCGCTGCGTGTTCGCCGGCGACCTACCAACCGCTGGCGGACACGCTGCGTGTCCGCTGCGTACACGCAGATCCGATTTTAGCCGCTGCGTACACGCCAGCGGTTTAGCAGTGTGGGGAGTCTCACATTCCTCTTCACTCCGCTACTCCGTCGTCTAGACATTTTTTGATAATCAGAGTGATCATGACGGTGAATTCTCACAGGGTAACGTCCATTTGGGTCCATAAAACATTAACTACACTGCTAAACCGCTGGCGTGTACGCCGAGTACACGCTGAAAATTACTCGCTGCGTGTCCGCAGGCGACCTGCCAACCGCTGGCGGACCCGCTGCGTGTCCGCTGCGTACACGCCAGCGGTTTAGCAGTGTATTCTCCTGATACTTTCAACGTTTCCATGCTGATCACTGGACACTGTTCATATTCTAGAACTCATCAAAATGATGAAACTTTTCCGGAACCATTTGCAGTCATTAAAATGGAACATATTCGGCCGATTCTCAAGCAATGCCTGCAACAGTGAACTTCCTCTTCTCATTTCCATTCCCCTGACTCTGTGCACTTCCATTCGCCCAATTCTCGTGTGATCAAACGAACAAAGTGCATCCCCCGTCCCTCCCCCGTCTTCTTCCGCTGCCTACACTCTCATAAATCTGCTCTCTCCTCCTCCTCTTTTCCTCGAAAATCCGTCATCGAAAGCTGTGTCATTTAATGAAAAAATGAGCAAACGGCCGAGAGACGACACTTCTTCTTCTTTGATCTACCCCTCCCGGTGGAAATCACCCTCCGGTTTTCTTTCTTTTCTTGGATGTTTTTAACTGTTTTTAATAGATCGTATAGATTATTGACTTTCTGCTTCTCTTTCTATTTTTAGAACTATTGAGAAACAGACAAAAATTTTATTATCCACTAAGAATCAGCCTCTGAATCTCCCAACCACTTCCCCTTTCGTTTGCAAACTTGATTATCGAAATTCGAATGAATAGGACACTTTTGATGAATTGAGAATGTTGGATTTCCGATGTGATTATCCCATCGGACTTCCAGTTTTTGGACTCCTTAACATATATCATAAAGTAGTACTTTCAGTGGTTTTGTGAGAAATGCATTTGAATACGTACACTTCTATCTTTCTTTGGTACTTTCTTTCGAAGTTTTAATCACCTCCAATAGACGCACTTTCCAGCTGTTAATGACAAAATCTAATCTGGTCCTCCCATCCATGTCAAAAACTAGCTAGGTAATTGAAGAAATAATGAAACTGCAAAGAAAGTTCACCGTCAGCTCCACGCCGTTCCATAGTCATCAAGATCGCATGATGAGTAGAGAACGAGACTAGGTGACGTTCCGGTTTCAGTTTCAGTTTCTAATCGGTTTGCGTGGAAAAAAACCAGTAATTGCATACATAGAAATGTATAGAGAGTTTCATTCATTGAATTCGAGACAGTTCCCTTCGGCCAGATCAGTGTTCACAGCTCTCTCCTATTCTCCTAAATTGTCTTCTGACCCATCTTTAGGTGTGTCTAAATTCGATGAAAAACGGTAAACTGTTTAACTATAGGCTCTAACGAGCAGCCGAATTTCGTACTTATCGTGGAGTTGTGACCGTCATCGGAGTGATTTTCCTATCGGATGCCACCGAAATGTCCCCGCAATCGAGAAAAAGCCGCTCGCTTCGCTTGGCGGGTCTTGCAGTTGAAAAAGATGCACAGCTGAAATGAGTGTTACAGTAATCTGGGGGGTTGCTTTTCTCCATTGAAATATCATCGAAACATGCTCTCTTCTTGGTTAAACGCGAAATTTTGTGCGGAAAAGCAAAAATATTTTTAAAAAACAATAGATCACTATAACACTCATTTCAGCTGAGCATTATTTCAACTGCGAAACTTGTGGATTTTTCTCGGTTGCGGGTCCATTTCGATGGCATCCGATAGTTCGTCGTCTGGTGAAGTTATTCGTAAACTAGGCTAATGCTCCACTCACTGTCGATCCCCGGATACCTCGAAGATGAAAATTCCGAAAATTTCCACTTTGGCGACACTGGAACTTCCGAGCCGCCGCTGCCTAATCTGATTCTTGCGGTTTCAAGCAACCTTTCTGACGGTGTGGATCGCCAACTGTTCGATTGACATGATTTTAATTTCCAGAGTTCAAATAGTTGATTGTCACAAAGCACATCTCCCCTCCTCCCTGCTCATCTCTTTCTCACATCTACAAGTGTAACCTACAACTTTTACAAGGCACAATGGCCCGATTCCGCTGGTTTTTGTCGGGTTTCTATTTGAATATCACTCGAGAATACGAGCAGCCGCCAGAACACACACACACACTCGCACTATCACTCTCTCTCTTGGTTTTTGACATCCGTCGGACACCAAAAAACCGCCTCTTGTGGGGGGGGGGGGGATGTGTGGGTAGAAACAAGGAAACTGTCTAGTTATTGGTTTTCGGTTGGCATTTTGTCAGAGAATAACAGAGAGACACTACTCGAAGTGACGTGGGGTTAGAGTAGGGAAACACAATCGACTCAAGTCAAAATACCCAATCGAAAATTCTCTGATAATATGGAAATACTGTGAAACAGAGATTGTTGAATTAGACATTCATCAGTTTTTATCATTTTACAAATTGTCCTGCTATTTAAAAATTTGTCATTCGAATTTGAAGTTCAACGTTTTCAAATTACAAAAATGTAAATAGATAATTGGGCGTAAAAGCCATTTATTGTCCCGTTGGAACCCTTGAAGCTTGATTCTATGAACACTTAAAGTTTCGAAAATGTTCTGATTACTCTCTTTTTTTCGTTTGATCTTCAAATATTTCCTAAAGGGGTTACGGTAGACGTTTCGATAGAGCGCGTTTGCTGGATACGTCAGCCACATGACCTCAACTATTTCCGTTTCAAGACCCATCATCAACGCCAAACTGATTTTCAAAAGGATACCGTTTCCATACAGAGAGATTCCTCGGGTGGAGTGGCACCTTAAACGCTATTGGAGAATCATTATATCTCGAGACTGATAAGAGATATCAAAAAGTTGTCAACAGAAAACTTGTAGTCCAAGTTATGATCTACAAACTTGCCGTTGACAACTTTTTGATATCTCTTATCAATTTCGAGATATTGTGATTCTCCGCCAGCGTTTGGGGTGCCATTCTATTCGAGAAAAACAATTTGACACTTCCCTGTTTCATCATTGTTTCGAGAGGGATCCGTCCTATTTTTTTTTGATTCATAATTGTCGAATTCGAAGACACGAAAAAAACCTCTGAAAATGAGCTCAAATTCCAAAAAGAAAAATGGAACTTTCAATCATGCTGCGCCTTTAATTGCTACCATAAGACGGGTACGGTAGAGTTTAAAGGCGCAGCACACATTCCGCATCTCGTCGATGAGCCGTTCTCTGGAGCTCGACGAGCCCATCGAACCCGTGTGTCTCTGTGATATCCACTCGATCTCTCTGCCTCCACAAATCAGTTTCCTCTCGTCGTCTGGCGTCTCTCATGCCGCCCGCACTCTCTCGCCCACCCTTCGCCCCGTCTCAATCGCACTTTCCTCCCTCATTCCTCTTCCATTCCTCTTCCATTCCTCCCGTCATTTTTCTCACTTTTTACATGAATCATCAATGAGAGAGAGAGAGAGTGTGCACACATTCCCAAATGGGTTCTCCCAGGAATTTCGCGTTTTTTTCTTTCCGAATTTCCGATTAGTTTGAACTTTTTTGGCCTAAAATTGGTCAGAATTCTGCAAAACAGATGGAAAAATGGGCGGAAATGCAGAAAAACAGTGATTTTTCGGTGATTTTCCACAAAAATGTTACACAAACCACTTTTCAAAAATGTTCTTAAAAGTTTTCGAATTTTCAAATAAATTTTCGATTGCAAAAATTTATTTTTCCCGCCCGCATATTGCGAAAACCACGTGGTTTTCCGTTTTTTTCTGAAAAAAAACTGACAGTTTCAAAATTTGCATTTTTGCCATGGCTGCAGCACACCCCTATTTAATAAATACGGCCTAATCCTTTATATTTTTCATTTTCGCATCATTTTTCGAACGAAAAAAACTCGAAAAAGGCCGTCTTAAAAAGTTGCAAAATAATCAGGAACCCGGAAGAAACACACGCAACATTCTCCCATCGCTCTTCTCTTCTTCTCTGCGCCCTCTCGTCGAGCCACACTCTCTCTCGTCCCTCTTCTACCTTTGATATCCGCATATGCGTATTTATAACTTTTTCCGCCGAATAATCTCCCCACACCACCTGCATTTCTAATTTGTCACTCCCGTTTCCAACCAACTCGGTGGATAAATCGGAAAAAAAATAATACGTGTCCGTGTTTTTCCCTTTCGCTACCACCTCCCCCCAACACATTCGCATGAAACAGTCTTTTTACGAGCCTAAAAAGAACTGGTTTTATTCCATTTCTATCACAATTTTTATGTCAAAATTCGCGAATAAATATCGGAAACGAGGCGGAAACTGACGAATCGTGTTGGCTGGCGGCGAGTGACGACACTGTAAATCTGTCGGAATTCGGAAAACTTTTCCCCATTTTTCACGGAAATTCAGAGAAAAACGATTACCCTTTCATTCGATTGCATGAATGCAAATGCGCTCTATTGAACTACAGTAATCCACGTGAAAACATTTTTTCTTTTTGGAAAATTTCGATTTTTCCACCGTTTTCCGCGATTTTCCCCTTGTTTTGCAAATTTTTTTTTCAAAACCGGAAAAAAGTGAAAAATTCAGCTAATATTTTAATGTATTTTTGCAGATGGTCTCACTGGAGGTACCGTCGGAAAACCCGCGAACATCGCGTCGAGCGCCTTCGGAGGAATGCGAAATCGCCTTCTCGCACGACGATCCGACGTTGATGTGGAAGGATCGCACGACGGAATGCGTCGATTTGAAGGTGATTTTTATATTTCTGAAAAAAATCAACGAATTATTATGTAGAAAAAAACATTGTTTCAATCGAACCCGCGAATCTTTAGAAAAATTCATTTTTGAATCAAAAATCGGTCTTTATTCTCCGAAAGAAAGAATTGTCAAAAAATCTAAAATTACCATACTTACAAGGTTTATTTGAAACTGAAAAAACTGGAAAACTTCTAAAAATGCAATTTTCTTCCAGAAAGTCTTCTCGAAATTCGACTCGTCGGCGCCGATCAGCGGCGAAATTCTGTTCAGAGCCCGTTTTCTCTGCGCCAAATATTTGGGAGGAGCGTGGCGGAAAGTCAAGATCGAGGATTTCCGCATCAGAGCCATCACGTGAGATTTTTCTCGTTTTGTGCTAAAAAAAGCCTGTGATCCTCTAAATCAGTCCGTTTTTTTCAGGGGTGGAATGTCGAATCTGCTGTTCCTCGTCGAGTTGCCGGCTCACGTGACTCCCATCCAGCTGGAGCCGGAGAAGGCGTTGCTCCGTGTGCATTGCCAGGCAGACATTGATCAGTTGCTCTCGGAATCCGTCGTTTTCACACTTCTTTCTGGTGAGTATTGGGAATTTTAAAGCAACAATTGGATTACCACAAGTTTCTGACAAAAATGATGTAAAATGTTTTTGAAACAGTGTCTTATGTCCAAAGTAAATTAATCGAATTTTCAGAGCGAAGCCTGGGCCCGAAGATGTTGGGAGTGTTCCCCGGAGGCCGATTCGAGCAGTTTATCCCCAGCCGGGCACTTCAATGCCTTGAAATCAGCAGACCAGGGTGAGATTTCACTTTTTGAAAAAAAAAGATTTTTTTTTTGAAAAAGAAATCACTCGGTAGATAACGTAAAAACTCTTTTTTAACGGCTTGCCGTTAAATTGTTCAACCTCATTTTTAAAGTGCCGTTTACTATTTGTTCGACTGATTTCTTCGGTATCACTAAACATTTTTCCCGGGAAATTAGTAAATTTTTGAGAAAAACGGTTAAAACCCCGAGGTAACACGAAAAATGTAAATTTTTCTTTTTTTTTAAATGAGAAACGACAATATGAAGGGTGCCGTTAAAATAGAGTTTTAACGGTAGCCAAAAATAGATTTTCCTATTTTTTCACAGTTAAAAAAATTTTCTGACTTTTCTCCCATAAAATTAGAAAAAAACGTTGCGTTCTTGTTCTGGGCCTCACAATGGCTTCGTTTAAATTTGAAATACAAAAAGCTGTTTTCGAAACAGAAAAAAAAACTTTTGAATAGAAGAATTCCATTTTCTATAATTTCCTTGCAGATTGTCGAAACTCATCGCTCCGATCGTCGCGCGAGTGCACACTTTGGATGCTCCGATTCCGAAAGAGCCGCAGACTTTGGAGACCGCCAGACAGTGGCTCGAGCGCTTCAAGTGCGTTTCTCCTGCAATTTTCTCAAAAACCTGAACGCTTTCAGAAAAACTCCAGCCGGCGAGCGACCCATCGAGATCTACCTCACACGTGCGAATGTTCCCGAATCTGATGTAAGTTTTCTCCCATTCTTCCATTAGTAAAACCGCCGAAAAGTTACAGTACCCGTCTTCCATCACAGTTGCTCAACTCGAACGAGAGCTCAACTTTGTCGAGTTTTTCCTTCAAAACAGTGGAAGTCCCGTCGTCTTTTCGCACAACGACCTGCAGGTGATTGTTGTTCTCTGTTTCACAAAACACTCATAATTTTGAGACGCAATCGCCACGTTGCTTTTATTTTCAAGACTAGATAAACCAAATTGTGTGTTTCAGGAAGGAAATTTCCTGCTGATCGACGGGTACCAACTGGCCGAAGACGGAACTGTCCTGACGGCCGACGGAAAACCGACGAAGGAGGATCCGTTGTCGCTGATCGACTTCGAGTACTGCAGCTACAACTACAGGTATGTATTTTTTTTCTGTTTCTGAAAAATGTTTCATAATATCAACTAGTGAGTAAGTTAATTTTCGCTTTGAACTGGAGGAAAAATAAATAAATATTATCAAAATCACCAGTGGCGCATTTAACAAAAAAATTCATTTGATAGCTGCCGTCTGTCTCGTTGAGAACGTGTTCTTTTTAAACGTTATTTCTGCCAGTTCAAAAATAAGAAATTACCTTTGTTTCACGTTCTCAACGAGACCTACGGCAGCCGTCAAATGAATTTTCTCGTCAAAAGCGCCACTTTCGGTGATTTTGATACAAACAAAATGCGTAATCGGCTTCCCAACCGAAAGGTTTTTATTCCTTGTGAGTAATCATCGCCGCTAAACTCATCTGTTTTCCAGAGGATTCGACCTTGGCAATCACTTCTGCGAGTACGGCTACGACTACAACGAGAGCGAGCCTCCGTACTACAAGATCCATCAGCACTTCTTCGACGTGGACACCGAGAGAAAAGTGTTCTGCGAGGCCTATCTGGATGAAGTCTACAAGGTTGGTTGGTTTCTCAAGTCAAATTCCGAATCCGAAGTTGCTAGAAACAATTTGAAGCTGAAATTCAAAAATCTCTGCAACAGAAATGTTTCCAGATGCGTGCCTGTGGAGACAATCCGCACTTCCCGTCGGATTTGGTCACCGGAGACAGAAAGAAGGATCTGGAGAAGATCATCGAGGAGTCGATCCTTTTCATGCCGGTCTCCAATATCTTCTGGGTCTGCTGGTCGTTGATCAATGCGGAGGTGAGGGTTATTTTTTAGAAAAAGAAAAAGAAGAACTTTCCGTTTCAAAAAGGCGATAATTCTAACCAAGGTTCTTCTGCGTATTCGATCTTTGATTTTTCTAGGAATCGTCGATCGCATTCGACTACGGAGCCTACGGCCGTGACCGTCTCGCCCTCTACTTCCACCAGAAGAAGAACCTCGAAAAGTACCTTTCCAATTTGTGATTCTCTCCCCTCCCCTCTGCTTTCCCGGTCACACACGCACTCAAACGAATGCCTCTTCCCCCCAATTTCCCCTTGCTTTTCCTCCTTTTCCCCCGCCGTTTTGTGCCTTTATTTGTGATAATTCCCCTTCTTCTTCTTACATACCCGCACACACGCAAAACTAACATTGGTCTTCCTTTCTGTAAATTTCTTCGCAACGATGTTTCAAACTCGAGATCACAATCGCTAGTTCATTCTAAACATGGTTATTTTTATTACTTGCATTTCGTTTACCCCTGTTCGATAATAAATGCTTTTACATTCCTAGGGGGGTTTAAAAGTGGGATTTGAATTGGAAGATCGGGAAAACCCTGAGAAATTTTTCAGTTTCACGGAAGATATTCAAATACTCGAATATGTGGTTCTCGATGCAACTTGTTTCCGTCGATGAATTATACGAGCACACAGGTGACGATGAGGTTACTGGTTCACGGTCTTCTGCACGGCGGCTTGGCGTGCTTCTCGTTTTGTTGGCGCGTTTCTCGATACCATTTCTATAAGATTGGCTAAATTCGAGCGGAATTTCTCTATGAATAGGCGAAAACTATTTCAAAAGACCGAAATGCACCACCGATTTTCTTCACTGAACCGTCAATTTTTAATTTTATATTTAACGGTTTCGGAGACAAAATGCAATAACTCTTTGGAATTCCACTCAATTCACTCGTTCGAGCGCTCAAATTGAAGATAAAACATGTCAAAATGCCTCGAATTTTCGAAAATTCTTTATTTGATACACCACCACGACCCATCCATTCACAGTCCCCTCCCATAAACACCCCCTCATACACACCCCCTGTTCCAGAATCTCCACATCCCCTCTTCCACTCTCTCCTTATTCCACTCATCGTCCCCCTCCACCACCTGTCCTCGTAGTTCAGTACGAAGACAGTTGACTGGTAGTCCACCGAACACTGGTTCGACTCCTCGTGGATGACGAAAACACATCCTTGCTCTGCGAGTCGGCGGGCATTTGCTCAGAGGGACACTTGCGAGGTACAGTAGCATCGGGTTACTGTAGCCGGACTCGTGCATCTCTCGGGCAGTCCGTCGACGGTGAACAGCGAAGGCCACTGACACGAGTCATTTTTTCAAAAGAACCATTGAGATAATTTGCTCTCAACCGAAATGAGAAATGTGTGAAACTGTGACCCTTTGCAATCTCTCGTTTGGAAAAATTCGAAATGTCACCTACAGAATGCAGTCACTAATTTCCTCAATTCTCAATTCATTTTAATTTAATAAAACAGATTAGAAGCAGTTGAGTGGACGGATTTTCCTTGAACTTTGATCACGATAAAATCATCTCTACTCAAAGCGAAGTTACTGTATCTGTATTGAGAACTGCCATTTCATGAGCATTCGGAAACTGTGAATCACATTTGAACACAATTATTAGCCAATATATTACACATTTATATCAATTATTGTTGAGAACGAACGATTGGAATCACAGACAACGACCACACACAGCTACTATTATGACTAGAAGTGTCAGAAATCGAGGGGAGAGATCATTGGACATGGAATGCCATTTGGTGCATCGGGGGCTCTTCTTTCTTGGCAAAAGGCGTCTCACTGGCATGGATGTCGTACGGGAGACCGCCGCCCGATCCGTTGAACTGGGTGTCTCCGAGGGAAACGAGCAGTGCACTCTCGTCTTCGTACTTTCCCAGTACCTGGAATAGAAGAAACTCTGAAGAGGATTCATAAAGCGACAGATTGATCATAGAAGCTCAATTACAGAAGCTACAAAAATACACAACTTGACAATGATGTCATATAATTTATATCGGTGAAACAGCAATCATAGGTAAGATTTTTTTGAAAAAAAAATGAAGAACCCAAAATAAATTGGGGGGGGGGGGGTTTCAAGAAACCGGATGTGTTCAAGACCATCCAAAGGCCCGTTTCTCATGATCAGACTACTGTTAAACATGTTTTCCTCGAGCATGAGAATCGCCTCGAAACTGAATTTTGTCTTTGCGATTTGTTGATTTTCTACTTCACAGCTCACTAACTGATTGAGAAACCGAAAACAACCGTAAACCCTGGAATAGAGCGGCAACTCGAAAGTCCTAGTTCTGATCTACAAGTTTCCCGTTGACAACTTTTTGATATCTCTTATCAATCTCAAGATATTATGATTCTTATTGGGTGCCGCTCTATTCGAGGAAGTACGGTACTCCTTTTTCTATTGTTCATCAACTTTCACTGATTCACGAATAGCGAATCACCGTTTCAATGGGATGATATACGTGACAAGCCAGTCTTGAAAAATTGCTATAGTCAATACACTTGAAGTCGAACCTTTACGTTTTGCCAAGTCCTTTTTGATCTTTTACTCTGATTTACACTGTTTCATTGAATCAGTATTAGAATCGGTTTGTGCTTTCCGGTTTCCTGTTTTTTCACCTTCATTTACCAGACTCCCTCCAAACACTCACATCACACGCGGGGAGCAGCTGGAGCAGTTTTGAGATGCGGAACGCGGCGTCCATGAATCCGTTGCTCTTCATTCTGACGTACTCGCAGAGGACCCTCTTGTACTTCTCTCTTCCCGTCGAGACCACGTCATTGCCCCTTCTCGTCAGCCGGTAATCGGGCGACAGTGTGCAGATGGCCTTCAGCAGAACCATCTCCGTCTCGTCAATCTCCAACTCCTTCATCTCATTCACCACGTCGTGCATGAACATTTCGGTGATTCGTGAGTAGTATAAACAGCATCTGGAACGGAAACGGAGAGGCTCTATAGGACGGGAGGGGGACTCACGTGGGACACACTTGCTGCTGGATGTGCATATCGCGTGGGAACCAGCTGCCGTCGACGAAAATGATGCCGTCGCAGCGGAACTCGTAGCTTTTGTACGCGTACCACAGCCATCCGACGGGCATCAGGGAGAGCTTGACGAGGAGTAAACGGTCGCTGTCGATCAGGGCCTGAGTAATGCGAGAATTAATTGGGAACAACGGACGAAAAAAGGAACAAATGACTCTGAGGTTTCAAAACTTTATTAGGAGTCAATGGAATAGAAGATGTTCTCTCTATCCCACTTCCCGGACTCTATGACACCAAGAACTCACCCTGTACTCTGGCAAAGTGCTGTACCAGTCGACGGTGAGAGTGAACGTGCGACACCAATTCAGTCGGAGAGCCTCCGCAGTGATGAGTGGACGAGAGAGGTTGTTCCAGTGCAGCTGAAAGTGAAACAGGTACACGTGTCCTCAGACCAAAAGCGACAGTTGCGTATGAGTTGGGGGGGGGTCATGTATGCAAAGTCCCGGAATCTTTGAAAAAATTCCTGAATTTTTGGCGAGTTTTAAAGTGAAATCTATCTGTATTGGCCTAACTTTTTGTTTTCAATGCATATTCGGTTTCTTCTCCAATCATTTTCGGAGCAATTGAGTTACTGGGAAGAACGAATACTAAAATGTAGAAAAAGAGAATGTAATCAGTCTCTCCGAATTATAACTACGGCCGAGTCTCAATGATCCCGGGAAAGTTAGGCCAATACGGATGGCTTTCACTTCAAAAAATCACCAAAAATTCAGGAATTTTTTATTAGAATCTGGGACTTTCCACTTGTACGCAACTTTTGAAGCACAGTTGTTTTACATTCTCCCTTATTTAGATGTCGTAGATTATTGTACGTGTATTGAGAACTGTCATTTCATGGGCATTCGGAAATCACATTTGAACACAACTAACCAATATATTATTTAAAATCGAATTATCATTGGAAAGAACGCTGGTGAAGGAATGAGCATTTCTTGAAACAGTGGATGGATCATTTCTCTTCAGAACAAGAGCCTCTTGTTTCAGAATCCCGTTTTTTTTGGTTTGTTATGAAATATATTTCGAAGATTCTGTCATCTGTGGTAGGTAGATCAGTTAGGAACACTCTATTCAGATCTTCTATCATTTATTCGTTGGAAAAGGGATTATTTCCGTTTCAACGCTGCCTCATAAGGATGAACATCCGTGTTGCATTCAATCTTATGCCATTTCCGAATTCCACGAATTCCCCCTCCTTCTATCACAACCCATCATTGATAACTAACCCTGGTCCTCGCACACACTTTCGTCGGATCCTGGACCGCTTGCAACACGTCGGCGTCCATTGTGTAGTAGCCGAGCGGATTGTATGGCTCCGACCAGTCGAGGATGCGTTGTTCCTGACAAATTTATGATATGAAGCGATTTAATCAAATAAGGAGAGGTTTATCCAAACAATTATGTTCGAATGGCGAGCAATTATCCAAACACTTATGTTCGAATGGCTTTCTGAAGCATTTCTTCCGATTACTTTTCTGTTTCGTCGATGAATTATAAAAGTTCACAGGAGACGATGGGGTTACTCGCTTACATTACTTACAGTAGCGGGCAAAAGTTTGTATCCCTAAGAACAATCGATCATAACTCGGCTCAAAATGGTTCGTTTGAGCTGGGTCTTGGACAGGAAATAGCCAGAGACATTTGGGACATGCTCCAATTTTTCTGGAGCTGTAGCTGAAAAAGTAAAAATCTGAAAAAATTTTTTCTGAAAAAATTGAAATTTTTGAAAAAACTTTTTTTTTGCCGGCGAGTTTAAAAATCATTTGTTAGTGCCAAAATGTGCTTTAGGGTTGGTTTAAACATTTCCCAAGCGGATATCCCGAAAAATGAATTCTCCGATTTTTGAGGTACTTGAAAGTTGAAAATGGCCAAAACTTGTGATAGTTCTAGAATTGCTGAAAGTTGATCAAATTGGCTGAAAATTGTTGAGAGTACGCTCCATAACAATGCTAATCGATGCCCTAAATAAAAAATGGGAAAACAAAAAAAAATTTTTTTCTTCTTCACTGCTTCACAACGACGTGGCATCGAGTCGATGAGCTTGTCCAAAATTTTTTTTTTGTTTTCCCATTTTTTATTTAGGGCATCGATTAGCATTGTTATGGAGCGTACTCTCAACAATTTTCAGCCAATTTGATCAACTTTCAGCAATTCTAGAACTATCACAAGTTTTGGCCATTTTCAACTTTCAAGTACCTCAAAAATCGGAGAATTCATTTTTCGGGATATCCGCTTGGGAAATGTTTAAACCAACCCTAAAGCACATTTTGGCACTAACAAATGATTTTTAAACTCGCCGGCAAAAAAAAAGTTTTTTTAAAAATTTCAATTTTTTCAGAAAAAAAATTTTCAGATTTTTACTTTTTCAGCTACAGCTCCAGAAAAATTGGAGCATGTCCCAAATGTCTCTGGCTATTTCCTGTCCAAGACCCAGCTCAAACAAACCATTTTGAGCCGAGTTATGATCGATTGTTCTTAGGGATACAAACTTTTGCCCGCTACTGTACACGCTTGTTATTATGAGTTCGCCGCGAGCGTGGACTCCACAGTCGCGGTGTCAGCGAAGGTCCCGCAACGAAAGAGCGAGGCAGCGTGTAAATTTCAGAGACGCAGACAAGTTCAACACGTTTCACGTCAAAAATGAGGTCCACGCTCGCGGTGAACTCATGCTATTATCGTTAAATCTCAAAATCGGAGTTGAGAATAAAAATTCAAACGTTCACGTGAGATATCTCGCAGCAAAAAAAGCACTGTAAATGCCGGAACATGCTGCGGCTCTCAAGCCACACTAACGTTTCGGTGTTTCTAATTCTTTTCTTGCTGCGAGATATCTCACGTGAACGTGTGGATATTTATTTTCAACTCCGATTTTGAGATTTAACGATAATAGAAAAAAGTATTTTTTCACAAAGTGTTGGAATCTTTTTATTGTCTCTTTTTTCACCACGTTCTTTCTAGACGTAATAAAATAATAATAATAATAATAAACTTATATAAATTTGCAAGAATACACTTTTTGATATTGAGAATCGACCCCACATTCTGCGCAAACTTCTAGTTCTCCGGATATTTTATATTCTCAAAGTGCTCAAAATCTCGTGTTTTCACGAAATCGGGCGTTTTTGGACACTTTGAGACAAAATATCTGGAACAATTTAATACTTTATTTGTAACACCACCACGACCCATCCATTCACAGTCCCCTCCCATAAACACCCCCTCATACACACCCCCTGTTCCAGAATCTCCACATCCCCTCTTCCACTCTCTCCTTATTCCACTAATCGTCCCCCTCCACCACCTGTCCTCGTAGTTCAGTACGAAGACAGTTGACTGGTAGTCCACCGAACACTGGTTCGACTCCTCGTGGATGACGAAAACACATCCTTGCTCTGCGAGTCGGTGGGCATTTGCTCAGAGGGACACTTGCGAGGTACAGTAGCATCGGGTTACTGTAGCCGGACTCGTGCATCCCTCGGGCAGTCCGTCGACGGTGAACAGCGAAGGCCACTGACACGAGTCATTTTTTCAGAAGAACGATTGAGTTTAAGCGCTCAACCGAAATGAGCAATGTGTGAAACAGTGATCTCAAATACCCCATTCACTGTGAAAACCCACCTCTCCAAGCATGAGTGCAATGATCCCCTTCGTCTCCCAAGCCATCGCAATGTCCGGTTTGATGTCCAGCATCTGGGGACACTCGTCTTCTGGATCTGAAACTTCTCAGAGTCCTTTGACTTCCAATCCAGTCCTCACCTGAATCCAACTCCTCTTTGATTTCCATCTTGATCCCATTCACCGCTTTCCGAGATCTCTCACTGCGAACCGCTGAAAACTACTCATGTCTCTGGATGAAACCAAGTGCAAACCGTACCATTGGCGTCCATTCCGACGTGGAGACACCTCTTGAGACGGCACGCCCTGCACCGGTTACGGTACTTGAACTCGATGATGCACTCGTTGTTGAAACTGCATTTGTACGTTCTCTTCTCCCAAATGCTGCAATTATGTGATGGATTGAGAGAAAGAACTAAGAGGAACTAGATTAGTGAACAGATGCTGAAGGAGTATTCGAAAGATGTTTGAAACAGGAAATCGACAGAAACTCCTTGGAACTCGTACACAACTTTGGAGAGTCTTGAAGCAGTGAATGTGGCTGAGAGGTTCACCTCGTATGAACCGTTTTCAGAAACAGGAGGTCTACCAAATTATCTTCCACTGCTCAAAAGTGCATAGTGAGATGCTAAAGCTCTTTTTGAAACAGTGCTCTACTTTCATAAAAGTGTCAATTTCCATACTAATCTACTCGAAAACGTTGTGAATAACGGAACTTTCGTTTGGTACGGAATGTCTACAAATGAGTTCGTGCTCTTCTGTTTTGAAACGGAACCCTGGTCCAGAGTCACTTCATTCAAGAGAATGCTCCAAATGAACGAATGGGAGAGGGGGGGGGTGTCAAAGTCTTTAGGTGCTTGGTAAGTTGAAAGTTTCAAATATGGTTCGATAAATGAGTCATTTTAATAATATTGAACACGTTCCCAATTCATATTTTTAAAAATGCAGTGCTTTTTTTCTGTTTTCAACGAGAATGTCTTTTGGGTTTTTTTTCATACATTTTTGAAGAACGAGAAAAACATGAAATTTTACAAGTATGAATTGGGAACCTGTTCGATATCAATAAAATGATCCAATTATCGAACCATATTTGAAGCTTTCAACTTACCAAGCACCTAACCATTTTGGCCGCTTTCGCCAGATTTTGGCATCTTCAAAATTAACATTTTCTTTATTTTTTGATAGTGGACAGATTGGATGGTTGCTCCTCACTTCTGTTCCGAAACAAAGAAGCTTGAACGAAATCACTGTTTCACCCATGAGATTATTTCTGGAACTGTTTTTCTTCCCAATTTGTTCGGCTCCGGGACAATTCGCAGCCAGACGTTTCGCAGCCGCTGAAACGTGCACGAACCACACAATTTGTGATCAAACATTTTTTTTTGTAGAAAACAGAGTTTTTAATCACAAATCGTGCTGTTCGTGGACGTTTCAGCGGCTGCGAAACGTCTGGCTGTGACTTGTCCCGGAGCCATTTATTCAAGACAGTAATGGTTCAATTTTGATAGAAATGATTCAAAGTGATCAAGCTCCGAGTCACAACCCTTAATGTCACTGATAAGCTATCACTTATCGGTAAGATTAATTTCTAATGTCTCAACGCAATGATATTGCACAGCTTTGTCACTAACCACGAAGTTACACTTGTTCTGATGAAACTTCAGTGAAACGGCAGTTCCGATTACTCACGCACCTTCTTCTGAAGAATCCCTTGCAGCCATTGCACGACATCGCTCCGTAGTGTCTCTTTCCGTTCGGATCGCCGCAAACCAAACAGGAAGAGTCTGAGATCGGCGACGGATTGCGCCACTGTTTGAGGGTGACTGAGCTGAAGGGCAAGTTCATTCTGCAAGAATTGGATGAGGGAGGGGGGGAGAAGGGGATGTTGAGGAGGTAGAGCGACTGGACGATGAGCCATATTGTGAAAGAGAAGTATACAATAGAGGTATTTACATATTTATGAGTGACTTTGGTGTGAATGAAGAGGGGGAATGCACAGGGAGACGAGAGGTAGATGAGATAGAGAGAGACACACGGAAAGAGATGGAGAGAGATCACAGAGAGAACGGGATACTGTAGATGGGGAATCAGTCGTAACGGCGCATCGCCGAGTGCACTTCGTACGGGAGACCGACCAGATCGGCCATGTTGAAGATCGCCAGGTACTGTACACTGTCGTCTTCTTGGCGGGTTAGTGTCTGCAATATGAGTTCTATAGTTAATAGAAATACAGGTTCTCAAAACAATTAATGCAAGTTTTGAAACTGTGGATTTCCAAAAACCATCATGTTTCAGGGAAACGTTCTATTGCCAAGATTACCATTTTTCTCGGATAGAGCGGCATTGCTGCCGGAGAATCATTATATCTCCAGATTGATAAGAGATATCAAAAAGTTGTCAACAGCAAACTTGATGTCCTAGTTATGATCTATAAGTTTTCTGTTGACAACTTTTTGATATCTCTTATCAATGTCGAGATATAATGATTCTCTCCGGCAGCGTTTCGGTTCGAGGAACTACGGTAACTGTTTCAATTGTCCCATAAAGCCATAACAGACTTTACCTTTTCAATTATTTATAGGTTTGAGTATTCTTCACAGTTCAAGCATTCTCCTACACTTTTGAACAGTAATCCCCCCTCTCTCACCTCAATACTCGTGAGCATCAACTGAAGCGTTCCGAGCCGTTCCATCGCCTTCAAATCCGACGGCTCTCGGTTTTTGCAGTGCTCCGCGAGGGCTCTTGTGTAGATGTCGCCGGTGGATTGAAGGAGCTTGTTGCCGTCTCGCGAGATGCGGTAGTCTGCAAAATTGAAGGAAAATTAACAAGAGAGTTATTCCCAAACTAATCGGATTGGAATGAGATTTGCGAATGAAGAGTTGGTTTGAAACAGAGAACACTGTTTCAGAGTGCCTAGTATGTATTCTGAGACCAATTCCTCCCTACAGTACGCACCTGATCGGAACGCAGTGATCGCCAACATCACCGAGTACTCCTCCTCGGTCATTTCGATCCGCCGCATCACATTGACCATCTCGTGAGACATTGTTGCCGCGATCTTCGCGTAGTAGTCGTTGCAGCTGCAAATCATTGGTCCTTGAGTGAGAAAGAGACGGACAACTCACACGGCAGGCATGGTGTCCTGTCGCTGTTTGTCCAGTGGGTACCAGGCGTCGTTGGTGAACGTCACGCCGTCGACGTTGTTCCGGTAGGCCTGCAACATCAATTTGCTGCGAACAAGATGGTTTTCAGCCGCACCTGATACGAATACAACATCCATGAGACAGGAGCGAAGCGCAGTTTGAACAGGGTCAGACGATCGAAATAGTTGAGTCTCTGAGTCGAAATCCGAATGTCAATAGGCTCAAAAACACGGGAGTGATACCTCGAACTCGTCGAAGCAACTCATGTAGTCGTGATACCAGACGAACGTTCGACACCAGGTGACCTTCAAGTCGTCGCGATTCGCCAATCGAGACGTTTCTCCCCATGTCAACTGGAATCGAGGCTACTGTACATTTGGGTTTCAATGGGAGAGCATAGATGAGTGGAGGACTTTCGTTTAACAGTCGTGTAATATCAGTCACATTGGAATACACAAAAATGTGTTATCCGCTATGCTATTGGATGAAATGACTCGAATTCTGCTTAAATCTGATTATTATCGGCTTCTAAATCCTTATTTTTAGACTCTTAGAGGCTGATGATGATCCTACACTTTCAGACAATCGTTCTAATCTCCGGGAACTCAAATATCGAGAGAGCAGTACGCACTAACATTTCCTGTTTCACATGTCTCTTATCAATCTCGAGATATAATGATTCTCCGGTGTGCAAGACCCTGACGGACCATTTTCAGTCGAGTTATAGTCGTTTGAAAGGTATATTCATTTTTCTGAGTCGTACTCCGTACTGCTGTATTGTGTACTCTTGTTATCATGCAAATTATTGAATCAGAGAAACGGAAACTTCTGTTTCAGAACTCTGTCAAAACTCCTGCTCTTTTTCACTTCACAGTGTTTCTTTAGCTTGCTCGACGCACCTTCGTCCTCCTCGACACCTTTTCCGGGTTCTCCATGGCCGATTGCAGTGTGATCTTCACGTTGCACTTCGACTCGAAACACATGATCAGGTCCTCCAATCCCTCGTGGCTCAACGTGTTCTCCACTCGTTGTTGCTGCAAGAAGCTCTCTCTCTCCCACCAGAATCCCCCTCTTCTCACTCACTGTCTCCAACAACATTCTCACTATCGGCGGACTCTCAACGTCTGGCGTGGAGCTGGAGCTGGCGGTGGGGCTCGTGAGGGCTGCGATCGGGAGGCTTCCTGAAAGGAGAATCGGGGGATCAGAGGGATCAGAATGATCCAGTACCTTTCCGCTGCTTCACAGATCCCTTCGCTCGTTTTCCGTTTTCTCCTGGCGGACGGATCTCGCGTTCCGATTGAACCGC
Organism: Caenorhabditis macrosperma; assembly: GCA_963932285.1. Lineage (NCBI taxonomy): Eukaryota > Metazoa > Nematoda > Chromadorea > Rhabditida > Rhabditidae > Caenorhabditis > Caenorhabditis macrosperma. The sequence goes on from OZ010620.1 coordinate 10,620,526, forward strand.
TGCAATGATTCATCTGTTTCCCTATGTTCCCATGGATGTTACCGTACCCCTAGTGTCCATTCCGACTTGAATGCACTTGCTGAATCGGCACGCTCTGCATCGGTTCCGGAACTGCTGCATCACTTCGCACGTCTCGTTGCCGACACAAACGTACGTTCGTTTCTCCCACACACTGGAATGAATTCGGGGATGGATGAGAAACAGAATCACTGGATTACTGTAGTGTTGAAATGAGGATTCACAAGTTGGGAATCTTTAATTTATATTCGCCAAGGATACAGGAACAGGTGTTTCAACAATTTAATACACATCCACAACATTTGGAACACATATAGAGTCACGGAAACAGAAAGAATTTCGATACTTTGATTTTTTCCATCAAAGAGAGCCTAATGAATGGAAAACGAACGACTGTACTGTACTTGACTGTACTTGACTGTAATGACTGTACTTACTTATTATTACCATCATCACTTGAAAAGTGGAAAACTTGATAAATAGGGGTAAAGAAACAGAAAATTCACGTTAGCAGTCATTTTAACTGTGTGGAATGTGGCGCAATGAGCATGGGAGTAATCGGGTCTCGCCACGAAAACATTAAACTTTTTCGAAAATCGACATGCGCCTTTAAAGAAGCTACGGTAGAAAATAACTCAGAACATGAAATCCACAGTAGTTTCTTTAGAGGTGCATGTTGATTTTCGACAACGTTTAATTTTCGTTGCGAGACCCAATTCCTCCCACCCTATGTCTTTATGCCACATTCCAGGAAATACATAACAATTGCCAACTGTAGGTGATAGTAGCTGCTACTATCTCAAGATAACAGTTTTTGTTTCTTTTTGGAGTCTGCTTTTTGCAATTTTGCTTTTGTAGATGGCTGTGTAGTGGGAAACGAATGTTTCTCTCACAAAGATATGCTTGAGAAACGGAAAAGTACAGTAACCGGCTCACCTCCGTCTGAAGAATCCCTTGCATCCGTTGCAGGCGACCGTCCCGTAGTGTCTGCTCGCCTTGTCGTCTCCGCACACGAGACATCGTTTACCTGACGATGAGCAACTATTCAGCAGCATTTCGAGGGGGCGAACGAATACGAATCGGGCTCGCGCCTTTTATGCCCTCTTTCCTCTCTGTTTTGCTATTTTTCTCCCCTCTGGTCTGCCAAAGTACACGTCGTCTTACTCTCTCTCTTTCTCTATCTCTCTCTGTCTCTCTCTCTCTCTCTCTCTCTCTCTCTCTCTCTCTCTCTCTCTCTCTCTCTTTCTTTGCGGGGGTAATGTGGGAAATGGGCGGTTGGCATGGCGAATCAGCCCCTAATCGGGTTCTCGGAACTCGGTTGCTGCCTACGCCTCTCGAGTAAACTAGATAGAATATGTGCAGACGTGAGAATTCGGAGAGGCGCAATGGAGACGTCACTCGTGGCGGGGGCTCTCGTAATAATTAGGAGACGCTGTGGCGGTGAGGCTGTTTTGACGGTTTTCGCGTTTTCAACTGGAAATTAGACCAGAGAATGGAGAGAAAAGTTAACGTGGACTGTGTCTGGTTTTTCGGTTTTCGAAGTGACCAAAATGTCAAAAAATCAGATCCTTTTGAATTCTACCGATGTTTCATTATTATCGGTAGAATTCGGTTTCAGCTTCTAGAGATAACTGTAACCGTAGTTTAGTGTTTCCATTGGTCTATTTTTCAGAAGTTTCCGAGAAACATCGTTCGCAATGAGAAACCACTGATGACGTGTTATTGGGGGCAAGAGAGCTGGTTTTCTTTACATTCGCCTGATTTCATTTGCAGTGGAAAGAAGAGAGAAAGTTGTTGGAAAATACTTCTTTCGAATATGTTTTCAGTATTTTTGAGATTTGTACCCCGATTTCGAAGAGAACCTAAAACTGTAATTTTTGTTTTTTGACAAGTACTTAGTCGTATTGCAGTTGTTAATAGCCGTTTTGACCAAAGGAACTTTCAGGTGTCTAAATGTTTTCTTTCAGACGATTTCTTCTCAAATTAAGAATCCCTCACAAGGGAGGTAATTTTATCCAAGGTTTCAGAATATTCTACTACTTGGCAAGTGTATAAATAGAATAGCTTATTCTGAATGCACTCGTGAAATTCTAGCCTCCACTTTTGCGGAATTCTGGAGATATGACGTCTCAAAATTTCAAATTTGCACTCAAATCTGTTCATTTTCCCAATGCGATATAGAAGAAAATTGGAATCTTAGTGACTTCAGAAGAGCGTCAGATATCTTGAACCAGAAACAGAAAATGTTATTTTGTTTTCATTCTGAGACATTGCTTGGGAGCAATTCCTTTTCTATTCACTGCCTCCTACACTCCCATTCTCCCACACTTTCAGAATCCCAGCATTCTAATCCACAAAAAACAAAAAAAAACTCACAATTCTCGGGTTGAATCGCTTTTGTGTGTGGCGCCATTCTAGTCGCTGATTGATCTGATTGGCTTCGTAGAGAGATGATAACTGTAGATTACTGTAGACGAATAGATGGAGACCCGAGGGGATGTATCACAGTCCGATGGATGGAGAGTATGTTGATATCACTGCAAGACCACTTGGTTTCGAGAGATGTAAAGAAGAGGAATGGTTGATGGGTACTGCTGATGTACAACAATGGTTCTTGAAACGGAAATCTGTCCGTCGAGATGTCATTTTGTGTTGTTTTTCAAATTGAAACTGGTGAACTTGTACATGAGATTCCTGTTTTAAGAAGTTTTCATTCGGAGAACGGAAAGTTGAAAGTTATTCAGTATTGGTTTAAAACAAAAGAACTCGTTAACTTGTAGTCATATTCGTTCTCTTTTCAAACTAAATGGTCTCAAAATGACCGAAATTTTGCGCATTTCATACGGAGTTTGGTATCGTCACGGGGGTACAGGAAATCATCACGAGACCATTTGGTTCTGGTTTTCAAATGGACATGAAAACGATTTTAATAAGCTAGAGCTAGAACTGGCTAGCAAAGAAACGTCTATGAAACAGAAAAATTGCCGAAATACTGACATGGTACAACCATTTTGGTCGCCTTGCTACTCAAAAACGTTATTTGGTAACTGTAAAACAAAGGAACTATCTCGAAGACATGACGGGTCCCTTCACGGCTTATTCTAGGATCGGGGTCTCGGGAACATACTGGAGTGGCACCGCCATTTCATCAAGTTTTGAAACTGATTAGCAAAGAAACGTGAAGGAAACAGAGCAATGGTAGAGAAAACCATTGAATAGACATAACAGTGACACGGTACAACCATTCCACCATTGGTTTGAAAAACGAGAACCCCAACGGAACACTGGAATTCGAGACTGCTGAAGTCAGAAACGGGAAATAGTTGGACTCTTGTCTCCCGTTGTTTCTTGTGTTTTGGACATCCGCTTAGACACTGTTCGAAAGCCTATCTGGTCAGTTGAACCTTCGGGCGAAAAGATCTCAGAAAACGTCTTTACACTACACACACACTTCCCTCTTCATAAACACCGGGCTAAACTCACCTCGATTAAATGTGATTTGGTTGAAAATTGTTTCGATTTGCTGACGGCATATATGTTGCGGAGAGTGCTGAAAATCGGGAGGAGAATGTGAGGGGAAGGTGTAATACGTTGGAGTCGGAAGAAGAAAGAAGAAGGAAGGCGAAACGGGGGGTTTCGAGCGAAAGAACACGGGATTTGATTGTTTCTTGCAAGAGCGGACGGGGCGGAACGAAGCGACAAACTATACACGGAGGAGGAAGAATGACTATTCGGGAGGAGGTTGGAATGATGCATGTGCATTGAAACGGAAAAGGAACAGAAAGAGAAACAGAACAGTGGATCTAGAAGATCACGGAAGTATTCTGGAACTTCCGAGGGTTAAATGAGGAAAACAAAGACTTATTGATACAAACAGCAGTAAGCGACTATTGCACCAGAAACACATCACGGATAGCTGAAACAGGGGTTTTCAATTTCTTTTAGAGAGTTCCCAATGATGGATGTTGTTATTATTTTTCTCCTGAATACTCTCCTGTTTCAAGGAAGCAAGGAAGACAACTATTGTGGCAGTGATCGTGATGGTGTTAATTAAATGTTTGGAAACTTAAAACCTCAACAACAACAAAACAGCAATACTACGGAGCAAGGATAGATTCTTGTTATGGAGATCACTTGAAACGGAGGAAATTCGAAAAAGAAATCAAGGATACCGGTTCATTGGAAACGAGAAAATCGGTAAAAAATGAACTTCCGAAGTGAAAGTTTCCGAAGAAACGTTCGGAACATCCGATATTGAGCCGAAACATAGTTGTTGGTTTTTGGCAGTCCTTCAAGCCGAAAAAACCACAGAATCAACACATTTTCGTTGAAAGAATCCATCGGAAATCGTTTTTCGCTTCTCGAAGCTTTTTCTGTTGAGAAAGTGAGGTTTTTCAGAAAATAAGATCGGAAAACGTTCTGGCAGAAACAATTTCCGAAAATGGTCGGAAATTTCGAACATTTCGGAAATTCCGTTTTCGGCTCCGACCAAGCCTGATCCGGAGGGCAAAACTAACTATTCAGTCAGAAACAGTGCTCTCCAGTTGGATTTTCACAGAAAAGCACAAAATATACGATGATTGACGTGGTTTTTTAGGAAACATCTACTTGTGATCACACTGAATTTTTTGAAGAAAATATCCCCCCAAACTATGGAAAGTGGGTACCCCTGTACATATTAGATGTGTGACAGGATACCGTACCGTCATAGTTAATGTATTTGAGTTTGAAAAACAATAAATGTCATGAGAGTGAAACAGAAAAAAAGAAGGACAATGATTGTTTCTGGTGGATAGAAACATGGAGTCGTCTTGGAAATTGATTACTTCCTACGACCTGTATGCAGTCATAACAGTTTACAGTCAAATTAGCTCATTACATGGTTTCAGTGAAACAGAGAACGATGGTTGGCACTGGAGTTTTGGATTTTCCCCGTTTTCTCGCAAAGTGGGTCAGATGCCGGTCTCGAAACGAACGGAAACTGCTCAACGACTGTTACCGTAACCCTTATTCTGAAAAGCGAGGGTCTGACCGTTTTTTTCGTGCGGATTTTGAGACGGAATATCAATAGAAGCAATGAAACACTTTGAGCACTTAAAATTGGTGGAAAATCAGTCGAAATCGATTTTTCCTGGTCAGTTGGAATTTTGAAATTTTTCTACAGTAACCCGCGGGGCCTAGAAATCTCACAGTTCGTCCTCACTGCCAGTGTTGGAGAAAAATATAAAATAGTGAACTTTTACTGTTTAGAAGTGGCCCAACATAGAGGGTGAACTCCAGAAAAAGATAACAGAATCTTGACACAGAACCATTTTCGACTCTTATCAATGGGGAACACTGTGAGCAAGATGTGTTGTTGTCGAATAGACACAGAAACCAAACAGAATGTGTTTCAACGTCTCCTGATGAACCGACGACTTCAGGAGACGTTGATGTGGCTGTTGCAGACGGCTTATATACCCTTTCAATTCGTTCTGTGCTTCCGATTTTTGTGCCCCAGAACCACGCCTAAAAGCCCCGCCGGCGCCCCTCGTCCATCGTCACAAAAGCTTCCGGTCCCAGGTAGAGTGAACCCACAAACAATTGGCCGAACCGCATCTTCAATCATCAAAACACACGAAATATCATCTAGAGCGGTGGTTTGAAAAGCCTCCTGTGTAGTGATAAATGATAAAAGAGAGAGAAAAAAGACGCCGCGACGACGCCAAATGGCGCCAAACGGCTCCGGCGCCATGAAGCCAGTTGACTGCGCGTAGGTTGGTATCTCTTCTCATCTCTTTGATCGCGGTTTGTGATCCCCCGAGAGTGTCTTTCGAGGTCATTCTCGGTCCACTTGAAGACATTATTCCTCTGCTTTCAGTCCAATATTCACCGTTTCAATGAATCTTTTAGATCACAAAAGGTAACGTTCAAGACATTGACGGAAGAATTGAGCTGGTTAGTTTTTTTAGACATTAAGCTAGAAAATGGAAGGAAGAAGTGGGCCAGGAGGTTTACTAGTGAACTCCACTTAAGGGTGTCATGTTCGATCCACGAATCCTTCAGGTACATTTGAACAATTATAGAGCCTCTGGTCTCCTTAGGACTACACTGTTCTCACTATATCTACGTAAAGTGATCTACAAACCAGGCTCCAAAAGACAGGCAGTGAATATAATAAACCTATTGATTAGGGTTGAATAAGTGATTCGAGCGAAACAGAGAACCGGGGGAACGTGTAGAATGTTTCTTCAATTTCTGAATTGTCTGGTTTCTTAATGAGTTTTCAAAGAATTCTGCTCATTATTAACTTCATGATTAAAAGATCCAAGTTCTAGGAAATCAGTGAAACTGAAATGTCTTGGTTAGAATTGGAGAGAACTGGTGAGAGTTTCCAGTGCGAATCTTAAGAGTCCATTATCAAAACCGTAGTTTCTTTAAAGGCGCATGTCGATTTTCGAAAAACGTTTAATGTTTTCGTGGTGAGACCCGCCACATCCACTGATTTTGATAATAGCTTTGATTTTCTTTGAAATTCGGTACATTCGGAAACTGTGGTTACTGGAAATCTATCGAGTGAATGAGCAAATGAAACGATGAATGGGGCTGCCAAGTGTCTGATTTTCCAGAAACAGTGTAATTTTGAGCAATATATAGAAATAAGTCAATAATGAACCTATTCAACCATTTTTCGGGTTTCGCAGCGATCTCTCGTAAATCTATTCAAATGCCTTTTGGACTGTCCATATCGACGTATCATCTCCAGTTTCAATGCGAAGTCAGTTGAGCCAATGTTGAAACCGTGAAAGAACGGAAGACGCTCAAACGTTGGCAAAAAAGCAAAAAAGGGCGAGAGAAGGGATCGATGGCGGGTGCAAACAAGAGCGTTTCAGTGGTTCGTTTCGATACGGTTCGTTGAGTACGCACAGCTGGGCAAACTTTGTCGACTGCGCTGATGGGCAGGGAACGGACTGTTTCCAAATGAAACACCGATACACACGCTCATAGATCATCAGATGGACTGGATCAAAACGCGTATTTTGTTGAAAAATAACCACCAAAAAAGGCGAGAGGGAGGAGGATGATGACGGAGTGGGAAAGGGGGGGGGTTTGAGCGATTTCAATGAATTCATTCGTTTTCAATAGAGACCCGTGTAGACCAAAAAAGGTTCACATTGTGTGGTGTGTGAGAGACCAGGAAGACGCAATTCGAGTTTGACACGTTTTTTCCGCTTTCACAGAGTTTATACGTGGGTGGAGAGAGAGAGAGGTGAACTTTGATGAAACGGGAGGGAGGATGTGATGTCACGGTATAAGTCCCTAAGCATATAACCCGAGAACTGATTTGTGTGGTTCATCCGAAGCCTAAGCAGATGTTCAGAAACGGTAGAGTTTCGAATGCTCAGAAGTCGGACCTTTCTCGAAACACCTACTTGAACAGATTAGATTTTTTCAAGATCTCGAAATACTAGTCAACGTTTTGAAACAGTTTAATTGTTCGGTTTCGGAGTGTAACTAACTAAGAAATGAAGGGAACATATTTCAGTTGCTGGTGGACTTTAGTGGACGGGAATGACCCATCCGAGGAAATGTGCCGATTTAGAGCTGCGAGAATGAGTAAGGAAACAAGATGGCAGTAGAATAGACAACTTTTTTTATCAGTTCTCACTACTTTGAGCATTTAGGAGAGAAGGGAACTGTAAATAGGAAAGTGCTCAGAAATAGTAAAGTTAAACGGTGTGGTAAGTCGGAGATTGAGATGATGTTCACAAAGTTCGAAATATTGGGACATTTTCCGGAAAAACTGCGGCCCCGCAACGGTTAAACATTCATTTCAACTGGTCGAAGAGATGAACTAGAGATTCGTCCCCATTTCTAGAAATAAGTCAAAAATTTGAAACAGCGGGTTTTTTTTTCGGTTTCAGAGGGAATATCTAACAAGTTAGTGCATGTTTGCGAATAGTTTGTGATGAACGTTGACGATCAAAGATACCTATTTTTGATTTCTCGTACGTGTTCAATGTTCCGGGGACCTTAGTGGACTGGAATGATGACTGGAAACACCCAAAAGAATGGATGCTGAATAAGATCTGCATTATCAGATAAAAGTGAGATACTGTTTCAATGAGAAGATGAGAAGAGGCGTGGAAGCAAATAAACGGTACGTAACTACTTCACCTCGAAACACCGATCACCGGAATACGAGTGAGCTCATCAACTGCTAATCACTTCGAGTGATCACTTTTTGAGCTGGAGACATCAAGCACGATGTCGTTGAATATAGGGTTTGTACTCGAATGAGCTCACGAGCACGTGATGATTGAATTAGAGCCTTGGAAGGGCGGATCTGAGTCATTGGAGACGCAGAGAGAGGGGGTAGATCAAACGACGAGAAGAGATCAGAAAACGGTTGGAGAAGGAGAAGTTCAGGATGATATGTTCCATGGGTTCATTTGTCGTCATTAACATGAAAACGGACGACAGCAGAGATCAAATCTTCTTCTTCTCGGAAGACACTCTCTCTCTCACTTCTGACCTACCGTCCTGGCGATGAAGGATTTTGTTTCTGATTCACGGGGATTCGTCATGTTCTGTGATCTTCACTTATGAATGAAGAGAGGAGACGATCGACGGGTGGAAACACGGAAGTTCCAGAGAGTTTCTAGAGATGGTCTCTTAGATAGACATTGGCCAAAGAAGAGGTTTTGGGTTAGATTACACAAATAGGTGGAACAGAGATGGGAAATTAGGGATTGTTCGTCCAATTCCGCTCAACCATTGTTCAGTGTCATCTGTTTCTAAGAACATTTCCGATGGATCTCAATTTCAAACCGAACTTTGTACAGGGACAGTGAACAAAAAGAGTTCTACTGCTGAAAGTTGTTGAACACCTTTTAAGAAATCGGTCTTGAAACAGTTGAGTTGCACTTCAACCTAACTTTTCATCAAGTGTCCGTTTTCCTAGACGAGGAAGCGAACAATGTTTCGACAGACTGCACGAACAACATTGTTTCCCGTTTCAAAACTTCCATTTCTCATGAAACCGAAAATTTCGACTAATTAAATCACATTATCTTCCGAACGCGCTTTCAAAAAAAAAACACTGAAAATATTGTAAAACACGATCAACAATCGGAACAGGAAACAGTCGTTTGTGAACTTTGAAAGTCACAGAACACTACAACATATAGGCGAGAGGAAGAGAGAGAGAGAGAGACAGAGAGAGAGGGAGAGAGAGAGAGAGAAACAGAGAAAGTTCAGGAACAGGAAGCACGGCGGCGCGGTGCGAGAGAGAGAGGGCGTTGTTTCCCGAATATGATGCCAATTTGGCAATTTCTTCAGGACAAGTGGGCGAATAGGTAGAGAACACATAAAACTACGTACAGATGGACTGGTGGATCGAAAATAGTTTTTTTTCTATCTTTTGCAGCCTAAGTTTTCAACGCGATTAAATATAATCGCGTTGAAAACACTATAGTGCCAACGTTAACACCTTGAGAATACTTTAGCGTTCGGTGAAATTGTTATCCCGATTAGAACTTCCTGCTAATTATTAGCATTTCAATAAACACGAATACAAAAAAACGTGCATTTGCCGGGTAACCTACAACGTAGTCCCTCTCATCTCCTCTCTCAAACACCATTTTCCACCTGAAAACTGTCAAAAGATGGCGGAGATTAGCGCCACGTCGAAACGGTCGATAGACAGAGGCAGATAAAGCAGTTGGAGATGGGTGGAAGAAGGGATTCCAAAGAGATGGAGGAGAAATGAGGCTCGGTTGGAAGAACGTTGAGAATTGAGTTGGTGAGACCTTCGCATGATCCGTATCCGTTGAGGAAATCGGCTAGATAGGTGTGTTAATTTGGAAGACTAACGAGAACAACAATTGTGTTGCGAATTAGGTGACGACATGCGGCGGGGGAGACACAGCGCCTCCTGCGCGCACTTTGAAGGTTTTGAAAAGAACGGAGCGAAAGTGAATCTTCGCCTCGAGAATTGAATGGCCCGGGAGACATTCTTTCTAGTTTGGTATTCATATGGGAAGGGGAATCAGAAGATGTTACGAACCGGAGGGCGAGTGCACGAGTGAAGCAGATGGTGGAGCTGGAGATCTGGAAATTGGAACGTTTAGAGTTGAGCAAGGCGATGGAGAACAAAAATGAGAAAGAGAATGAGGAGAGAAGAGTTGGAGGAGGTTGAGGAATCGACCTGATGTTAGGACGAACATTACTGGAGTTTAATGAACAGTTTGAACTTTATAAGCACCCTTTGAAACGGAGAATTCGAAACTCCTCATTAATCAAACAAATTGAACTCTTACGAAGTTTTACTGTTCCTCGAGATAGTTGTAGAGGTTAAAATGGCAACAGGGAGCAGTGATGACAATTGGACAAGAGAAATAAGCTGAAACGGAGAGAATGAATACAGTTCAACGAAGTTCATGTTAAAATTGAACTTCAAAGTGTTCAAGGGATAAATGGCCTCTTTGAAACGGGGAACATTGATGATAACAGTTTCAGATTTCCATGGAGTTGTAATAGATGGTCTACTCCCTTTTAAAACTGCAGATGTGCACCGTTGAGCTCACTGAACCCTCCCTCCCTATTCAATCTATATCCACTTCTCCGCGTGTTCTTTGAACCGTTCCACGCGTACATTCACGCACAAATCGCTCCCAGAATAACTAGAAATTAGTCACCAAATTGGCGGTTTTCCGGTCCTGTGACAAGTGTGACATCAATCCTTGTGGTTTGTTTTTTCGACTTCTACTTGTGCCCCACGAATAGGAAGTTAAACGGGAGTGTGCTCTGTGACCAGAGGGGAACAAAGATAGGTGCGGGTGGAATATGAGAATTGGATACGGGAGAGAGACTTTTGCAGTTTCAGAAGTCAGCAAGAAGAAAAGGTAAAGAGGATCACATAATAATAGGTCGATTTGCTCATTAATTCGAATCGGAAGTAACCACAGAAAAATGCACTGTTTCAGTGAAATTGAATTAACTGTAGAGTCGGTGTTTCGGAGTTTCTGGAAGCGCTGATCCATCAATTAAATGTATTCGAAACCAGTGGTTCAGACGCGGCATAGCATTCATGACCTAGCGAGAGTGGTGGATGCAGCAATAATGAGAAAGTTGTAACAGTTCTGAATCACATATCAAAGGGAAGTAACATTCGTAAAACAAATGAGATTATTGGGAAGAAGTCACCTTTAGCAAATGTGTGAAACATAGATTGTAAAAGAACGGCAGAGATGTTCGATCTGGTTATGAGAAGAGGGTAAAAGTTGTGGATAGACTCCAGTCGAAGGCGAAAAAACGGGAAGAAAGTACACAATTGACTTTTTGGAGCACCGAGGAAAGTAGGCAGACAGACTGTAGAGACAATGCGTTAGAACCATCTGACAGCTATAAGTAACACGATAGGAGAGACGAAGGCGATCTTGAGTTCGAATATGGCCCACTTGGAGCAGTACATTCACTGTTTCAGGATGGAAAAAAGAGCACCATCTCTCAATATGTGACACTTTCAATGTATGTATGAATCGCCAAAAACCAACAAAAAGCGCTGGATGGGTGGTCGATCACTCCCCTCCACGCCCGAAATGAGTGACCTGTGATCTGTGCGAATTCCGAAACCAAATACTACGTAAATAGGAGGAGGAGGGCCGTAAATTGAATGAAGTGGGAGAGAGAGAGAGAGAGAAAGAGAGAATTTCAAGTTGCTACAATGAACGGTTTTTCCTTTCCGTTTCGGAAAGAGCAAAGAATGGACTTTTGGTGACGTAGATGGATGTACTGTGCGCATTGAATGGGCATCGACGGGGCGATGAAAGGGCAGAAACCACGAAAGTGACCAGAAATAGGAGATGAAGAGGTGGGGGAACACGAGAGGGATGGTCGGGATGTTTTAATGGAATGATCTGTTTGTATTCGTGTGTCTTGTGTGTAGTTTGCACTCTCTCACACACTTTTACTGTTTTTCGGGGCTCTTTTTTAAACCGTACTGGGTGAAGGAATGAAGGGTATGAAGAAATCTGGGAGCGGTTAGAGATAAGAGAGCACAGACAGTCAGTCACAATTCTGTCGAAAAATGAGAATTTTGAGCTGATTTTCCAGATAATTTCACACAAATTTGCGATCTACTGACTTATAAGTACCACAAAACATGACATTTTTATGTTTTTTTTCCGAAAATTCCGTCCCGAAAGACACAGAACATTTCGGAAATACGTCTACTTGTCTGCACTCTCTTATCTCTAACCGATCCCAGAGTAGGTCCGCAGCTCCTAGATCTTGAATAACGGATCTACTTTGTACCCTTTGTTGTACCTCAAGGAATGGGCATCACTCAAAAGAGTAACTATTCGAAAAGACGTTGAAACAGTGATAGTGGGTACATTGTGATATCAAGAGGTGTTCGTGTTCCAGATGAGAGAAGAGCCTCTTTGTATCGAGCGCTTGTTCGTTTTCTTCTGTTTCCCGTTTTCCACATAACACGAGTTTCTCGGAATGGACTGTTACCACAAGACTTGCTTCGAGAACCTATCTGTTAGAAATTCTAATCTTTCTGGGTTATCAGAAATCAGGCGCTCTTTCAATTGAGGTTTTGGGGTACCGATTTACAAAGTGAGTCAGTGAGGAAGTAAGTATGTACTTCAAAACAATGCAATCTTGAAACAGTGAGTTTGAACTTTTTAAGACACCCCCAAGTCTAAGGAGTTTTTGAGGAAGCTGTGAATTCAGTTCAATTAAGAATTGCTAGTGGAATCTAAAATGGAAATGCGTCCCCTATTTACTCAAAGTTTGAAACGGTAAGAATAGGAAGTTCTCTAGATAAACTGAATTAGTTTCATACCCATCGCGAACCCCTGTTTCATGATTATGACATAGTTGGCTCATTTATGACTGATACAATACAATTGTTCTGCAACTTTACTGCACCTCGCAAACAAAAAATAAACAAGAAACTTTTGGAGAATGCGGCATTTGGAATGGTTTGAAACAGGGATAAATTCCAGAGACTCGGGGGTGTCATCTTCTAAAAAAAAGGATAACAAGAGCCTCCAAAACCCCCACACACAGATTCCCTTCATCTGCGTTCTTTTCACCAGACGAATGCAATAGGAAATGGGAATATATTCCGTTTCGGTGCCAATTAAGACACCCCTCCTCCTCCTTCAGCAAGTAGAAGAAGAAGGAGCGATAACAAAAAACAGAGCATGACGAGGAGAAAGGAAATTGAGAGAATACAAGGAACAGAGAGAAGAAGAAGAGGACGATAAGTGATGATGACGAAACGGCGGAAAGAAAACACGTGGAAAGAGAGAGAGAGAGAGAGAGAGAGAGAGAGAGAGAGAGAGAGAGAGAGAGAGAGAGAGAGAGAGAGAGAGAGAGAGAGAGAGAGAGAGAGAGAGAGAGAGAGAGAGAGAGAGAAGGCTACTGTAGGATGTGAATAGAGGCGAAATGAGGAGAGTTATTTATAGATTCATAGAATGAATAAGAAAAGTGGAGTGGGAAGAGTTACTGATTCAAGATTGCCATGAAACGGGGAAGATTTGGAACGGGGAGTGTTAGGTTTTCTCAACCAATTCAAAATGGTACTGTGGGGAAAAAGGGTCTCATTGAGCGCCAATCGCTTTCTTTTAGAGAGGAGACAGTCAATTTGTCTGGGAACACGGCTCTTGCTTCTGTGAGTACATATTATCGGATGCCATCGAAATGGCACCACAACCAAGGAGAGCTCTGCCGGAGAATCATTATATCTCGAGATTGATAAGAGATATCAAATAGTTGTCAACAGCAAACTTGTAGTCCTTGTTATGATCTACAAATTTGCTGTTGACGACGTTTTGATATCTCTTATCAATCTCGGGATATATTGGTTCTCCGGAAGAGCTCTCTTCGGTTGCATTTCGATGGCATCCGATAATATGATTACCACAAAGTTCTAGTGTTCTTTTTTTACGGAATGGTCTGTTTGTTTTTGGAAAACTGTTTAGAAATGGACAGGAACAAGAATTGCTCGAAATTCTGGATTTCGGGTTCTGAAACAATTTCATACACTGAACATCACAGTTCAATATGAAAATGTGTTTCAGTTCGACTTGAAATTGAGTTTGGTTAAGAAAAGTGACTGAGTGTATGTAGAAATCATTGAAAAGCACCGGAACTCTACAGGGTGACAATCAATGATAGCCAACTGGAAGCTCATGTTTCAAAGACTTCTGAAATCGGAATCCATTGAATAAGCACATTCTCCATTGCAGTATACTTAGCAGTGAATAATTTTGAATAGTAGAATAAAAAACGGATTACCAGTTTTCTGAAAGTTGACACTAGACGTGTCCAGTGTGACATGAGAATCTACAGTTTCAGGTGTCCCTTAAAGCGATATCAGTTGTTTAGTTTCCAGTATATAATCGATTTAATTGTTTCATCTTTTCCTCGAAAAACCATTGAACAGACCACGTTTCGAGTGAGAAATGAAACAAAAAACAATGGAAAACTGGGCATATAAAATAGAGAGTTGATAATCCATAAAAGGGTCATCAAAACATGTTTACAGTCGGGGGGAGGGTGATGGACAGGAACATGGAAAGGGAATGGGAATGGAAAAGGAGAAGAAGGACAAAGAACAGGGGTACAGGCGAAGCACACGCGGAATCGAAAAAAAGGGAGGAGGTGTTTCGATGATCACAGAGGGAGCGATGTGTTCCGGGAGGAGTTGCGTTGTTTCACAGAAACTGTTCGGTGGGCTTGTTCGAACAGCTGGATACTTTGACTCGGCAGTGCGAGGTACGATTTTCAATGTGTGCAGGGCATTCAAAGGGCAGGAAGGCCCCATGGCCCCCTCCCCCCCAACCGACGAAAGCTCTGCCGGAAAATCATTATATGTCGAGATTGATGAGAGATTTCAAAAAGTTGTCAACAGCATTATTGTAGTCCTAGTTCTGATCTACAAGTTTGCTGTTGACAACTTTTTGATATCTCCTATCGATCTCAAGATATAATGATTATCCCGCAGAGCTCTCCTCGACCGCGGAGGCCAATGGCAGTGAACGGTAGAAAATCGGGAAATGAGAAAATTACAGTTTCAGAATAAGCAGAAAGTACTGTAGCGAATTCGGGAGAACTACTTATCCACCAATCGAACAGTTTCTACATACAGCCAGCATTCAGTCTCAAGAAGCAAAGTTGATGGATCAGAATAATACAGTTTCAGAAAACACTGAAAGCATTGTAGACAACTGGGAAAGATATTCAAGCTGTTCCAATAAATGCCCTTTTTCACGCAATGGAGGTGAAATTCGATTCTTCACGCGGAGGACTAGACCTTAAAGAAACCGCCGATCCTCGAGACACGGCGGTACTGTCCGCATGACCGTTCTCTTATCTTTGGAATCTAGAGGGAAGGGGCTGCTGGTCACGAAAAACTGGGTTGGAAATGGAGAGGTTTGAGGGGAATAAGGGGGAAAACTGATGAATAAATGCATGGAAAATTGACACCTTCGAGTGATATATTATGGGAGAAACGAAAAGAGTGGAAACAAATGGGATACTGTTTCAGAGGGGATTTAAGTTGAAATGGGAAGTTGTGGAAAACAATTTGTGAGAAAGATCAGATCGATCATAAGAAAAAGAAAACTAACAAGAGGCGTTTCCCGGACTCCCCCAGCCTCCAAATCCAAAAAAGGCAAGTCAGAACTCGAAACGAAAAAAGAAGACAAAGTTAGCGAAAGAGGTCGGCAGAAGAGACGGAGCGGAGGAATCTTTGATCTGTTCGGGGCGGGTAAACACAGAGAAAACGACGGAAAAAAGTGCAACGCGGCGGCGGGGCACACACCGGGCACACACCGGGCATGCAAAAAGGTGGTGGTGGTCGAGGAGACGAGACGTGGCGAGGAGGAGACGGAGAGAGAGAAAGAGACAATGTGCCGAAAAGCACGTAGTCTCGGTCGCCGCTCCGTCGTGCCGTCTGCGTCTCGCACTCTCTCTCTGACACACACGTGAAACCACGTAGATTACACGTAGATTGAGACGGCCGACAAGAGGGGTGGCTGGCTGGTCGCCAAAAGAAACGAAATGAGACGGTTAGAGAGTAGGAGAGGAGAGACTGTGCGGCGGAGAGAGACGCAGACAACGAATGAAATTATAGGGTCGACATGGGTTTTTTGAATTCAATTTTCAGTTCTTGAACTAATTATTCAATTTTTGAATCTCGGAGACGCAATGTGTTCTTGGTGTTTTTCCGTTTTGCCCCATTCGAGAACTTGTGTTTTTCTTCTTTTTCATCTAGACTCTTTCTACTTTTTGTTATTCGGAAACAGACCTCAGTGGTTTTTGATTTGAATTGGGAGAGAGAAAGAGGAAACGCATTGGGAGGTTTGGGCGAAGATTACACAAGTGAGGCGTTCGAAACGGAAATGGAGGCATGGGTTTGACAGGGCGGAGATTTCAGAAGTATCACTGTTTCAGGTAGAACTCAAACACGGACAGTAACCGGTATGCGCTGGTATATATTCGGTCTACCGTAGTTTCTTTGAAGGCACATGTCGATTTTCGGAAAATTTTCCGTTTTCGTGGCGAGACCCAATTCCTCTCACGCTCTGCCATCGCGCCAGTTCCAAGGAAACATATAATAGTAATCCTCGTGGTATTATGTATTTTCTGGAATGTGATGGCAGAGAATGGGAGGAATTGGGTCTCGCCACGAGGGCATTAAACGTTTTTGAACATCGACATGCGCCTTTGAACAAACTACTGTGGATTTCATGTTTTGAGTTACTTTCTACCGTAGTTTATTTAAAGGCGCATGTCGGTTTTCAAAACAGTTGAATGTTGTCGTCGTGGCGAGACCCGATTCTCACCCATTCTCTGTCATAAAATTCCAGAAAGTACAACTTTGCGGCGACCTCTTTAGTAGGTTTGCATATGGAAATTGAGTTTTTGAAAGGGAAAAACTTTGAGAAACAGGAGATGGAAACCTCCTTGTCCAACCGGAACTCCGGAGACGACCCTATTTCAGAATCGTTTTAGCTCTTTTTCTCCGAGAACTTCAGAGATTGAACTCTGATAAACTGATCTACTTCAACGATGGACGAGAACAGAATCTTGACACTGAAGTGTGTGAAAAACGGAGAAATCCAAAAGCTTATCGTGAAACAGTGATTTCTCGAGATTCTTGAAAATTTGAAAATTGTTTCTGTCTCAAAATTGGAAGATATCAGAGTATCAGAGAGAGTGAAGGTTGGAACGTTTGATTGAAATGATTTCGAAAGTACTGATCGCTCAAGAGATTCAAGACTCAAGATTACATACAGAAACAGTAAACTGTCACAATGAGAAAACGAAAAGGAACAGTTTGAGGGCTTGGATGAGCTAACTCGGAAGATGGAAAGAAGGCCGGGAGTGAACGACAAAAAGAGGTTGCAGATGGATCAGAACTAGGGACAAAAGGCTATGCGCCAATAGGTTTCTGTGAGCCGGCTATCCGGAATGGGACAACGGGTGGCACTGTTTCGAACTGAACAATTGTCAGAAAATAAGTCAAAATGATGAAATTTGGGCACAGAAGCACTTCAAACCCGTAGTCTCCAGTCATAATGAATCGAGAGATAACAAAGCAAATTGAGCAGCGGATGAAACTGAAAATCACAGTTCTCTTTTTCACTGTCACTTCCTTATTTCTACTCTACGTATGTATACCTTTTTCAGTCCTTAAATCAATTCTATTCTCTGTCTTTAATTCTAACCATATTCATTTACTTTCAGGGCTGACAGTCGTATCAAATAAATAAATAAAAACGACTCGGGAAACACATTGGAATTGGTGGAAAAGTGACTTGAGGGAAGCGAAACTATGTATCTGTGGATAGGAACAAGCAGAAAAAACTAATCAGGAGCGCTTGTATTGTGGATGAGGGAAAATGATAGAGTTCAAGTTGTTAGTGAAACTGAAAACCACAGTGTTCTCTGGTTTCCTCAGGGGGGGGGGGGGGGATTTCAGTCATTTGGAGCAGTTGAAATGGGTTTAAACAGGAACTGTTCTCGAGCAAAAGAGAGAGAGAGAGACGTATCAGACGAGACACAAACACGGCGGTGTGATTCAATTTGCTTCCCCTCCTTCCCTCCCCAATCATCGATCTCTCTCTCTCTCCCTCTCTCTCTCTCTCTCTCTCTCTCGTTTTCTCTTGGTTTTCCAATCACTTTTTCATCTTGTTATCAGTCGAGAGAGAGAGAGAGAGAGTATTGAAATGGAGAGACGCAGAGACGGCGGGTGAAAAGGAGAAGAGGAGGCAGCGCGAGGCGAGAAAAATGACAATGAATTGGAGAATAGGCGGAGAATAAGGGGGGAGGATGACGAGTGTGCTGCAACAAAATGAGGATGAGCCGCCCCAAGAGCTCATTGTGTTGGAATGTCAATGAGAGGAGAAGAATAAGGAAGGTCAAGCGGAAAACGGGCGACCTTTGGCTTTTCAACTTTCGCTCTTTCGCTCTGCAAAATTGTAGATGACGTTATGAGTCAGCGGGGTGTTAATTGAAAAAACAATGTTCAGTGAATTGGATATGAAGTAGTAGATGACACAGGGACATAGACGGGATAGGAGTTGAGTCAGCCTTGCTGAAAAGACGCAGCCATTTAGAAAACTGTATTGGTTGGCTAGCTCATTGTATCTCGATATTGATAAGGGATATCAAATCGTTGTCAACAGCAAACTTGTAGATCATAACTAGGACTACAAGTTTGCTGTTGACAACTTTTTGATATCTCTTATCAATCTCGAGATATAAAGATTCTCCGGCAGAGCTCTCCTCGGTTGCGGGGCCATTTCGATAGCATCCGATACTATGTGGATGCCAC